>SMJT01000025.1:582802-781648 GCA_004349715.1 Crucihimalaya himalaica | reverse complement strand
ATTCGGGTTAAGTCGCCGCTGATGCTCTATTGAAGCCTTCGACTCGTCCTCCAGATGAATCCGATGCATGCACAGATCTGGTGAGATACCTGAAATATCATCAAGAGAATAGCCGAGAGCTTTGCGATACTTGCGCAGCTTGCTCAGCAGTAAAGCGACCTCTGCGTTGTTCAAAGAAGAATTAACAATCACAGGATAAGTAGAGTTAGGGCCAAGGAATACGTACCTTAGGTTAGCTGGGAGTGGCTTAAGATCAAGCTTAGGGGCTTTCGCTTCACTCCAATCAGGTGAAAAATCAGGCCTGGCGCGTCTGACTTGCAGCTCTTCTGGACGAAGGGGTTGGCTGTCAAGGATCGTCGCATAGGCAGCAACAACTTTTGTGGGAACTGTCTCTGTGTCAACCGAGCAAACCAAAGCTCTCTCCAAGGGGTTCTCAGGATGTAATCTCTGGAAGTACTCATCTGATAGGTCACTGAATGTGTCAATGAAGAAAGTCTGACCATCGATGGTTGGTTTCTTCATCATCTTCTCCATGTTAAATGTCATGACCAACTCACCAATGTTGAGAGATATCCGCCCATTCTTGCAATCGATTAGGGCCCCAGCTGTGGCTAAGAACGGTCTGCCCAATATCAAAGGATCTCGCGGTTCAGCATCATACTCAAGAACGATGAAATCAGTTGTAACTAAGCAGCTCCCAATGGTGATCGGGACATCCTCAAGTAAACCTTCAGGGAAACGGATTGATCGATCAGCAAGGATCAAGGAGATCCTTGTCGGTGTGAAGTCTGTCATCCCCATTCTCTTAGCTACAGAATATGGCATAAGGTTCACACTTGAACCAAGATCGCAAAAGAGAACATTCAAACCTCTCTGTGAAGATTGTGCATGTCTAGGACAAAATGCTACCAGTCTGGCAGTTCTCTGCGGATCTTGTTGAGAGAATCTGCACTGCACTCATGGTGACTCTCAACACTCCCTCCTCGGGTTCACAATTACTCGAAACCCATCCTCTTGAGCTGTAGCAGCGTCTGAAACTGGTGCAGTCTTCACAGAGGCATCGACAGCGAACGGGGAGTTCGACTATTCATGAACATATCTCTAGCATCGCTCGCGCATCTCTAGCATCTTCTGTTTCTTTACATTGGACTTAGCAGGAGTGCGGGGAAAGGAACCTTCCGGTACATACCTCTGCGACATGACTTGTTCGTCTGCTCTTGTTCTGGTCGACCATAGGGGAGTATCAATCGAATACCAGGGTTGTAGTATCTGATCCTCGAGTGCCTCTCGTTTTTCAACCGATTCTGTGGACAATCTACAGGTGTATGATCGTGGAGGAGGGTGTATCATCGATACAGGGAGTAGATATCGATCGATGCTGTGAGTTTCCAGGAAACTGATCCAATTCTCATCCGGCGTCTCCAAGCAAAATCGACGAGTATGCTGAGGCGAAATAGCCTTTCTTCTGCCTTGGAGCAACCTCTCTTCCACTTCTCAATGTGATAGCATGAACATGTTCCTCGGTATTCACTGTCTTACCCGGTAGAAACCATCCTGTCTCTTCACAGTCTCTGCCGTCTGAGCAATCTGGGTTTCCAACTTCTTGTGATGTATGTGCAGAGCTCAATCTTCCATTCAGATCAGTGTATAAGGCGTCCATCTTCCCATTTGAAGTCAACGTCATCTCTCTGCTGCCCTTCAAGAATCTGTTCAAGCATAGTCTCGACTTTGCTTTCTCTGGAGTCTTGGGAGGTGGCGTCTGATAGGACGAATTCCATAAGTTCGAGTGTACCACTGTTCTGAAATGGCTTTGAGATCCGAAATTCGCAGGCTTGAAGAGATTTGATCCACCTCTCTGAGAGTTGTTAGTGAAGCCACGGTTGTAATGAATTCTGATAACCCATTACCACCTATGTAGTTTACATCCTCTGCTTCACCTCTCTCGTTTCTCAACTTTCCTCATAAAGTGCACTGCCTTCTGCTGTCTGTACCCAACAACAGACTGTGAACTGAATCCAGCTTCGCATGTACCTCATCTATCTGCAAACCATCAGCACTACCATTCTGCTTCTTTATCTCAAAATCAGCATTTTAGTGCTGTTGCTAAGAAGCCAGATTCTCAATCAACACATAAGCGTCCTCGGGATACCTAGTGTTGAAGTTACCGTTGCTTCGCAGCGTCCAAAGCCATCTAAATACCTCCAATCGATTCCTCTGAAGAAGATACCCAGCAACTGAACCTGCGAGAAACCATGGTGAGGGCAGTCCCTCTGATAAGATCGAAATCGAACCAGGCGCCTTGAATGCCTCAGTCGCTCCCTGAGAAAACTGGAGATCTTGTTCCTGAGCTCCTCTGATATCGCATCATCATAGAAGTTTATTCAGAAAAGCAGTCTTGGTTTCCTCCAAGTGGTCAGAGAACCTGGAGGCAACTGCTTCAGCCATAAGCTGCATCTCCACTAAGAGAGTAGGGGAAGAACTTACAGAAAGAGGAAAGTCATTGGACACTCCATTGTATTTGATACTAGTGACCAAGTCCTCGAACTCTCGATATGATCCATGGGATGCTCATGAGAAAGACCATGAAAAGAATGCTGACCTACAAGAGTGTAGTAGGCAGACTTCAGCTCGAAGTCATTCCTCTGGAAGTAGGAATTGAATGGCAGATCGGTTTGCATAGAACTGATCTGGCCTGTTGTTATTCTCCAAGCGTTCGGCGCGATTACCCTGAGCATTCCCAACATTCCCACGCACAGCTTGGTGGGATAACCAATTAGCAACCGGTACAGGGGCAATGATGATATCTTCTGCATCAATCCTCTGTCCTTGCGCGTCACAACAGGTGACCCTCCTGATTCTCAAAACCCCAGCCTCATCACGAGCAAACAAAATTGGATTGTTCATCTCAGCTTGTTTCTTTTGCTTTCTGATTGTACGCTCTAGTTCAGCTAGTTCTTCGTTCGATAGGTTATCAACTGCTTGTTCTTGCTTCCTCTGGTCTCTCGATGCTGCATACACCTGAAACACAAAGGCAAAGACGTGTAAGTAACGAAATAACAACGAGTATCGATCGATACTGAGGGGTATCGATCAATGCTCGACACCTTAGTCGAAATTCTAAATCTAATCCAATGGTGAAATTAGAGTCCCGCGGCAACGGCGCCAAATTTGATATGCTCAAAACTAATTACCCTAAAAGTATCTAAGCAGTCGCTACAGTATTTTAGGGGTCGAACACAAAGACCCAAGATGACACTCAATAGATAAAGAAATATGAACTAAGCTAAGCAGAATAGATGGAATTAAGAATGACAAAAACAAGTAAATCAAGGATATAAATTAATGGAGGAAAACGCTAGGCTTAGGGAAACTTGCAGACAAATTAGAATTATCAACCAAATCAATTGTCAGGAATAAATTAAGCTCCGCTTTCAAACTTGAATCACAGATATAAAGTAAACAACTGTCGTTGCGAAAACTATCTATGCCTAAAACTTAGAATTCCAAATTTATTTGCAAATTCTATGAATTTAAACAAAGCATTAAAGTTCAAGTTCAATTGTTCACAAAATCCCTAAACCAAATTTCTTGGCGAATAGGGCTTTTGCTCACCAAACACTAGATCAAGCAATCAATCACACTTTCGTGCCAATTAACAACCCTAAATCAGATTCTAGTTCGCGAGGCTAAAATCTGCATTAATCTCAAGTCTAGGTGAAAAGCTCTATAGATTATTCCTAACAACCAATTCAGATCTAACAATTCATCAAATACCTTTAAGTAACCCTAATCCTAACAAGGGATCTACTCAGACATGGTGAAAGCAATAACACCATGAATAAAATAGATATCATAATAAAACAATGAAATAGAGTAAGAATACAAAGAGGTTCAAGAATTCTTCTCCAAAACTCAGTTGCAGAAAAACTCTATCTCCAGAAATCACAAGGTGTCCTCTCAGGAGGCTCTAAAACCTAATTATATTGTTCTAAAAACGTTTGGAATCTATCTCGAAAATAAGGAAAGCTTCTGAATGAATCTCGGGGAAATAATTTGAAAATTCAGCAATTTGAAAACTGAAAACTATGTATATTAATTCCATGTTTGTAAAACTGAGAACTTAAAATAACTCAAAAATCTCAGCTAAAACTTAGTTTCGCCGGAGCCGGAAAAGAAAAACGTAGGCGGAGGTAGAAGAAGATCTCGATCAGTCATAAGTCATCGCGGATTCTCAAGTATACATCGAAATCTTCGTCGATCTCGATTAGTCATTTCCTTCTCTTCTTGGCTCTGAGTACGATTTCTTCTGAGTTTCTGAGTTCAATTGCTCTCGATTTCATCCAACTGCCTTTTGTTTTTGTTTCCGAGAAATGAAATTTGAATTCTTTTGAAACTCCATGAAACTCCTTTATGGTGTATGTTTGATAGTCTTAAGAAGAGCAGCTGAATCAGATATATATATGTTGCGGCTCGTGAACCCAATGTCAAACGAGAACCAGCAGATGAGGATCATGTTGTTGCAGCTCCTACACCTTATGCATCTTCATCTCACAGACAAGAACTAGAGACTAGAAACTCTGATTATGATCCTACTCCTCGTGAGAAAGTGCTCGAGGTATTGAGTCTTTTCAAACAAGTATACAAACGGTCTAATTAATCACATTTTATAAAAATTTGCGACGAAATTGCGAGGGAAAAAAAAAAATAGACGCAATTCCGTCGCAACAAGTTTCCCTCGCAATTTCGTCGCAAATTTGCGAGGGAATTGCAGCTCTAAGCCTTTTATTGGTTTAACCGTGAATTGAATTTTTGTTTAATCTTTTGAAATATTTCGGTTTGCGATGGAATTGCGATGGAAGATCAATTCCCTCGCAAATCCGTAGCAAATTAGTAATCCAAAACCCTAATTTGCGAGGGATTTGCGACGGAATTGCGATGGATTGAGTAAAAACAGAATAAAGTCGCGATCTTCTTCTTCCTTTTCATTTTCTTCTTCCTTCTTCTTCCGAAACCGCCGATCTCCTCCTCTCCAGCCGCGGATCTCCTCTCTCTTCCTCTCTAGTCGCCGATCTGCTCTCTCCTTCTCCAGCCGACCGATCTCTCCTTCAAACCAAGGTTAGGAGTTTATTTTGATTTTGATTTTGTTTTTGATTTTGATTTTGTTAGATTTTTGTTAGATTAGATATTGTTAGATTAGATATTGTTAGATTTTGTTAGATTAGTTTAGTTAGATATTTGAGTTTAGTTTAGTGAAATTAGTGAAATTGTTAGATTAGTTTAGTTTAGTGAAATTAGTGAAATTAGTGAAATTAGTTTAGTTTAAATATTTGTTAGATTAGTTTAGTTTATTTTGTTAGATTAGGTTTTGTTAGATTAGTTTAGTTTATTTGTTAGATTAGTTTGATTTTTTAGTTTAGATTAGTTAAAAAATTAGTAAAATTGTTAGATTAGTTTAGTTTAAATATTTGGTAGATTAGTTTAGTTTATTTTGTTAGATTAGGTTTTGTTAGATTAGTTTAGTTTATTTGTTAGATTAGTTTGATTTTTTAGTTTAGATTAGTTAAAATAATTAGTAAAATTGTTAGATTATGTTTTGTTAGAATTGTTAGTGAAATTGTTAGATTATGTTTTGTTAAATAATTAGTTTATTTTGTTAATTTATGTTTTGTTAGAATTTAGAAATTTATTAGATTATTTTGTTAGTTTTATTAATGTTAGATTATGTTTTGTTAGTTTATAAAATTTATAAAATTAGTGAATTTATAAAATTTAGTTTATAATATTTAGTGAATTTTAGAAATTTTTAGTTTTTAGGTTGTAATTTTATAATTCATTTAGTAATTATTTTTTAAAATTTATAAGTTTTAATATGATATTGTTGTAATTATTTTACTAATTTTTAATTTGATTTTCAGATGTCTGAGTTAATAACGAGTACTCTCGTTATCTCTCGAGGGGTGGCACGCCTCGGAGGACTGACTCGTCTCGGAGGAGTGGCACGCCTATTCCAGAAACTCCTCGGACGAGTTTCACTTCTCAGACGGGACGACATGACGACATCCCCGGGAGTCAGTACTATTCACCGCCTCCACCCGCATTCTCAGATCCCCACCGGTGGCACACTATGATAACGACAATGATGATCTGTCGTTAAGGCGATCCTTGAGGCTCTCCGTCATGACCTTCTTCCCCGCCTTGATCCAAGACGTCCTGATAATACGTATTGGTAAGGTTTTTTTTTTTGTTTATTAATTTAATTTTAAGTTTTTTAAAACAAATAAAGTCATATTATTTGTTTTTTATTATTTTACATTTCAGGTTTGATCAAGACGGATGCGTGGCCGCTTCGGTCCGCTCGATCTTTGAAAGAGATTTCAAAGAGCCTCATGCCAATTGGAGGCAAACACCGGAGCATGTCAGAAGACGGTGGTTTCAGAGTTTTGTAGTAAGTTTTTTAATATTTAAAATTAATTATTTTTTAATTTATATAACTTATTGTTTGAATTTTTCATGATAATTTTTTTTTTTGTAACAACACTATCATTGGGAGTACAGTATTACGAGCAAGGTCCGAAAGGAGTTTGATGCGAAGTTGAAGGAGCGCATGGCCGACCAGGTGGGACGGTGGAAGAAGAAGTGGAAGAAAGAAGGCGACCTTGGGATGCCTAAGTGGTTTGATCCAGATGTCTGGGCAGGCCTTGTGGCGTATTGGCAGGATCCGGCGAGCGAGATCAAGAGCGCTAACAGTCGGGCGGCCCGGTACGATGATCCTGATGGGGACGGGTATGCCAAGCATCGGTCTGGACAGCTTTCCTACCTTGCCCGCGGACGGAAAATCGTAAGTTTTTCATTTATTTTAATTAATTAAATTTTAATTATTAATTAAATTTTATTGTGATATTTATAAAAAACCAAATCCGGCAAAGGATCGCGGAGATTCGATCCCGGATTTGCTAGCTGTCCTCGAGGAGACAAAGAGGCGACCAGATGAGACTTTTGTCGACAAGAAGTCTGAGATGATCTACAACGACGTCACTTCGAAGATGCAGGAGTTGACTCAGCATTCGGAGGGCGATGAGAGCGCATCTACCCCTTTGACTCCCGCCGTGAAGAACAAGATCTTTACCGAGGTATGAATATTAATGTTTTATATTTATTTTTTACAATAATTTCAACTAATTAAACTTATTCTTAATTTTCAGGTCGCTCCCCGTAAAAAAGGGAGAATTTACGGAGTCGGTTCTCTGCAATCGCAGATCGACTCGTGCACTTCTTCTTCCTCAGGAGCAGCAGAAGCGGAGTCCGCCGCTTACCTCCAGGGCATCATTGAGTCGCAGGCCCAGCTGATCGTGACTCAGTCTCAGAAGATCTCGAGGTTCGATCAGATGTTCAGCTATTTGGCGACAAAGGATCCGGTGCTAGCACAGATGATTCAGGACCCTGGAGACACATCTACGAGTAGGACCGAGACCGGGACCGAGACCGGAACCGGAACCGGATCCGGTCCATCGGTTCAATTTTAGATTTTCGTTTGTATAATACATTTTAGTTTCTTTTAATTTTAATGTTTCAATAATTTAATTTTATTTATAAAATTTTAATTTTGAAATTTTTTTTTATTTATAATTAATAAATTTTTAATTATTAATTATTATTAATAATTAAAATTTTTAATTATTATATAAATCAGATGCCGCCGCAATTCCCTCGCAATTTGCGACGGTTTTGCGAGGGACATAAGAACCGTGTTCTCGCAAATCCGTCGCAAATTGCGAGGGAATTGCGACCCCATTTAGAAATAGTTCCACGCAATTCCGTCGCAATGTTTCCTCGCAAATCCGAAGCAAGTATTGCGACGTGTTTGCAGGTATAATTTGTAACGCATTTTGCTATTAATTTGCGATGAACACTTTTGCGATGAACACTGCGTTCACGCACTTCCGTCGCAATTTTGCGACGATATTGCGGGGTTATATTTGCGACGAGATAGCAACCACGTTTTTCTCTTGCAAATTTGCGAGGGATTTGCGACGAAAATTGATTTGCGAGACGGGATTTGCGACGGAGTGGTGCGTCTCGCAAATCCATCGCGAAAGGCCATTTGCGACGGAATTGCGAGGTATTTCTCCATCGCAAATGGCCTGTTTTCTTGTAGTGTTAGACGCCCACCTCTGTTGATCCCGAGAAACTATCTTCTGATCAAGTAGGTATTTAAGACTTTTCTGGTCAGTCTTGATCACAAACTTCGTCCCAGTTAGATAATGCTTCAACTTGTCAACTGCAAACATAATAGCAAGCAATTCTATTTCATAAACAGATTTAAGCTTACCTTTGGCCAAAAGCCCTTGGCTTATGAAAGCGATGGGCTTCTTCCCCTGTGATAGCACTGCACCAATACCTTCAGCAGAGGTAGTCTCAACAGTAAAAAGTTGATTAAAGTGTGGCAATTGTAAAACATGCATTTTGATGATTGCTTCCTTAAGAGACTGCCTTAGAAGCCTCATCATTGTCTCTAAATGATTCTTGCGCTCCTTTTCACTCTTACTGTAGACCAATATGTCATCAAAGAACACAAGGACATACCTTCTCAAAAGTGGTTTGAAAATGTCATTCATAATACTCTGGAATGTTGAGGGTGCTTTAGTTAACCCAAAGGGCATAACTAACAACTCATAATGTTCTTCATGAGTTTTAAACGCAATCTTTTCCACATCAGAACTCCTCACTCTGATTTGGTGATACCCTGACTTCAAATCCAACTTAGAGAAAATCACCGCCCATGTAACTCATCCAGAAGCTCTTTAATAATAGGTATAAGATACATGTCCGATATAGTAGCCTTGTTGGGGGCTCTATAGTCTACGCAAAATCTCTAACGTCCATCCTTCTTCTTGACTAATAACACTAGTCTAGAATAGGGACGTATGCTTGGTCTGATTACTTATGCTTCCAACATCTCCCTCATGAGTTTCTCAATATCATTCTTTTGTGTAAAAGAATATCTATAGGACCTTACATTGATCAGTGATGTGCCCTCCTTTAGAGAAATGGCATGCTCTATGCTCCTTGATGGGGGCAATCATTTTGGCATTTGAACGACATCAACATACTTGTTCAGTACCTCGGTTGATGTTGCACTAGTAGTCTGCGTCTCCATCTGCTCACTCCCTTCAAACAGTGTTCTCAGCTCCAACAAGCACGCTATCTCCATCCCTTTCAAGTTATTTTCTAAGGAATTTAAGGACACCTCAGCCTTTAACAAACTTGGATCTCCTACTAGTGTTACTCATTCCTTATGAATCTTGAAGATCATAGTATGTTTACCTCAATTAATTTTGGTATCCCCAAGTGTTGCTAGTCAAGTGTATCCTAGCCCCACACCAGTTGTTCCCAAGTCAAAAATCAGAAAGTCCTCCACTATTTCAACCCCTTGAACCTTTAGAACCACTCCCTGACATTTACCTTTTCCTTTCTTAATCCTTCCATCACCCATATACACTCCAAAAGCCTTTGTCCCAGTCACCCTTAATCCAGTTTCCTTAGCCAATTTGGGTGAAATGAAATTGGTGGTGACTCCTGAGTCAATTAAGACCACCAATCCTGTTTCCCCAATTTTTCCCTTCATCCTCATTGACTTATCTGTTGATATTCTTGACATAGTTTGAAGGGACAGCTTATGCAGCTCTTGACACTCAATCTGTTCCTCCTGTCTGTCCTGCTAATCATCTCTTGCATCACCTTCCTTATCCACTTCCATACATTTAAACCTCTGTTGTGTCTTGCACTTGTGCCCCACATAATATATGTCCCTGGAATGACGACACAAATTGATATTGGTTCAGTGAATATAATTTCCTCCTTTGTAATCCCTAGAAGCATCGAAAAATCATTATCATCCAAGGCCGGTGCTGAACTTACCCATATGAATGGCTTGTTTCCATAGCTTCCTCTATCCCTTTCTTGTTCCTCTGTCATTTTTGCAGTATCCACAATATCATCCATACCCATAGGCCTACACCTGACCACTTGTTCCTGCAAACTATTTCTCATACCGCTAAGGAAGATGGCTTCTAACACAACTGTCGTAACATGTGGTACCTCCGTAGACAAATCCTCAAATCGTTCTCTATACTCAGTCACTGACCCTATTTGTTTCAGCCTCAACATTTGACCAATGATCCCTCCTCCTCTAGTGGGTCTAAACCGTTTTTTGAGCTTGTCTTTGAAGTCTACCCAATCGTTTACATCCTCTCGATCATGTGTGTTTCTTAGCCAAGCAACTGCACAACCAAGCATACAAGCAATCGCTAGCTCTAGTTTTTCTTTTTCAGGGGTTTGATTAACCCTAAAGCATTTTCTACTCGAAAAATCCAGTCATCAGGATTTTATCCCTCATACATGGGTAGATCAATCTTCTAATCATGAGAATCCAACTTCAAGTGACCCATCTCCACTCTCGGAGCCTTTTTCTAAGGGGGTTGTGTGTTTTCTAGTGTTCGAAAAGGAATGGTCCGAGTCGGTACTAGTAATATCCCATCACATCTGTTTTTCTCTGTCGGTAGGTAGCTCTCTGGAGTCTATGATTGGCTCATCTGGTAAGGAACTCTCGTCATCACCTGAGTGCTCTCTCTCGTCATCACCGGAAGGAACTGCCTTCCTTCCAAAGAAGATGATTCATTGCATCCATCAACCATTCCATCTCCTTATCTAGCTAGTCATAATTCAGATATGTTTTATTTTCTCTTTATTCCAACGGCTTGATCTGACTCATAGATCTTTTTGTTCCTTCGTGGGTGGTTGCCAAACCTGGGAACTGTGGGTTACCTAACTGCTCTGATACCATTAATAGCTTTGAAGGCTATCATGATTAAGATTCAGAAATGAGAAAGAGAAGAGAAAAGAATCAGACGAGATAAGAGGAGAGAAATAAGGAAAGAATATAAACATGATTTAATGTTTTTGGTGGCTAATCTTAAAGATGGGTTGTTCCCTTAAAAACATTTTTTCTCTTTTTGACATAAGTAAAACGACAACGTAACAAAACATAAAATGAGAGTCACTCCTTCAACTAGAGGCTTTACGAGTCTTTATCTCTTCACCAAGTCTTCTTCTTCACGTAGCCACTTTTCTTCTTATCTATCTTCACGATCTCAGTCCTTTCCTCATGAATGTCAATGGCATTGCAAGTCTATCATGTTGATGACAAAGAGCTTAGTAGCTTGAGCCTTTGAGAGGTGATAAAACCTCAACGATTGGTATCAGAGCCTTGGTTGGCGAAGAAAGGTGCAAGCTTTACAAGCAAGCTTCAAGCTTTTTCAACAAAAATCACACCTTTATCAAGAAATGGCTTTAGAAGTGCAACTAAAGAACTATGATGGTTTTGAGATGCTGTCTCTTGGAAGATGGAGTGTCATGCCCATCTAGAAGATCTAGATCTGTTGGAAGCATTGAGAGAAGAGAAGATGGAAGAAGATAGAGATTTGAACAAAAATCTCAGATTTAGGCAGAGGAAGTTTGTCACAAGCTCAAGTGGTTCTAAGAGAGTTTGATGACAGGGAAGACGCAGAGATTCTCGTCGGAGAAGGCTGAGATTCCGGCAGAGTGGCTCGAGATTTTGGGAATATCATGTAAAAGGCGACGACATTAGAAAAAGTAAAACAATTCAGAGAAGAAGCCTTGGGTTTTGCTTTCGAGGAAGAGACATGTGGTGAGAGAGAATCGTGGAGGTGAAAGTCACAGGGAAAACATCTAGATGTTGGCCGAAGACTGTGACATGACGGTGGCCTACAGATAAGGAGAAAACATGTCAAGGTACAACATTTTTTTTCCTCTCTTCAAGATGGGCCATGATGTGCTATACTCTCGTTAATAAACATTTAAAGTGGGCCAAGTTATCATAATGCCCAAAAGTCAAAAGAAAAACAAGGCACGTTTCTCTTGTTGCTTTCTCTTTCGTTCTAAGTGTTGATATTAAAGCTCGAAGGGATCCTCAACAACGGAGAGAGCTTCACCGAATTTATAGAGGTTTTTGGTCACTGGTGCATCAGCTCTTGTCTGTGTTGATATTAGTAAGAGGTGTCTTAATATGTGAAAGAGATGTGAAGATTAGAGCTTAATTTGAAAAAGTGAGGCTTGGAGACTTTCTGGTGAACCCGAAAAATTTTGTTTTTTGTAAGAAAATTGGAGGTTATAGGGACTGAAGAACAACGGCAGTGAAAAGGAGGTGTTTTTGGTGTGCAGTTTTAAGCTCAATAAAAAGAAGTTACATTTTTTTTTTGGTTTGAAGCACAAGCAAGGTGTAATAATCATCGGGTGAAGGTTGATTTAGATCCTGGAAATGTGTAAGTCGGATTTCTTTGACTAAATCATTGGATTAGAATCATTCTTCTTTCTCAAGACTCAAAATTTGGAGGCTTCAAGTCTTGTTCCACTGTTATCGTAAGAGATTGAATCACGTTGGTATTTAAATACCGGTGTAATCACAACCTCAGAAACTCATAGAATTCTATGGGATTAAGGGACGCCTTAGAACCTTGGAATTCTTATGTGTATTAGGTTGTGGAGTATTTGTAAAAGGATTAAACTTTTTTGAAGACAAGATTTCAGTGGTTGGTTGAGTTTTGAAGAGGATTTGCTGTGTGGTTCTGTCTCAGTGTTAAAGGTTAGATTCATGTGAATCTAAGAGTCTGCAGTTGGGTGGATTGTCAATAAAGCATTTATACGGTTGTTTCAGCAAAGATAAATTAAGGCTGTTGAGTTTGTAGCAGTTGTTGAGGCATGGTGTACTCGCACAAAAAAAAAATTTGTTGAGAGTATGTGAAACACACTTCTGGTGTAAGCCTAGGAGTGAGCTGAAAAGGATTGAGGTTTTTGATTCTTGAAAGTTATAGAACTTTCATTAAGCATTTTGTGGTTTTGGCAAATTGAGAATGACAAGATTATGAAGCTTAAAGGTTGGTGGATCCAAGTTAAGGATCAAATTGAAATGAGTCATTCTAGCTAATGTTATACAAAGTTACCAAAAGTTAGTATGACTGGAATAGTCAATAATACTTCATTAGTCTGGAGGGTTACACGCAAGTTGGGAGCTTTATTAAAGCAAATATGTTCTTGGTGGGTATTCTAGTCAAGGAAAGTTATTGCCATTTTCTGGCTCAGTTAACAAGTTGAGTGGTTTGAAGGAGATTATGTCTAGTCTGACATAATTTTAAACAAGAAATGACTTGTTGATATTGTCATACTCATAAGGTTGTTAAGAAGATCAAAGACTTAGTGAAGAACATGTTTAACTTTGGGAAGTAAAGCTAAAATTTAATAGGTAGAAGAACATCTTATTGGTTATTGGTCTAAGTGGAGCTATGCTTAATGATTATTGGTTTAGGTGGAGCTATGTGTTTTCAAGTGGTATCTTGTTATATCTGGGGATTATTTTGATAGAAGAGTTAAGTGGTTTGGAGCTACACATTCTGTTGGTGAGAAGTTTCTCAGAAATACCTTGCAACGGGTTATACCATGACTATGTGTCGAGGGTCTTCATAATATTGACTATGTGCATATGTTGTCTTTGTGTTATTCACTTCAAACAGGGTGTTACGCGTTTTGCATATAAACAAGTCATCTTAAGGTTGGTAACTGCAAATATTATAAAGTCCTGGAAATTATAGAAGGTTCAGACTACAGTTGGAAAAGACAATAGCTTGGGTTGGAGCTATTTGATTGTATCATGAAGGATGTGAGAAATTTCTTCTCAGTGACTAGTATTTCCATGGTAGTCAACTGTAAGATCTAATCAGAAAAGTATTGTGATACAAGTACTAAAAGTTTTGGTGGAGCATGCACATTGATGAATGTGTTGCAGGGCTGTTTACAGCTGGATATTAATATATCATGGTTTTTACCCGTTTTTAACCATGATATAAGTCCTTTTTATTGAGTCTTCCTAGTATTTCTAGAGTCTTTTCAGAATTTAGGTACGTTTGGAGCTAAATTGGATCTATTGAAGTTTTTTGGAGCATTCCGGAGCTGAAGCAATTCGGGAGCCGATATGAAGCCTAGTGTCGATCGATACTGATACTCGAAGGGAACGTGACTCACTACTTCTATATCGATCGATATCACTTATGGTATCGGTCGATACCAACATCCAAGGAAGAGAACGCGATAATTTTGAAGAATCTGCGGCCCAGAAGATTTTAGTATTTGCATTTAAGCCCAAAACGTTTTCCTAGGATGTAATTAGGTTTTTCAACCACTTTTAGAAGAAGGACTGATACCCGGAGATAGAGTTTTTGTAGCAGAGTTTTGGGAGAAGAATTTAGAACCCTCTTTGTATTCTTTACTCTATTTTCTTTATGTAATCTATTTTATTCATGATGTTTGTTTCATTCACCATGTCTAAGTAGATTACTTGTTAGGTATAGGGTTAATCAAAGGTATTTGATGAATTGTTAAGTTGAATTGAATTATTAGGGAAAATCATTAGAGTTCTTCATCTAGACTTGTGATTACTGCTTATTTTAGCCTCGCGACCTAGAATCTGATATTAGGCTGGTTAATTGGCACGAAAGTGTGATTGATTTCCGGAACTAGTGTTTGGTGAGCAAAAGACCTATTCGCAAAGAAATTTGGTTTAGGATTTTGTGAACAATTAAACCTGATCATTAATGCTTGTTTGAATTCATAGGATTTGCAAAGAAATTTGGAATTCTATGTTTAGACATAGATAATCTTCGCAGCGACGATTGGTTGATTTTACATTTGTGTTTCAAGTTCAAGAACGGTGCTTAATACATTGCTGACATTCTGTTTGATCTAAAATTCTGATTTACCTGCGAATTTTCCTAGGCTTAGCGCTTTTCTCTATTGATCTTACAACCCGTTTTTAATCGTTTTGCTGTTTTTAATTACATTTATTTTACTTAGCTTGATTCATATTCTAAAATCTATTGAGTGATATCTTGACCCCTAACATACTGCAGCTGCTGCTTAAGTACTTTTAGGGTATTATATTTGAGCATATCAAATTTTGGCGCCGTTTCCTGGGACTCTAATTTCGCCATTAGATTTTAGCTTAGAATTTCAACTAAGTTTGTCGAGCATCGATCGACACCCTTCTGGTATCGATCGATATTCGTCATAATCCCTGTTACTTACGTGCTTTAACTTTTGTGTTTCAGGTGTATGCATAATCGTGAAACCAGAAGAAGCAAGAACAAACAGTTGACTAATCTATCCAACAAAGAACTAGCTGATTTGGAGCGCACAATCAGAAAGCAAAAGAGGCAAACAGAGATGAACAATCCAATTGTGGAAGCTCGCGATGAGGCTGGGGTTTTGGGAGATCAGGAAGGTCACCTGTTTAATGAGCAAGGACAGAGGCTTGATGCAGAGGGGAACATCGCTATCCCTGCACTGGTAGCCAACGAAGTTGTCCCACCTACTATGCGTGGGAATGCTATGGTTAATCGCACCAGGACGCTTGGAGAATACAATAGACCCAATCAGTTCTATGCTAATCGGTGTGTAATTTGTATTCCCACATTTCAGAGGAATGACTTTGAGCTGAAACCTGCATACTACACTCTTGTGGGCCAGCACCCTTTTCATGGTCTTTCTCACGAGCATCCTATGGATCATATTGAGAGGTTCAAGGATTTAGTCACTAGTATCAAGTACAATGGAGTGCCCAATGAGTTCCTCTTCTGTAAGCTATTCCCATACTCTCTTGGTGGGCATGCAGCTTACTAGCTGAAGCAATTGCCTCCCGGATCTTTGAGCACCTGGGAAGAGACGAAGAATGCGTTCCTGAACAATTTCTACGACGATGCCAGATCCGAGGAGTTAAGGAACAAGGTCTCCCAATTTTCTTAGGGAGCAACAGAGGCGTTTAAGGCTGCTTGGGTGAGATTCAGATCTTATCAGAGAGATTGTCCGCATCACGGATTCACACAGGTTCAGTTGCTGGGTATTTTCTTCCAAGGGATCGATTGGAGGTATCAGATGGCTCTGGATGCTGCGAGAAATGGTAATTTCAACACGAGATATCCTGAGGATGCATATGTGCTGATTGAGAACTTGACATCTAGCAACAGTACCAAGAATGCAGAAAACGAACGAAAGAAGCAGAATGGGAGCATTGATGGATTACAGATTGCCGAGGTGCACGCGAAGCTGGATTCAGTGCACAACTTGTTGATAGGCAAGCAACAGAAGGCTGTACACTTTGCTGAAGAAGTCGAGAACATAGATGAGGGGGAAGCAGAGGATGTCAACTACATTGGAGGTTATGGTTTTCAGAATTCATTATATCAGTTCAACAACAATCGAGGTTTTACCAACAATTCTCAGAGAGGAGGATTCAAGTCTGATTTCAAGCCCTTAGGTTTCGGAGCAAACTCATTTGCTCAGAAACCGGTTCATAACAGTAGATACACTCGCACTTATGGGAATTCATCTTACCAAACTCCCCCACCAAAGACTCATGAGAGCAAGGTAGAATCCATGCTTGAACAAATTCTTGAGGGGCAGCAGAAGATGCCTGTTGATTTCAATGGGAAGATGGGCGCCCTGTACACCGATCTGAATGGAAAAATCGTAGCTCTTAACATTCATTAGAAGAAGCTAGAGACTCAAGTTTCTCAGACAGCAGAGGCAGTTAAGAGACAAGATGGTTTTCTTCTAGGGAAGACAGTGAATCTAAGGGAACATGTTCATGCTACCACCAGCATCGATCGACACTAGCCCAGAAATTGAGAAGAAGCAGACCACGGTAAATACTGGAAGAATCTATATGCCCAAGATACCTTTCCCTCGACCTCTTACCAAGACTAAGAAGGAAGTGGAAGAAGCCAAATGCAGGGCAATGATAGAGAAGTTGATTGTTGAGCTTCTTTTCGTCGATGCTATTATGACTTCAACAGCTTTCAGAAGGTATATCAAACGGATGGTATAAAGCAATGTGAACCTTGAGGAGGGAGTGATGAGGATTACTCATGAGTGCAGTGCGATCCTGCTTAACAAGATTTCAGAGAAGTTGCCAGACCCAGAAAGTTTTGTGTTGGACTGTACGAGCTTTACAGAAAGATTTGAGCGCTCTCTCTACGATCTCGGCTCCAGTGTTAACTTTCTTCCATACTCCGTGGCTAAGTGAATGGGAATGACAGATTTCACACCTACCAGAATCTCTCTGATTCTAGCTGATCGCTCAGTTTGATTTCCCAAAGGATTACTCAAAGACGTTCCGATAACGATCGGGGACTGCTCGGTCCTGACTGATTTCATTGTTCTGGAGTATGACGCACAACCAAAGGATCCACTCATACTTGGAAGGCCCTTTCTAGCTATGGCCGGAGCTCTGATCGACTGCAAGAATGGGAGAATATCTCTTAACATCGGTAATTTGATCATGACTTTCAACATGGAGAAGATGATGAAAAAGCTGACCATTGATGGGCAGACATTCTTCATCGACACTTTCAGCGACATATCTAACGAGTATTTCATGAAGCTACATCCTGAGAACCCGCTAGAGAGAGCACTGGTCTGTTCAGCTAACTCAGAGGTATACTCAATTGACGTTGTTGCTGGATACGCCAAGATGCTCGACAACAGCCATGTAGCATCGATCGACACCACTAAGAGCATCGATCGATACCAATCACTTCTACCTGAGGAATTGGTCATCACTTCTACACAACTTGATTCATTTGGCGACTAGAGTGAGGAGAGAGCTCCTAAGCTCGAACTTAAACCACTTCCAGCCAATCTAAGGTATGTCTTTCTTGGTCCTAATTTCACATATCCTGTGATTGTTAATTCTTCCTTGAACAACGCAGAGGTCACCTTACTGCTGAGCAAGCTGCGCAAGTATCGCAAAGTTCTCGGCTATGCACTTGATGACATTTTAGGTATATCACCGGACATGTGCATGCATTGGATTTAGCTGGAGGACAAATCGAAAGTTTCAATCGAGCATCAGAGGAGGCTTAACCCGAATCTGAAAGAAGTGGTCAAAAAAAAGATTATGAAACTTCTGGAAGCTGGGAGCCATCTCAGACAGCTCTTGGGTTAGTCCAGTTCATGTGGTACCTAAGAAAGGAGGGATCACTGTGGTGAGGAATGAGAAGGACGAGCTGATCCCAACAAGGATGATCACTGGACACTAGATGTGTATCGATTACAGGAAGCTGAATGCTGCTACAAGGAAGGATCACTTCCTACTGCCATTCATCGATAAAATGTTGGAGAGGCTGGCAAGTCACCCATACTACTACTTTCTTGATGGGTACTCAGGTTTCTTCCAGATCCCGATACATCCAGATGATCAGGAGAAGACGATATTTACATGTCCTTCTGGCACATTCGCTTACAGAAGAATGCCATTTGGATTATGTAACGCTCCAGCTACTTTCCAGAGGTGTATGATGTCAATCTTTTCAGACATGATTGAGGAGTTTATGGAGGTGTTCATGGATGATTTTTCAGTTTACGGATCCTCATTCAATGGCTGTCTAGATAACTTGTGCAAGGTACTACAGAGGTATGAGGAGAAGCAACTGGTCCTGAACTAGGGGAAGTGTCATTTTATGGTTCATGAGGGCATTGTTTTGGGGCACAAAGTTTCTAAGGCTGGGATTGAGGTTGACAAAGCTAAGATTCAGGTTATGACGAACCTTCAGCCACCAAAATCTGTGAAGGATATTCGAAGCTTGCTTGGTCATGCCAGGTTTTATCGACGTTTCATCAAGGACTTCTCCAAGCTCGCACGCCCACTAACCGACCTTCGATGTAAGGATATCACTTTCGATTTCACACCCGAATGTCTTGTCGCATTCGAGCAGATTAAAAAGGCATTGGTTAGTGCTCCTATTGTTTAACCACTAGATTGGAACCTCCCTTTTGAGATTATGTGTGATGCGAGCGACTTTGCGGTAGGGTCAGTTCTGGGTCAGAGGAAGGACAAGAAGCTCTATGTCATTTACTATGCCAGTAGAACGTTGGATGATGCTCAGAAGAACTATAGTACTACAGAGAAGGAGTTACTCGCTGTTGTTTTCTCTTTTGAGAAATTTTGCTCTTATCTGATTGGGAGCAAGGTGACCGTTCACACTGATCATATTGCTCTCAAGTGTCTGTTGGGTTCTTTTGCTCCAAGTCTTTGATATTGAAGTTAAAGACAAGAAGGGTGTGGAGAATGGAGTTGCAGACCATCTCTCGAGGGTGAGAATTGATGAAGCCTTGCCTATTGATGACTCCCTACCAGAGGAAAACATTTACTTCATTGAGACTGGGATTCAGAGCATTCCTGCCGAGAGTCTGCAAGTAAAAACCCTCAGTATCGATCGACACTCAATCAGTATCGGTCGATACCCTCAGGAAATTTTGAAATCTCCCCGAGTTTAGAACTTCGGTGTCGATCGACACCCATCCAGTGTCGGTCGATACCCACTACTTGCAGAAGCTGTCTCGACTACGGGTGACTTTTATGCTGAGGAGTTTCTAGCTACCGTGACTGCTCCTGCTAGACCATGGTATGCTGACATTGCCAATTACCTTGCTGCAGAGGATGAGCCAACACACCTCAAGAAGTATGAAAGGAAGAAATTTATGCGCGATGTCCGGAAGTTTTTCTGGGATGAACCTTACTTGTACAAGCACTGTTCTGATGAGATGTACAGAAGATGTATCGCCGAGACTGAGGTACCACATGTGTTGTATCACTATCATGGGTCTGAGTATGATGGCCACTTCGCTACTTTCAAGACGGTCTCAAGGTTCTTCAAGCAGGCTTCTGGTGGCCTACGATGTTCAAGGACGCTCGTGTTTTTGTCTTGCATTGCGATGTCTGCCAGAGGAGAGGGAAGATCAGTAAGCGACATGAGATGCCACAGAACTTCATCCTCGAGGTCGAAGTTTTTGACTGTTGGGACATCGATTTTATGGGACCTTTTGCTCCGTCAAGGCAGAATAAGTACATCTTGGTTGTTGTGGACTATATCTCCAAGTGGGTGGAAGCGATTGCTAGTCCAACCAATGACTCTTCAGTGGTCCTGAAGCTGTTCAAGACCATTATTTTCCCTCGATTTGGAGTACCTCAGATCGTCATAAGTGATGGTGGCACTCACTTTATCAACAAGGTTTTCGAAAAGCTACTGAAGAAATATGGTGTGCATCATCACGTAGCTACTCCTTATCATTCTCAGATGAGTGGACAGGTTGAGGTCTCCAACAGACAAATTAAAGAGATTCTGGAGAAGGCGGTCGGCAGTACACGGAAGGATTGGGCCACGAAATTGGACAATGCACTTTGGGCCTACAGGACCGCTTTCAAGACACCACTTGGCACCACACCATTTCACTTACTGTGCGGGAAGGCGTGTCAACTTCCAGTTGAGATCGAGCACAAGGCAGCATGGGCTACCAAGCTGATGAATTTTGACATCAAGTCTACTGCCCAAAGGCGATTGGTTCAATTGAATGAGCTGGATGAGATCAGATACCTCGCCTATGAAAACTCAAAGATGTACAAGGAAAGGACTAAGGCATATCATGACAAGAAGATCCTCTCTCGACACTTTGAACCCAATGACCAGGAACTTCTGTATAACTCTCGTTTGCAATTGTTTCCTGAGAAATTGCGTTCTCGTTGGTCAGATCCCTTCACAATCAAGGAAGACCGCCCACATGGTGCAATCGTGCTGATAAATGATGAAGGCAAGAAGATCACTGTCAATGGACAGCGGGTGAAACACTATTGGGCGAAAGCTGTTATTTCAGATGGTCACATAATGCCCCTGGCTGAACCACCCAATGCCTGAAAATTTTCCATGTCAAGCTAATGACATTAAAAAAGCGTTTGGTGGGAGGCAACCCACTGGTGAGTCTGTACATAAGTCCCTTCTTTCATTTTTATTTTCGATTTTGTGTCTTGTGTCCTGTGTCTTCACGTGAACCAGGTTCAGATGAGCAGTATCGATC
This sequence comes from Crucihimalaya himalaica, assembly GCA_004349715.1. Classification (NCBI taxonomy): domain Eukaryota; kingdom Viridiplantae; phylum Streptophyta; class Magnoliopsida; order Brassicales; family Brassicaceae; genus Crucihimalaya; species Crucihimalaya himalaica. Next base: position 760,672 of record SMJT01000025.1, on the reverse strand, counting down.
GACACCACTCTGTATCGATCGATACCAAATCCACGGAGAAAGAGTGCTAGCTTGCCACGAGTATCGATCGATACCACTTACGGTATCGGTCGATACCCGCTGTCTATGTAAGTTTCTTTATAAACCATCGGGTTTTGTTTTTCTCCTTCATTCTTCCCCATCGTTCGATACCGAACACTCTCTCAAAAATCTTTCAAAACTTCTTCGTTTCTTCACTGATTTGAGCGATTCCAACGCCTAAACCCATTGGATTTTCATCCTCATTGTCATTCTAGCATCCATTATTTCGATCTGCAAGGTATGAAACTCGAAATCTCACTCTTTCAATCCGATGATAGGTTTGTGGAACTCGATTTTGCCTCTTATGCTTTACTTTTTTGAATGATACTCACTTCCTGAGTAGTTTTTGAGGAATTTCGACACCCCCATAGGTTTGAATGTGCTTGATTTGCATGTTGGATTTTTTAGATTCTCAATTCCCGACAATGTGAACAAATGGGTTGTTATTTTTGATTTGGTATTCGAACTGGACGTTATATAGTTGATTGTTGTTTGGTGTCTTGCCTATTGTCATGGTACAAGTCATAAAAACGTTGGTGTGACTTGTTGTTGGTTTGTCGTTGTTTGCAGATGGCACCCCGAAGGAAGCCACGACACTCGGAAGCTTAGGCCTCTAACCCGCCACAACATGAGTACAATCTATAGGATCCGGTCACGGCTTTCGATGGGTCATTTTGGCACACGGCAGTTGTGACAGTTTGTCTCACCAACTACCATTACAAAGTCCTGAAAGGAGGCTTCACCAACCACACAGAGCCTCAGAGCTTTCTAATAGTCCACTCTAGCGATCTGCGAGCTGCACCACACCTCACACCACCTCCCTCAGCACCTATTGTTGCAGCTAGACCTCCCTGGCCTAAGCTAGAGGGGAAGAGGATTATCCCGTGGAGAGCTTGGGCGGGTACGCCTAAGGAAGAGACCGAGAGCGAGGCCTGCATCTACAGGCCTATCGCCGAAGAGTGGGATGATTACGATACGTTATTCTACAACGAATGGCTGCGTGTCGCTGTGGTTCCTACGTGATTCATTGACCCACACTCGATGCGTCGTCTAGGCATCGATGTGGAGCTCTCAGACATGCTCGACAAGATTGGCCTGGGGACTTTGCACACTCGACAGTACGACCTTTACCCCGATCTGGTCCGCCAATTTCTTACGACTGCACGTGTCTATTACAAAGTTGATGTCCACCGTGACGTGCTAGAGGGCACTTTGACCTTTCTGATCTGGGGCATACGCTACAGATTGCCGATCCCTGACCTCTGCGACATCTATGGCTTCGACCGCGACCTCAGGCAAGTAGCTCTGCCTACTCAGTTCCACGATGTCCAGGTCATTTAGGGACACATCGGTCTTAGAGCCTACTACTCCAAGACCACCACGCAGATGGACGTTCGCCACCCCACTCTCTGCTGCATCGTCCGCATATTGAGCAACACTCTTCTTTGCAAGATGGAGCCAAGATGCGGATCTTTGAGCTGATACTCCTCTACAAGGCTATCAGTGACCTTATTCTGGAGGATCCATATGAGTGGCCCGAGATGAACCTCGCGGTCAGCATGGCCATCATCTTCGCACACCACTTGGTCTCTCTGAAGATCAAGCCTTTCTCGTGACACAACTACGCCACTGCGCAAAAGACCAAGTCGGTCAGCAGTCTCCTCACTCCCATCTTTGAGCACTTCGGCATCTCCACTTCCGGTTGCTCGATTATCACAGCTCGCTCCCTTATGGATGAGCAGCACCTCCAGCACATGTGTTGGCTGAAGCCAGCACGACGTTGGTGTCTCCCTTCGACTGATGGTGAGTTTCTGGTGCAGCTGCCCAACAAAGCGCTGACGACTATTGGCAAAGACGCTTCTCGGCTGTGATTCGATCCAGACCCGAGCCAACTCTCGGTTGCCATGGCCACACGTGTCCGTGCTGCGCCCCGTGACACCCCTGCTCTGACTGATGCTGATGACGCACCTACTCCCGACACTGCTGGCGGTCACCCTCGTCGTTCACAACGCCGACCTACATCTACTCATACACCTTCATTTCCTCCCCCTCCGGAGTTGCCGATGGAGACCGCCACCTTTTAAAAGTATGTCGTGGAGAGCCTGCAGCGTATTTGGTCAGTTGTTTCTCGTTGCAGCTGCAAGTCTTCTGCAGACGCTCATTCACCATCAGCACCTGGACCCTCCTCTAGCTTCGATCTCTCCGATGACGATACTTCAAATGATTAGGCTCTCTACTTCCTGTGGTTTCACGTTTTTCTTTCCCTTTTTCTTTTTCCCTTTTTATTTTTCTTTTCTTTTGAACTATTGTGTCCCATGTCAGTACTCTATCTCTCTTGAACTTGTGGTTTTATATGATATTGTTGCTTCTAACTTGTATGCCAGTGATCTAACAGTGCTCAATCTAACATCTGGATCACTTAGCACGACTTTTTTGGCATCAGTTTCACAAAAAAGTCCCTGTATCGATCAATACACACCCGGTATCGGTCAATACTAGGCAATATCGGTCGATACCAGTTAGTGTCGGTCGATACCACCTATCACACAGGTAACTTCTGTGCGCTTCCTCCTTCACTCAGTTCTTTTGTTTCCTTTTGCCATCTCTAGACTAGATAACACTAGGGACAGTGTTGTTTAAGTCTGAGGGAGGCAGTTGCTGACATGGTGTTTGTTTTCCTTAGAGTCACTTGTTTTTGAGTTAAAACTTGTTTTATTGAGTCAAAACCTGTTGGAGATTATGATCTTTTCTTGAATTTATTGTTCTAACCTTGCTTTTGAGTGACCAATGTTACGGAATGAGTTCTAAATCGACTAATGAAAAACCCAAAGACTGACCAGTTGACTTGAAGACACCCATGTCTCCAGCAGAGTCCTTCCAAAGCCTGAGCCAAAATATTGCACTTCATCGTTGTGGTTAGTGTTTATAGAGCTTGATTCATCATTCATATATGACAAAGAAACACATGTGTTTGAAAATAATGGTATACATCTCCCTTGACACAAGTAGGTAAATAAGATGCATAAAAGATGAGATGATTTCCGCCGAGTAGAGGGCTAGGAAAATTTCCAATGATTCCAATGATTCCATGGATAAGGAATGATCACACAAAGGTTGAAGCGAGGGGTAAGAACATTTCTCGGGACCCCATTATTTGTCTAAAGCCTTTGATACATTGAGAGGGGAGAACCGGGGATTCAGTGGCAAACACCATCAATACTCGCGTCCCAAACCTTGATTTGTATATGCGAAGCTAAAAACTAAAAAATAAATAAAGAGAACATAAAATGAGATAAGTCTGGGGGAGAGGAAAACAATACCAAAAGTGTGTAATTTGGATGGTTCTTTTGTCATGATATCGTATGAGGAAGAGTTTAGAAGGTTCTTGAACATTGGCTGCAGTGATGAAACTGGCGATGAGAGTTCGGTTGGATGATGCTGTGAGATAATTTGTGGAATCTGGGAAGCTGTGAATGTCTACGGAGAAGTACATGGTGGTTAGATTTGGAACTGGTTAGGTGATATCTGGAAAGCTTGGGAAAAAGGGTTATTGCAACGTTTCAAGAACAGGTGAGTCTCCGTGTTTTCAAACCTCGTCCTCTGGTTTGGTTTTCTGTTTGCTTGAGGGCAAGCAAAGGCTAAGTCTGGGGACGTTGATATATCATGGTTTTTACCCGATTTAAACCATGATATAAGTCCTTTTTATTGAGTCTTCCTAGTATTTCTAAAGTCTTTTAGACTTTTCAGGATTTAGGTACGTTTGGAGCTAAATTGGATCTATTGAAGTTTTCTGAAGCATTTCGGAGCTGAAGGAAGTTTTCTGGAGCATTTCGGAGCTGAAGGAGTTCGGGAGCCGATATGAACCCTGTGTATCGACCGACACCACCTTGTGTTGATCGATACTGATACTCGAAGGGAACATGACTCACTGCTTCTATATCGATCGATACCACTTATGGTATCGGTCGATACCGACATCCAAGGAAGAGAACGCGATGATTTTGAAGAATCTACGGCCCAGAAGATTTTAGTTTTTGCAATTAAACCCAAAACGTTTTCCTATGATATAATTAGGTTTTTCAACCACTTTTAGAAAGAAGGACTGATACCCGGAGATAGAGTTTTTGTAGCAGAGTTTTGGGAGAAGAATTTGGAACCCTCTTTGTATTCTTTACTCTATTTCCTCTATGCAATCTATTTTATTCATGATGTTTGTTTCATTCACCATGTCTCGGTAGATTCCTTGTTAGGTCTAGGGTTACTCAAGGGTATTTGATGAATTGTTATGTTGAATTGAATTGTTAGGGAAAATCATTAGAGTTCTTCATCTAGACTTGTGATTACTGCTTATTCTAGCCTCGCGACCTAAAATATGATATTAGGCTGATTATTTGGCACGAAAGTGTGATTGATTTCCTGAACTAGTGTTTGGTGAGCAAAAGACCTATTCGCAAAGAAATTTGGTTTATGATTTTATGAACAATTGAACCTGATCATTAATGCTTGTTTGAATTCATAGGATTTGCAAAGAAATTTGGAATTCTAGGTTTAGACATAGATAATCTTCGCAGCGACGGTTGGTTGATTTTACATTTATGTTTCAAGTTCAAGAACGGTGTTTAATACATTCCTGACATTCTGTTTGATCTGAAATTCTGATTTACCTGCGAATTTCCCTAGACTTAGCGCTTTCCTCCATTGATCTTACAACCCGTTTTTAATCGTTTTGCTGTTTTCAATTACATTTATTTTACTTAGCTTGATTCATATTCTAAAATCTATTGAGTGATACCTTGAGTCTTTGTGGTTCGACCCATAATATATTGCAGCTACTGCTTAAGTACTTTTAGGGTATTTTATTTTGAGCATATGAGATATTCAGATCATGATCTCAAGATTTGGATGTGAATGGGGTTGTAAAGGACTGTCTCAAGAGTATCACAAGTGTGTGATTATGACACAAGATTTAAAAACAACTAGCAATGGCTCTAAGTAGTTAGTGTGTTGAATCTGCTAGTGTAGAATAATTGAACAAGAAGGTTCAAGTCTAGTCTGTTTAAGCAGGTTGGTGAAACATGAATCTCATGAAATGCAATAGAGTTAATTGTTGATGAGATTGTTTATAGAGGTGAATCAAGTTTATTTCAGAGTTATGAATCAAGTTTATTTCAGAGTTATGAAACAACACTAGAATCATGTACTCTTTCTCTCTCAATCTATGTGTTGGTGATTGCTTAGTTACTCATGCTAGCAGGTGGAGATTTGCAAAGATGATCGTTTCATTCACAAACGCATGCTTGCATTAAATAGACATGTATTAGACTAACTAAAGGTAATATAAATCAAACCTTGGTTAAGTTAGCTTTGGGACCACAAGAAGAGGCCTTGTGTATTGCTGGCCAAGAAGGAAATTTTGTCCTTTGTGAATTCAAGAGAAACATTTGGCAACAACACAAGACTTAGGGTTTGAGGTTGTGCCCATATATAAAGTTACATGAAGACATGAGAGAAGGTAGCCACAGGCAAAAGAGTGCAAAAGAGAGCACAACAATGTAGATTGAAGAGTGAGAGAAATTATGTAAAAGTATAAGTTTGGGTATGTTTTCTCGAGTAGAACAAGAGTGTTGAAAATAGTGAGTTTTTGACAATGAATCACTTGTATCATCTTGTAATCACCTTCTTCTTCATAGTGGAGTTGTGGATAGAAAGATCCTAAAACCGGATGTAATGTTTCGTTAATGCCGTGAACCGGGTGAACAAATGCTTGTGTGCTCCTCTTTTTTCTTCCTTCTCTGTTTTATCTTGTCTTTCTCTACATTCTTTACTTGATCTGTTTCTGTGACTTGGTGTTGATGACAAAGAGCTTAGTAGCTTAAGCCTTTGAGAGGTGATAAAACCTCAACAATATATGACACAGATGTTGAGGCATTACTTAATACAAATGTTGGTAGAGCAAATGTAAAGGTAGAACTTTGTGAAAGTACTAATACAATAATTGACACAAGACAGAGAATATGATGAGTCGAATCAAGAAATATGCAGTCAAATATATCAGAGAATATATTAGACGTCTGAAGTAGTTCTTGTGCTAGGTTCGATGTAAATACAGGAAGTAGTACAAGAAGCTAAGTTGTGCGACTGCTTTGAAGAGTTGGAGTACAGAAGTTTGGGGGCGACTTGGACAAGCCAAGAGGCGGCTGCCGAGCTAGATAAACATCTTTAATATTATATTCAAGATGGAAACATGAAGACGAATTTCCTTATCCATAAAGAAAAAAAAGAAATTTGTTAATTCATAATTGGTGTAGAACAGAAAAAATGTCAATTCTAAGGTTTAGAATTGAGAAATCAATATAAATACAACGAGACTGCCTCATGAAGACTTGCGCGCCTAAGGGAATTCTCAAGAGATGCACACAAGGTGTGTGGCATGCTCCACCATATATATCGTAGATCTATTGGTAGACTCATGGTGGAAACGCACTTGTCGGAAAAGACGTTGTGTACCGGTGCTGCTTGTTATAGTCAAGCATGTTATGTTACTAACATTCATTATAATTCTAGGAAAGAGGGGTGGATGCAAAATAACAATATTAGGTTTCAGCCTGTTCTAGTGAATGAATTTTGTACTAGCTCATGGGGATGTAGGTTAACCAAATCCCATTAATAAAGTTTGTGTTCTTATTTTACTTATGCACGTACATACTCACCGTCAAACATACTTGTACTTGAACATATAGATTTAGCGACAAATTATGCACTTTTAAAAATTACATTAATATATTTATTCAATTAGTTACCTATTTTTAAGTAAATTGTTCCTCACTCTTGTTGTTGTTGGGCATAATTTTATTCATATATTTGGATAAGGTTCAACTCAAATTAAACCCGATAAACAAGACGAAATACGAAATATTCTAGAAAGTCTTGCTAAGACTTCAAAAGTCTTAATAAGGCTTTAACCGTCTTGACAATGTTTTAACAGTCTTGATAAGACTTCAACGGTCTTGATAAGACTTCAACGGTCTTGATAAGGCTTTCGATGTCTCGCCGATAGGCTCAACAGAGATACGACCTCACCAAATATCTTGGAGTCTATCTTCTCAAGAATCTTAGGGTCGGTCTTATCAAATCTTTAACTCTTAATTCTAAGAGAAGTAGGGCAGAAGACTTCCTCTATAAGAGGCTATCTCGACATAAAAGGAAATGGAGGGCAAATACAAGAGATCTAGCAAAAAACCACACGTGTCTGAAAATCATTCCTAGAGCACAACCAGAGCTCATAAGGCTTGATTTGTCGTGTCTTATCCTTGTATTTGTTATCGATATTTTGATCAATAAAGGAATTATTTTCGACTACTTTCCTAGTTTTCCGTAGATTCTCAAGAACCTGATTATTTTTGTCCAAAAAATTGGCGCTAGAAGGAGGGGAAAAAGAAAAACTACGTGAGATGACGAGACTCGAAGTAGACACAACTAACACCGATCTGAATCGCGATGTTGCTGCACAACTTGGAGCTTTGACTGCTAAGCTAAACAAAACTACGGAGAGGCTTTCACATATCGAGGCAGATAATGTTAAGCTTAGGGAAGAAAACGCTGCGCTGGTCATGGCGGGGAGAGTCTTGATAGAGACAGGCTCTAGGTATTGCGTACACGTGAATCCGATGCAAGACCTTAATGCGACGCCTGGAGTTGGATCGGATCACTAGACACCAACAACTGTGGACGGACGACTACAAACTCCTCGTCATGAACGCGACGGAGCAAATCATGACACAAGGGAAACCCTTGAACATCCGGCTGGGGAAGAACAGTTGAACCAACTAGGATCTAGAAACACCACACTCTTAATGGAAGTCTATCAAGGACCTTTCGTCAAGTCAGCTAAAGCTATTTACTTGGAAAAAATGCTCTCTTAGCGTTTAGGGGCAATTGAAGCAATGATTGAATGACTACCCGAGGTAGCTCGACCAATCCGAATGACCACCCTACACTCGTACGCCAACACTCCTTTCTCTGATGAGATTGCACTCACTGAGATGCCAAGGAAATTCACATTCCCAACCATGAAGATGTATGATGGAACATCTAACCCGGATAACAACGCAGCACAATACAAACAATGAATGTTCACAACAACGATTCAGAGAGAATACCGAGAAGCTACCATGTGCAAAGGTTTTGGCTCAAGTCTTATTGGAGCCGTTCTTCAATGGTTTATTAACTTGCCAAATGGCTCTATAGACTCATTTGCATCCTTGATAGATCTTTATGTTGAGCAATTCGTAAGTAGCAGGAACCTAGAGAAGACGGAGGACGACCTCTACGAGATACAACAAAAGAGAGGAGAACCTTTGCGTGCCTATGTGGGACGCTTGAACAAGAAGGAGGTGTTGATCCCTAGCTGCAATATGTATACTGCTATCTCTACATTCAAAAGAGGTTTGCTCCATGATAATGACTTATACGAGGAACTTAGAAAGTACCAATGCAGAACGATGGAGGATATGCTTTCTCGGCATGGGCGTAAATAAAGTGAGAGAAAGACTCAACTTATCGACGTCAACGCTCACCACGAGATGATTCTCGAGCAGTGATGAATGAAAAGACGACTAGAGACGATAAACCTTACCAACAAGACACAACCAAAAGCAATCCCACTTCACCATATCGTTTTTGAAGCCTTATCCAAACAGAATAGTCAGGACCTCAACATAAGTCATGTTGTGTTGAGCACAACGGAATGAAAGTCATTTCAAAGAAAAAATTAAGCATGACTGAATAGTCGCGACCTCGACATAAGTCTTGTTATGTCGAGCATGACAGAACGAACAAGACTTCAAGAAAAAGAATCTTACACTTTTATTCTTGTTCCGTTTTGAGCTTTGGGTTTTGAATTGGTTACTGGTTCTTGTTACTACTTTCAATGTTATTCTCTCTTTATGAAGTTTCACACTACCGTTGTCCCAAGTTATGGACAACGATTTTAATGAAGAAGTTTTTTTTTCAAGGGCACGATCCCAGAAGACGTAGCAAATCTAATAGTGAAGCGTTCGATATAAAAACATTTGAACCACATGTTTACTACAAAAAACAGGTAAACACTTTGAGATTACCTAGTTAAAAGGTTTAATAGTGAAACACTCGCTGCAATCACCTATTAGCGATACGTCGCAGTAAAAACTAATCGAATCAAGTATCCACCTGATGATTGGATACATGCTACATAAATTTGACAGCAAAACACTTGTTAACAAAGCTTTTGCAACAAACGATCAATGCAGAAAATTGCTAATAAGACGCTTGTTAAATCTTGTGTTACGAGCACTTTACAAGATCGTGTCATGAGCACTAGACAAGATCATGTCATGAACACTAGTCACGGGAACGACACAAAAATTGTGTTATGAGTATCTAAAACACAAATAGTGTCATGAATACTAGACGAAGTAAGCTCATACTCGTAGTAAAAAAAAAAAGATTCATGTTTTGTGGAGCACGGCGGAATGAGAGTCACGCCGTGTTCAAATAGTAATTGAGCATGAGAAAATGATAATGATCACGACATAAGTCGTGTTTGGTTGAGCACATCGAAATGAAAGTAGGTTCGTGTTCAAGAAAAGACTGAGCACAGCAGAAATGTAATGACTTGACAAAAGTCGTGTTTTGTTGAGCACAATGGAATAAAAATCATGTCGTGATCAAGCAGAAATTGAGCACGACATAAATATAATAACCTTGACAGGACAAGCGTGACCTCGACAAAAGTCGTCTTGTAATAAGCGCGGCAAAACAATATGCATGTCGTGTCAAGAGCAGATTGAGCAAGACTAAGCAAACACAATTCCAAAAATAGAAGTGTTGTGTTGCGCTTGATAGAAAAAATCAAGCACAGTTAGAACAAAAAAAGAAGGGGTATATCATTCTGGATGGAAAGAGTTGAGCACGACCTTTACAAAGAAAGAAGATGTATGTCATTCTGGATGAAAAGAGTTGAGCACGACCTTTACAAAAATGCTAAGAGTCAAGCATGACATTTACAAAGGGTTATCACGAGTTTGGAAGATTAACTACGACTAAGTGCTAGGCGATGGTTACAAGAAAATGAACAAAAATATCTGGATAAGTTCTCATATAAGTTCTCATAGCAACAAAAAGGATAGCAAAGAGAAAAGGTAAGTGTCTCATGACGACATAGCATTCATAACCGCAAAATAAAAGAAGGTAACTATGAGGAAAAGTAAGTGTTTCATGACTACATGATACTTATAAGTGTAGAAGGTGTACCACGCAAATATTTTGTTACGGCCAACAAAGTTAACGACAAAACCATTAAACATAAAGGTAAAGGCTACTCACAACATGTTCTGAAGCAGATTGCTCTCTGACGTCAATAGCAACAAGAGACTACTTGAAAATTGGAGGAGGCAAGCATTCTCGTATGGCCTTCCGATGAGCAATGATAGTTGCTCAATTCGAACACAAGTCAAGCAAGCTTTTTCCTTAACTAAGCTTCAGGCATTAGCCTACAAACCAACGATAGACATGTCAGGTTCTCTCACCTTTCTTTCAAGACAAGTTATCTTCTTATCCATAGAAGCTTGCTCAAGCTTAGCGTCAGATATCCGTATCGCCTCGGTGTCCACCTTGCGCTTCCGATCGTCAATAACCTTACGATCACTTGTAGCTTGGGAAGAGGTGGATGAAAGCATTTACTTAACAAAGTGAAATACAGACATGATCAAGAAGCAAAAGGAAAGAAACCATTCAAAATACCAATACTTCTTAAATGAATCAAAACATGTATCAGACACGACTATGGACAGTTTATTCAATGGAAATTTCATTATTACTCAATAAAAAAATACTCATGGCCTTAACAACTCTTCACATTCTTACTAAGAAAATGGAGAGTGGGGGGCAAACTGTTGGGCATAATTTTATTCATATATTTGGATAAGGTTCAACTCGACTTAAACCCGATAAACAAGACAAAATACGAAATATTCTAGATAGTTTTGATAAAACTTCAAAAGTCTTAATAAGGCTTTAACTGTCTTGATAATGTTTCAACAGTCTTGATAATGTTTCAACAGTCTTGATAAGGCTTCTGATGTCTGGTCGATAAGCTCAACAAAGATACGACCTCACCAAATATCTTGGAGTCTACCTTATCAAGAATCTTAGGGTCGACCTTATCAAATTTTTAACTCTTAATTCCAAGAGGACTAGGGTAGACGACTTCCTCTATAAAAGAAAAGGCTATCTCGACATAAAAGGAGATGGAGGGCGAACACAAGAGATCTAGCAAAAAACCACACGCATCTGACAATCATTCCTAGAGCACAACCAGAGCTCATAAGGCTTGATTTTTCGTGTCTTATTCTTGTATTTGTTACCGATACTTTGATCAATAAAGAGATTATTTTCGACTACTTTCCTAGTTTTCTGTAGACTCTCAAGAACCTGATTATTTTTGTCCAAACAGTTGTGACACATATTTATATTTAGATAAAAATGATCATAACTGTGAGATGTTAACAACTTTTTGATATAGTTATGTCTTATCAAATAATATATCAAAGAATTGTTCAATAATATTTTCTTAATTTTTTTAAAATTGCTAAGGGTATATATTATTTCCGATTTGCATTTCTCATATTTCTAAACTTTTTCCACACATATCATAAACTAAAAAGTTATATCAGTGATATGCTCAAATTTGTAATACCCTAAGAGTACTAAAGCAGTAGCTGCAGTATAGTAGGAGTCGAACCACAATGACTCAAAGAAATCACACAATAGAATATAGAATTCTAATTAAGCTAAGCGAACAAAGTGATGCAGGAAATAAACAACAGAATATAAAAGTTGTGAAATTCAATGGAGGAAAAACGCTAAGCCTAGGGAAATTCTCCGGTAAATCAGAATTGCAGATCAAATAGAATATCAGGAGGATATTAAGCATCGTTCTTGAACTTGAAACACAAATGTAAAATCAACCAACCGTCGCTGCAAAGATTATCTATGTCTAAACCTAGAATTCTAAATTTCTTTGCAAATCCTATGAATTCAAACAAGTATTAATGATCAGGTTCAATTGTTCACAAAATCCTAAACCAAATTTCATTGCGAATAGGTCTTTTGCTCATCTAACACTAGTTTAGGCAATCAATCACACTTTCGTGCCAATCAAACAACCTAAGATCAGATTCTAGGTCATGAAGCTAGAATAAGCAGTAATCACAAGTCTAGATGACGAACTTTATTGAAATTATCCTATCAATTCAGATCAACCTAACAATTCATCAAACACCTTTGAATAACCCTAAACCTAACAAGGAATCTACTTAGACATGGTGAATGAAGCAAACATCATGAATAAAATAGATTGCATAAAAGAGTAGAGTAAAGAGTAACAAGGGTTCGAAATCTTCTCTCTCAGGAATAGAGTTTCTGAATTTTCTCCCTCTCTCAAAACCCGAATAATCAATAAAATCAAGTCTCCTCTCTAAAAGTGGCTAAAAACCCTAAATATAATGTTAAAACACGTTCTGGGCTTAATTGTAAATAATAGAATCTTCTGGGCCAAGTTGCAGAGTCTTCAAACTTGTAAAATTACGTGTTTTCTTTTCCGGCAGTCGGTGTCGATCGATACTGGGTTGGTGTCGGTCGACACCAGGACTTCGTGCTCGCCAGACTGGACTATCTTCACGAAACTGGCATAACTTTTGATCGCACCGTTAGAATGGCCTCAAACCACTTCCAAATGAAAGCTAATCATTTGATCTATCTTGTATGCAAATTTGAGCTCAATCCAACGATGGGATATTATTCAACGGACGCAAAATAACTCCAGAATACTCAAAAAGCTCCAAACGTGCTAAAACCTGAAAAGACTCAAAAAGACTAAAAAAACACTAGAAGGACTCTAAAAATAAGACCTATATCATGGCTAAAAATGGGTAAAAACCATGATATATCACGCCCCCAGACTTAGCCTTTGCTTGCCCTCAAACAAACAGAAAACCAAACCAGAGGAAGAGGTTTGAAAACACGAAGACTCACCTGTTCTTGAAACATTGCAATGAACCTTCTAGACTCTTCTTCATACGATATCATGACAAAAGAACCACCCAAATTACACACTTTTTGTATTGTTTTCCTCTCCCTCAAACTTATCTCTTTTTATGTTCTCTTTATTTTTTATTTTTTTAGCTTCGCATATACAAATCAAGGTTTGAGACGCAAATATTGATGGTGTTTGCCACCGAATCCCCGATTCTCCCCTCTCAATGTATAAAAGGCTTTAGACTAATAATGGGGTCCCAGGAAATGTTCCTACCCCTCTCTTCCAACCTTTGTGTGATCATTCCTTATCCAAGTAGAATAATGGGATCACTAGAAATTTTTCTAGCCCTCTACTCGGCGGAAATCATCTCATCTTTTATGCATCTTATTTACCAACGTGTATCAAGGGAGAGGTATACCATTATTTTCAAACACATGGGTTCTTTTGTCAGATATGAATGATGAATCAAGCTCTATAAACACTAACCACAACGATAAAGTGCAATAATTTGACTCAGGCTTTGGAAGGAATCTGCTGGAGACATGGGTGTCTTCTAGTCAACTGTCTGTCTTTGGATTTTTCATTAGTCGATTTGGAACTGATTCTGTAACATTGGTCACTCAAAAGCAAGGTCAGAACAATAGATTCAAGAAAAAAGATCATAATCTCCAACATGTTTTGACTCAATAAAACAAATTTTTGACTCAACAAAGACTGACTCTGAGAAAAACAAACACGTTGTCAGCAACTACCTCCCCCAGACTTAAGCAACGCTGTCCTCAGTGTTATCTAGTCAAGAGTTGGCAAAAGAAATCAAAGGAACAGACTGTGAATGAAACGCAAAGAAGTTACCGTTTGTGTGATGGTCAATATCGACTGATACAACCTGGTATCGAGCGATACCAGGTGTTTGTCGACAGAGGCTCCTTTTCCGTGGATGTGGTATCAATCGACACTGACTGGTGTCGATTGATATTGCTCGTCTGAACCTGTTTCTCGTGCAGACACAAGACACAAAATCAGAAATAAAATTGAAATTAAAACTTATATACAGACTCACCAGTGGGTTGCCTCCCACTAAGCGCTTGTTTAATGTCATTAGCTTGACCGTGTTGGGGCTTAGCTATCAGTCAGGATAGAGTTGAGAACTAACCCGGAAGTAAGCTCCACAACCAGCATCTCCAGCTTCAGAGTTCTGCTCAACATACCCTCCACAACATCTTTTCCTTTCTCTTTCAGCTCTGAAGGGAGGATAACTCTAACCTTAGAGAATGGTTTCGAGGTTCCCTTGCACTTCACCTTATATTCAATCGTATCTCCATCACACTTCTGAGGGGTTATAGTCACATGGGTAGCTCTCTCGATTCTCTTGTTCTTCACCTTCTTTTTTGCCTTAGCATTTTCGATGTCTTTCTTGGTGATGAGAGGAAGACCATCTAAAAAATCTATCACAGTTGGTTCATCATAAGGCTCGTCCAACAGATCAATCACCAACGTCTCTCCCATGACAACAGTGATGCAAGAGACATGTGTGGGAGCTCCTCTAGTAGGAATGGCTTTGTAGTAGACCTCTTTGTCAATGTAGGAGAACGAGATTCACCTATTGGGTGTGTCCATAATCGCACCAACTATAGCCATAAACGGTCTTCCAAGAATCAAAGGTGTACTAGATCTTGCACTCATTTCCACAACCTGAAAAACAGTAGGAATTAGACAATCTCCTACTTTAACGAGCAAATCAGGGATTATACCGTATGGGAGCGAGGTGGAAGAGTTTGCGAATGTAAGAGGCATCTTAGGAGATCGAATATCAGCTCCCAATCTCTCTGCAATTGCCCTTGACATGACATTGACGCTAGACCCTGAGTCAACGAGAGACTCTTTGAATTCAACTCCAGAGATAGAGCATAAAACTGAAAATTTTCCTGGGTCTTCCTTTTTAGTCAACTGCTTCATTGGAGGTGGTGTACTTCTTGCCTTAATGAAGAGTGCTTTAATCTCTTCCTCAGTTTCTCTGCCATCTCGGAAGTAACCAAGCAGAGGGAGGTTTTCCACCGCTTCTTCAAATGAGATGTTATTAGGAACTTTCCTCACCATCTTCTTAAAAGCAAGCAACTTCTCTGCAGTAATGGGGTTTCTGAGATGTCTAGGTGGCAAAAGATATGACAATTTAGGCTTGTAGATACATTCCTCAACAATCCTTGGTGATTTTGAAATTTTTAGCTCAGTTTGAGGGGGGTGTTGATCGACACCAGACTGGTGTCGATCGATATTGTGCTTCTGCGTCGTCTCTGCAGGTTGGTGTCGATCGACACTGGCAGTGGTGTCGATCGACACTGGCAGTGGTGTCGATCGATACTGCTGGTGTTGAGATGTCTCGTGAAAGTATCTGCACTGGTGTCGATCGACAGTGGGTGGTGTTGGTCGACACTGACGTATCCGGTTCAAAACCACCTCTTTTGGTGATTGCATTGACGTGTTCATTATGTGCATGAACCATCTTTCCCTTGACAGCTTCTGAAGTCTGAGCTATTTGAGTTTCCAGCATCTTCTGATGAATGTAGAGAGCCTCGATTTTCCCATTCAGATCTGTGTACATGGCATCCATCGTCCCATTAGAATCCACTGTTATCTTCTGCTGTCTCTCAAGAATCTGTTCAAGCATGGATTCAGCCTTGCTTTCCTGAGTCTTAGGAGGCAGAGTCTAGTATGATGATCTCTCGTGGGTGCGAGTGTAATCGCTGCTTGCATTGATTTCTGTAGATACTGATTTGTCCCAAAACCAGATGGTTTGTTGTTCTGCTAGTATTGAAATATGTGACCTTGAAAACCAGCACCACCAATGTAGTTAACATCTTCCACTTTATCTTTTTCGAAATTCTTGACCTCATCAGCAAAGTGTGTTGAATCCAGCTTGGCTTGAACCTCAGCAATCTGCGATCCATCCAAATTCTCAGCCTGCTTCTTCCGCTCAAAGTCAGCATTCTTGGTGCTATTGCTAGACGCCAAGTTCTCAATCAACACGTAAGCGTCCTCGGGATATCTTGTGTTGAAATTCCCATTACTCGCGGCATCCAGAGCCATCTAATATCTCCAATCGATCCCTCAAAAGGAAATACCCAGCAACTGAACCTGTGTGAACCCGTGATGCAGACAATCTCTCTGATAAGATCTGAATCTCACCCAAGCAGCCTTAAATGCCTCTGTTGCTCCCTGAGAAAACTGGGAGATCTTGTTCCTGACCTCTTCGAAACTCGCATCATCATAAAAGTTGTTCAGGAACGCATTCATAGTCTCCTCCCAAGTATTCAGTGAACCAGGAGGTAACTGCTTCAGCTAGTAAGCTGCATCCCCACCAAGAGAGTATGGGAAAAGCTTACAGAAGAGAAAATCATAGGACACTCCATCGTACTTGATGCTAGTGACCAAGTCCTCAAACCTCTCAATGTGATCCATGGGGTGTTCATGAGGAGGACCATGAAAAAGATGCTGACCCACAAGAGTGAAGTATACATGTTTCAACTCAAAGTCATTCCTCTGAAATGCAGGAACACGAATCGCTGTTCGATTGGCATAGAACTGATCAGGCCAGTTGTACTCACCAATCGTCCTAGCACGATTAACCACAGTGTTCCCCTCGTTCTCGCGCGTAGCTCGCGCCTCATCATAAATTGCTAAGCGTATTTATTATTTCCGATTTGCATTTCTCATATTTCTAAACTTTTTCCACACATATCATAAACTAAAAAATTATATCAGTGATATGCTCAAATTTTTAATACCCTAAGAGTATTAAAGCAGTAACTGTAGTTTAGTAGGGGTCGAACCACAAAGGCTCGAGAAATCACTCAATAGAATATAGAATTCGAATTAAGCTAAGCGAACAAAATAATGCAGGAAATAAACAACAGAATATAAAAGTTGTGAAATTCAATGGAGGAAAAACGCTAAGCCTACGGAAATTCTCCGATATATCAGAATTGCAGATCAAATAGAATGTCAGGAGGATATTAAGCACTGTTCTTGAACTTGAAACACAAATGTAAAATCAACCAACCGTCGCTGCGAAGATTATCTATGTCTAAACCTAGAATTCCAAATTTCTTTGCAAATCCTATGAATTCAAACAAGCATTAATGATCAGGTTCAATTGTTCACAAAATCCTAAACCAAATTTCTTTGCGAATAGGTCTTTTGCTCATCTAACACTAGTTCAGGCAATCAATCACACTTTCGTGCCAATCAAACAACCTAAGATCATATTCTAGGTCATGAAGGTAGAATCAGCAATAATCACAAGTCTATATGTAGAACTCTATTGAATATCTCCTATCAATTCAGATCAACCTAACAATTCATCAAACACCTTAGAATAACCCTAAACCTAACAAGAAATCTACTTAGACATGGTGAATGAAGCAAACATCATGAATAAAATAGATTGCATAAAAGAGTAGAGTAAAGAGTAACAAGGGTTAGAAGTATTCTCTCTCATGAACAGAATTTCTGACTTTTCTCCCTCTCTCAAAACCCGAATAATTAATAAAATCAAGTCTCCTATCTAAAAGTGGCTAAAAATCCTAAATATAATGTTAAAACACGTTCTGGGCTTAATTGTAAATAATATAATCTTCAGGGCCAAGTTGCAGAGTCTTCAAACTTGTAAAATCACGTGTTTTCTTTTCCGGCAGTCGGTGTCGATCGATACTGGGTTGGTGTCTGTAATAACCCGTACCAAGATTAGCAGTACGTGCGTACGCGATACGTAAGTGGAAAAGGTTCGTTCGGACAAAACTTGGAGAACGAAGAATGTGACTCGACAGAAAGTCTTTAAAGACTAAAAGAGAAGGAATCATCAAAAGAGAAAGCTAAAAGAACGTCAAAAATCCGTGAGATCACTTTGGAGTCACGGACCACGTTCGTAGCGCCGTGGGAGGCAACAATCACGTGAAGATTATGAACAAAGATCAGCGTGCGTAGTCATGTGACGAAAAGGAAGCAGGACACGAGCAACGTGTGGCACCACACGGGAATTGTCGAGGAGAAGTCACGAGATAGACGTGTACATTGAACCAAGGTCACAGATTCAATGCAAAGGAAGAAGCGATTATGCCGAAGAAGGTTAGGGCCAAGGAGGAGAACAAGTCATCGGAGCAGTCGCCGGAGTCCGCCAGAACAGTTCCGACTACCGCCGGATGTTCACCGGAGAAGTCGCCGGAATTCGCCGGACGTCGTCGGAAATTGTCCGGAAGCCATAGGAAGAAGGAAGTCATCACCGGAATAGTAGCACCACCGCCGGAGCCGTAGAAGCATCGCCAGAACAGCAGATTGGATGCCGGAAAAGTAGCTTGGACCAATAGGAGAAGGACACGTGTCACCGGAGCATCGTCGGAAAATTACGTCATCGCCGGAAAAACACCTTCTAGAACCTTCTAGAAGCTCCAGCCGCCACTTGTCAACACCGGAGGACACTTGTCACCAGAGAGCGCCACTTGTCACCAGAGAGCGCCACTTGTCACCGGAGAGCGCCACTTGTCGCCGGAAAGCACCACTTATCGCCGGAGCACGACACTTGTCACCGCTGGTCCGCCAAATGTCGCCGAGCACCGGACACTTGTCGCCGCGCATGTACCATCGCCTTGCCTATATAAAGAGGAGAAGATCAACTCATTTTCTTCACACCAAACACGTCACTCACTTACCAAGAGAGGAGAAGAGAGCTTAAGGCCAACCCACGTCCGATCGCGGAGATCCTTGTCCGCGTGAGGATCCGTCCAAGGAAAAGATACATTCGTGTGAAGGATTCCTCGAGGAAAGTTCAGTTCGTGAAGGAGACATCCGAGAAAAAGAGAGTTGTCCGTGAGAAGAGTGATCCGAGATAAGTAAGTCCGTTCGAGTGATCCGTGCCGATCCGAACGACAAAAACCGACAATCCGAGAAATATTGTCGAGTGATCTAAGTAATGTCCAAGAGCTAGAGACCATCATCCGGAGGTTGATCGAAGATGAGTTAGGAGCCGTTCGTGTGTTCATTCGTGTGTTCGTTCGAGGAAGTTCGTTGTAGCGGTTCAAGACCCCGGTTCGTTGGAAGGAAGTCAAAGTCGAAAGGAGGTTCGACGGAGTACACACGACACGTACATCAGCCGCCTAAATCAATGTGAGTTCTCAAAGCATGTATTAGTGGTACATGGTAGTTGGTAGTTAGATTTAATTATAGTATTTGATTGCATGCATGCTTGATTGATTGCTTGAGTAGTTTAGTAGTAGTTTGCATGATAGTAGTAGTTTGCATGATAGTAGTAGTTGCATGTTTAGTTGCTTGTTGTTGTTTGTTGTGTGTGTGTGTGTATGCATGTTGATGCATAGTAGTTTAGATTCATTAGGAATCTAGTTTTAGGTTAGAGAGTCTAGATTAGGTTAGAGAGTCGTAGTTTTAGGTTAGAGAGTCGTAGTTTAGGTTAGAGAGTCTAGATTAGGTTAGAGAGTCGTAGTTTAGGTTAGCGATTAGCGCTTAGGAGTTGTTAAGCCATAGGTTAGTGTAGTTGCGACTAGTGTGAGTCGTGTACCAAGCAATGGAATGCTTGAAGGGCTTAACAACGTGTGAAGAGTGTGTAGCTTCGGTCAAGTAGACCGTAAGCCGTAATGTCAAGCAATGGAACGCTTGAAAGGCTTAATGCCGAGTAGAGACACGATTACGGTCAAGTAGATCGTAAGTTGTTGTACCAAGCAATGGAACGCTTGAAGGGCTGTATAGCCGTGGCTACGGTTAAGGAGAACCGTTGCAGTGTAGAAGCGTTGGAGCGCTTGGGTCTATCGGACCAGTGACTTAGATTAGAGATCTAGTGTGGCTACGGTTAGTGAGAACCGTAGCAGTGTGAATGCGTTTGAGCGCATTAGTGTGTGTGAGAGCATTGAGGCTCTGAATCCTCTACGGGTCAAGAGAAGGCCGTAGGGAGGGTAGCGTGAGGCGTACCTAAAGACGTATATGTAGTTTCGGCTAATATACTGTTCGTGGGGCTATCTCTTGGGTCTTCCCCGTAATGCCTACGCCCGATGGCTCAAAAGATGGATCCCATCCTTGTAGACTGTGTGTCTAGGGATGAAGAGAAGTGTGATAAAGACGGATACATTTAGGGCAGGGAAGCAGTGATGTGCGCGGCCATGGATCCAATGGGGACATAGGGAGGATACGGTCTTCCCTATAGATCGATGTTGGGCATCGTGAGATAATAGTGGGTAGCACCCCTATTATGGTGTGTGGATGGATGTGACGACATCCGTAGTGTAGAAGAGGGAGCATCAGGCTGCCCTTTAGGTTAGGTTAGTGTAGTGTAGAAAAGGGAGCATCAGGCTGCCTTTTAGGTTAGAGTCTTAGTAGAGTCTAGGTTAGAGTCTAGGTTAGTTAGTGAGTGTGTGTGTGTGTTGTGGTGAAGTCTTAGACTTCCCGCCCCACTTGAGTGAATGTGAGCGAATCTTTGTGTGTGTAGAGTAGTAGAGTCTTTGTGTGTTTACTTGCTTGCATTGCTTGTTTGTGTAGTGTAGTTGGGGTGGGGTTTTGGGGTAGACTAACGTTGTTTTCTGCAGAGCCGGTTCCACTAAATAACATAGCACTAGGTTATTTATATTCCACTAATTTATTTTTCAGGAACCCTTAGGATAAACCTTTAGTTGGAGCGTTGGAACATTAGGCCACTTGGTGTAGATTTGTAGAGTAGTGTGTAAAGTAGGATATGTTTTTCAGCATGTATTGTGTGTTTGGGCCCATGACCGCTTTTGTTGTGTGTTAGGAATAAAATGAGATTTTTCTTATAAAAATGGGGATATTGTTATGATATATGGTTTAGTCCAAACCATCACAACTCGCTTACTCTGTAGACGGTTGGCAAGCCTAATATCGACGAGTAAGGGAGGGACGGTACCAAGGGTGGTAAGTACTTGTCAAACTATTTTTACTTGTAATGATCCGAGCCTTAGGTTAGGTTTAGTTTTAGGTTTAGGTTTAGGATGGTTCCGGGTCGTTACAGTGTCGGTCGACACCAGGACTCTGTTCTCGCCAGACTGGACTGTTTTCACGAAAACTAGCATAACTTTTGATCGCACCGTTAGAATGGCCTCAAGCCACTTCCAAATGAAAGCTAATCCATTGATCTATCTTGTATCCAAATTTGAGCTCAATCCAACGGTGGGAAATTATTCAACGGATGCCAAAAAGCTCCAGAATACTCTAAAAGCTCCAAACGTGCTAAAACCTGAAAATACTCAAAAAGACTACAAAAACACTAGAAGGACTCTAAAAACAAGACCTATATCATGGCTAAATACGGGTAAAAACCATGATATATCAATAAGATTGAAAAAATCATCTTGTTATGAACAATAATAAACAAGGGCTAATTAATAAAAAAATTGGGTACTAAAATCTATATGTTTTTTTTTTACGAATAAATGTTAAATTTTTTTCATTAAAAAAAATTTCACAATGAATGTGACCTTGAGTCAATTGTTCCATATAGCTAACAAAAGAGAGTATAAGATTGTTACATATTCTCCTACTCTATCATCTTGATCCAAACCAGATTCGAAGTCCTTCCTCCAGCTTATTTGTATCCTGCAAATTTGATAGATGATTCTGCACCTCACTGTCTAAAAATGAGATAATGAGCGTCGAAGAGGTGGCTTGGTTCCCATGCCGACGCTTGTTTCTCACCCTCCAGATTGTCTGCACACACACTTGAAACACATATCGAATCAGAAATAATTGTGGAACTATAGCTGTTATCGGTGAGTAGAGACTTGATAACAGTGAAAGATGTTGAGAATTTGTGATGCAGTAAGCCTTTAGCAAGATTAGCCCAGACCCGAATGGAGTAACTACAGCTAAAACAGATGGTCCCGAGTTTCAACCGGGTGACGACAAAACACACACAATGTTTCTCCACTTCCTATCGAAAGACCCAAACGATCCCCTGTATTGAGTCTATTCAACATTGCTAGCCACACTAAAAATGAGTACTTGGGAGTAGAGTACGAGAACCACACTCCTTTGTGCCATTCTTGTGTTGGTTTTGCGATTCGAAGATTCTTCCATGCGATTCGAAGAACTTCCACTTCCTCGTTGGGTTATTATTTGCTCGATCTCCCTCTCCACTTCGTTGTAGGTCGTAAACCTATGCCTTCTTGGTCGATGTTTTACTACAGCCTCAGCAACCGTCGCATTTGCTTCAATCCCGAAAGCAATAAAACCTCTATCTCCAGTATGATCATCAATCCTTCCCATTGAGCTCCAGTTATCAAACCAGAAACAAGTGTCCTCCCTACTCCTTACTTCCATCTTATGAAAACTCTTTGCTGTTTATCTATATTTTAACAACTTTATCCACATCCAAGAACTCATACTTGTTGAAATCTTTATTGAGCAAAAGGAGCCCGTTCGAATAAGCTCTTACTTCACCCAATTGACCCAAATAGATTTTGCAGCAGACGTTAACCGTCAAACCAATTTTAAACAACAAACCTTGTTTACAATCTCAAGCCCTCGTATTCCCAATCCACCCTTCACTCCAACTTACCTTTGTCTTTCTTGAATTCAAATCACTACCCGACCAGAGGAAGGAGCTACATAACTTCTCAAGTTCTCTAACACAGGCTCGTGGTAGCCAAATGCTGACATCCAGAAATTTATGATGCTTGCAATCACCGAGTTCATTAATTGTAACCTTCCCGCGAATGAAAGAAATCGGTGCTTCCAGGAACTGATCCGATTCCTTATCTTCTCCAACAGTGGGAGACAATCCTGAATTGTCATTCTTTTCGACATTAAGGGAAGTGCTAAGTAGCGGACAGGTAGTGTTCCTTTCTCAAAGGAACACAAAATTGCCATTCTTTCTTGCACCGTAGCCGAGAAACTTGATATAAACATGGTCGATTTTTCAGGGCTGATTCACAAACTGGACCTGGATGCGAAATTCTGAAGAACATCAAGAACTCCCTCCATAGATCTTGTTGTACCATTACAAAAAATCATAATATCATCAACGAAGCAAAGATGAGTGAGCTTTAGGTTCTTACATTTCAGACGATAGCCAATTTTGTTGTCCACTGCCGCCTTGTCAAGTCTCAAAGATAGAATATTCATGCAAATCACGAATAAATACGGCGATAAAGAGCAACCTTGACGCAGTCTTCTCGTGCTTTAATAGAAACCAGCTAGTTCTCCATTAACTTGAATGGAAAAAAAGAGGTAGTAGAGATACAAAGGTCTATCCATTTTATGAACTGTTCCAGAATATTTTTTTTTTTTGTCGGCCAAGTTAATATTATTTCACAAAAAGGTTACAACATACTTACATTTACCTATTCTAGCTATTTTAGCCTGCTTGTCTACTTCAGTTATTTTACATCGATTTACATAAGAAAACGAGTAATTATGATGTTTGCTTATATTTACAACATCACAGGCTAATATATATAAATCGAGCTCGGTACCTTGTCTATCATACCATTTGGCATTGGTTGCTTGATGAGGGTCTTCAACGCGTTATATATGGGTTGACAATCTCCCTGAAACAAAACTTTATCGTAACCAAATCGAGACAGTTCATAAACTGCATGTTTGAGTGCCATCATTTCAGCTTCCATGGCTGTGTTAGTTGGTGGTATCGCAGCACTTCCTTTAATAATCGGTTTTCCATTTGCTTCTTCCAGTTGCCACGCAACTCCCACTTCTTTATCTGCAGAGATCCAAGAAGCATCCACTTTACATATTTTATACTCTTTCCTGTTATTCACCTCATAATACTCATTACATTGGCAAGATTGTTGATTTACAACATGATCTTCTATATGATCTAGAAATCTCGCCTCTTTCCATTGGCTAAGCATGATCAGAGCTTTATTGATTGTATGCACAAAACTTTCTCTTTTGTTCTCAAATAAAAGCTTATTCCTTGCTTTCCAGATAGCCCATCCCAAAAAAGGTAATAATATAGGATCCTTCTTGTTTATATTTGCTGCTTCAAATAATTCTTTTAGATTATCATCTAGTGTTTGAGAGTCTAACCTTATTTGGTGATTAACCCCTGTTGGAGCGATGTTCCATATCTCTTTGGCGACTCTACATTGAAAGAACAGGTGGTTAACATCCTCCTCAGCTTCTCCACACATGTCACAGTTGGTATTGATCTTCATTCCTCTTCTTGTAAGTTGTGTTAATACAGGAAGACTATTATGCATCACCCTCCACCAAAACATTCTGACTTTAGGAGGGACATTTAAGGACCATAATCTTTTAAAAAGCTTTTGTCTCTCCTCATCATTATTCAAAGAAGGATTTTGCCTACTATATTTTTCTCTTAGCTTATTATAACCCGATTTCATTGTATAAAGACCATTATTGGTATGTATCCAATAAGGAACATCACTTACTCCTGTTCTTGAGGGTTGTATTTTTAGAATTTCCTTGGCATCTTCAGGGTGAATCCATTGGTTCAGCTTTTCTTGGTCCCATTGTTGAGTTGTGCCTGCATTAAACAAATCTGAAACTTTAAACTTTGGAACAAAACCCCCATTCTTTGGTCTTGGTGGTCTAGGGTGAGGTATAGTTATCCAGGGATCTCTCCAAACATTAATAGATTTACCATCTCCTACTTTCCATGCTAATCCTTCCTTAATGAGATCCTTTGAGCTCAATATACTTTTCCATGCATAACTTTGTTTCTTATGATTGGTGGCGTAAAGAAAATGTGTTTGTGGATAGTACTTGGCTTTAAAAATTCTTGCAAACAGAGAGGTAGGGTGAGTTTGTAATCTCCAAGCTTGTTTAGCTAAAAGAGCAATGTTGAAATCCCTAAGTTCTCGAATACCTAACCCCCTCTACTCTTTGGTTACACTATCTTATTCCATGCTATCCAAGGGATCTTGTTTTTTTCAGGATCACTCGACCACCAAAATCTTCCGACAGAGGCCATAATGTTGTCTAGTATTTTATAGGGTATCTTAAAACAACTCATTGTATACGTTGGTATAGCTGTTATCACTGATTTTATTAAAACATCCTTTGCTGCTGGAGATAACAGCTTATTATACCAACTATGTATCTTATTATTGATCTTCTGTTTTAAATATTGAAAAGTGTCAGCTCTATTTCTCCCTATAATTTCGGGTAGTCCTAGGTACTTACCAAACCCATCTGTTTTAGTAATGCCCATGATTCCAGAAATACTTGATATTAAGGATGGTGAAGTACCTTTACTGAAGAGGATGGTTGATTTGGAAAAGTTGACTTCCTGTCCTGAAGCTTTGGCATAGATAGTCAACATTCTTCTTATGATTTGAGCATCCTCTTGTGCTGCTTTAGAGAAAAGCAAGGAATCATCAGCAAATAACAAATGTGAAATCATAGGTGCTCCTGGAGATAATTTATAGCCTGTTAGTGATTTTTGTGATACATGCTTATTAATGATGCTGGTCAGTCCTTCTGTGCATAGCAAATAAATATAAGGCGAAATGGGATCACCCTGTCTTATTCTTCTAGTTGGATATATAGTTCTAGTTGGAATCCCATTACATAAGACAGAGTAAGAAACTATAGTGATACATTTCATTATCCATTTTCTCCAAGTAGTACTAAATCTCATTCTCTCCATTACAGCATCTATATATACCCATTCTATCTTATCAAAAGCCTTAGTGATGTCTAATTTGACTGCCATGTAATCTTCCTTTCTTTTCCTAGTAGACATAGAGTGAAGCATTTCATGTGCTATCAATATGTTATCAGTGATTAGTCTACTTGATATGAAAGTTGTTTGACTCTCAGATACTATCAAATGTAACCATTTCTTGAGTCTATTTGCTAATACCTTGGAGATTATCTTATAGGCTACATTTGACAAGCTTATGGGTCTGAAGTCTTTAAGATTTGTAGGTGCTTCTTTTTTGGGAATTAAGCATATATGAGTATGGTTCAATTTTTCTTCCAAATATCCATTTTGGAAAAAAAGTTGAATAAACTTAAAGACTTCATTTTTTATTTTGTGCCAGTGCTGCCTATAAAAACCCCCATTCATTCCATCAGGGCCAGGTGATTTATCAGATTGGATACTAAAAACCGCATTTCTAACTTCATATAACTCTAGGGGCCTTGTTAGATCATCATTGATTTATGTAGTTACAGATTGAGGTATACCTGCAATGATGTCTGCTGAGATGTTGGCATTAGAAGCTCTGTATAAACCAGTGAAGTATTCTTCTATATGTTGTTGGATTTGACTTTGACCTTGGTGAATCTTGCCATGTTCATCTTCCAACATAGTAATTCTTTTTGCTTCTCTCCTCTGCTTTGTCTTGGCATGAAAGTATTTGGTATTGCGATCTCCACATCTCAGCCATGTTATGCCACTTTTAACTCTCCAATATTCCTCTTCTTCCCTGTATGCAATAGCAAGCTTCTTTTTTAGAGAAGATATAAGGTTATAGTCTAGAGTTGGAGAGTTGTATAATGAGTGAAGCTGATTCTTCAGGTGATCAATTTTCTGCTTAGTATTGTTTTGTTGAGTCCTTTTCCACCCAGCTAACGCATCTCGAAATAATTGCTCTTGTGAACTGATAAGGAGGAATGTTTCTACATCTTGACTGCCAAGTAGAATCAATCAATGCTTTAACCTCTGGATTAGAATTCCATCGATTCTCATATCTAAAGAATTTTTCCCCTCTCCACACATAGTCTTCTGTACATATTAAGAGAGGCTTGTGATCTGGTCCCATCCATCTTAGTAGTCTTCCATATGCTTGTGGATAGAGTTCCAACCATGAGTGCGTAGCAAAAGCTCTATCTATTCTCGAGTGCACTGTATGAGTATGTCTAATGCCACTCCAGCTATAGGTTCCTCCCACTGTTCTCACCTCATTCAGTCCATTTTCTTCTATCATTTGTCGAAATGCCTCAAAACTGGCTTCTGATCTTATTGGCCCACCTTTCTTTTCTTCATTAGATCTCATATCATTGAAATCTCCTAATACCAATCTAGGAATGCTGCAGTATAACATAGCCCTACTATTCATCCATCTCCATAAGTGATTTCTAATTCTTCTAATAGGGTGTCCATATACATAGCTGACACATAATCTATTGGTTCCATCTCTTATGTACACATCTGTAAAATTTTGAGATGGCCTTACTACATCTACCTGGACTTGATTGCTCCAAAAAATTGCAAGTCCTCCGCTAGTACCTTCTGCTGATAAACAAAACTGGTCATTAAAACCTAACTACTTTCCCACCTTTTGTACATAAGACCTTGAATTTTTGGTCTCTATTAGGAACATTACTTCAGGATTATAAGTTTGTTTAATTTCCTGAAGGTGCCGAACTGTCAGGGGGTTCCTCAAACCCTGGCAGTTCCAGTGCAAAAGCTTCATTGTGCTTGGGGCAAAGGGGTCTCCTCTAGCCCCTTTGCCCCTTTCTAAAGTTGTTCATTCTTGCTCTGGTCCTGCTCTTCTTTTCCTTTGACTATTGTCTTTTGCTTTGGTGACCCTTCCGTGATTCTCCAAGGTGTATCAGGGTGTTTCCTCTTTGTTCCACGAATAGCTCTAGGTTTATCCTTTGCTGTTGTTTGCATTATTCTTTCTTCCTCCGTTATATGACTTTGTAAATCTTGTTGTTTGTCTTGTTGATCAACTTTTGACGTGGAAGCTTCGGAAGTAGTAGTATCTGAGGAAACTCCTAACAGCTTTTGTACTTTGTCCCTATTTATCTCTACTCCTTCCATCTCACTAGCTCCACAAATTTGCATTATTTGTATTTCTTGTTACTGCATTGTAGGCTTTATCACACAATCTTCCGCCCCATGACGCAGACTTCCACAAGTTGTGCAGAATTTTTGTATAGCTTTATATCGAAATTCTAGCACTATTTCTTGTTCCTGATTCAGAGGCTTAAACTTTCTAGCTAGTGAGATTTGCTGATCTATTTCAAAGTCTACTTTAACCCAAACCTGAGCTTGTTTGGTGGGTGTTGGTTCCAGTATTTTGACTCCGTCTCTATGCACTTGGCCCAAGCAAGATCCTATGCTTTCGATTACATTTCGTCTTCTGTATTTATCCGGTAGCTTGTGGATCTGGATCCATAGCGGAATGGTTTTCAAGAACATCGGGTAAGATATGTTGCTCCATCGATCTATTGCTAATAACCAGCCTTTGAAAGTGTACGGGGCTCCTTCAAGAACAATCAACATGTGATGGTCCTGTTGAAAGTAGAAGTTGATTGTTCCGTCATCGTTCACTTGGCCCTGTACACGTCCCTCCAAACGCCATAGCTTAGGCATGAAATTCCTGATTCCTGCCGAGGGTTGGTGTTTGGGGTTTAGAGCTTTAACAACTAGGCACAGATGATGATCCTTGCTCCTGCACATTCTGATGAACAATCAGTGTTTTCCTCTCCTCACCTATTCTCAGACCTTGGAAAGTTTTCCATAATTCCTTCTCTAGATTCATTCTTAAAAGCCTTCGTTGAGATCCTTTACAGGATAAAAGTGAGTCTGATTTAGAATCAGAAAAAGGGAGTCGATCAATCGATCGAGATAAACGAGATCCAAAGTTTTACTGTAGCACTTTCTCTAGAACACTCTTCTATTTTGGTTTTTTTTTACCCAAAGTGAACTGCTCCGGAATATTTATTGTCTCAAGAACCCTTGTTACTAAAATCTATATTATCAAAGAGAATAAAAGACTGGTTCTCAGTTAAAATCCATGTTCAAAGTATCAGTTAGGTGTAAGTCGGACGTTTAGGATGGACCTACCGCCTACCGAAAAAATCGTAGATTAAACAGAAATTAATGGGAAACTAGTTCTAAGGCTAATTTATGTGTTTAAAAACATGTTAATCTATTATAATTAATTTTTGTATAATATTTTTCAAAAATTGTAATAAACACATAAAAATATATTTTTAATCCCAAAATTTTATGATTTTCACTAAAATTATGAACATAAGTTATTGTTTAACCTCACAAACTCCTTATCTAGATATCCGAATAACAAAAAAATAAGTTTTATATTTGCAATCCATAAATAATCAAAATATGTAAGATTAAGCGATAAATATTCGGGTTATGTGGAAAATAATCGAATAACTGATTTTATACAGGGATTAGTCATAAATTGAAGCAAAAGAGATGAATCTAGCCACTAAACAGAAAGTGATAAGATATAGACGGAAATTTTTAGAGCAAGGAATAAACCCCACTTGCTGATAGCTTAATTGAAACCATAAAATAAAATGGCCACGAAAATGAAATATGATTGATAATGTCATAATGACTACTCTTTGATCGAAGAAGTCTTGGTCTACGCTTCTTGTTTCCATTTCCAGGTAGGTTTTCGACGAAAAGTTTCGGCAATTTTTAAAGAGTTTTCTAGAAAATCGGTATTGTCCCAAGTCAACTTAACCTTTGATAATAAGGTATTTTCAGATCTGTTTTGTCAGACTTGTATGATATTACATTTTTTGGTTTTCTAGTGGCTGTTGCATATTGGATGGGAGAAAACGTTCGCAATTCTCGTTTATTTAAATTTTTTTATCGAATCAAAATTAGATTTGCTAATTCCTTCTAATAAAACGTTATAATTCTCTGTACCTTCTCATAAATCGAATCAAAATTAGATTTGCTAATTCCTTCACGACCTTGCATCTGTACTATTATCGCGTATGTGGTCTCGGATTGGTAAGTATTACTCTTATTCCTTAATTTTATTGTGTTTTTAGTAACACATTCCTTCTAGTTTTAAATTTTGATGGGTATCGTCAGCACATTTCTCTTTTTTTTTTTCTTTTTTATTTTATGATTAAGAGGGTCTGGTCCAAATTTTATAATTTTCTTAAAACGAGACTTAAACCATATTAAATTAACCTTTTTTCCGAAAGCAGACCCCTCCTAGCATAAATCGAACCAATAACCTCCTATGTCTCAATATTTTCAAGAAATCATGAGTTAACCAATAAACCAACTCATCACTGTTTCAACACATTTCTATCTCATTTTTGATTTTCTTATATCTTGTTTAATCTCTCACGCGACATTATGTTTTTCATTTCTTGTTAAACCCCAAATACATGTTTTGGCGAGGTTTCGGTGACAAATACCTGATTTGATCACCATGTTACGTAAGTGTCTTATCCGGACACTATTTGTGTACTATCCTGCAATATGAGCTTATGTGCAAGTGAAATAACCAATTTTAATTACTTAGATTAACACAAAGTCAAGCCTAAATAATTTCAAATTGGCTCAAAGAGTTGAAATAAAGCAATGATGCTATAAGCATAACACCTAAACGAAACACAAGTGACGATAAGAGATTTACCTAAGTTAAGAGATGATATTTAACCCAACTATATGTACATATATATATATATATTTATATATTTATATATAAATTCAAAATATATTGTGGTTATTTTTGGTAATCACATTATTTAGTTTACAAATTAAGATATTTTACAAATATATTAAGGACCAAATTAAATTTATATTTAATTTAATTTAATTTTTGTAATCACATGATTAGGTAATCACTTGGTTTAAATTAATTTGGTATTTCATAACCTTAATTTGGTAATCACATGGTTATAATTAATTTGGTATTTCATAACCTGAATTTGGTAATCACATGGTTTAAATTACACGATGCCATCAGCCATCTTGCGTTTGTTAGCCGGTTTAGATATCCATCTTTGTATTATTATTATTTTTGTTTATTAATAAAATTAGTGAAAAAGAATAGTTTTCTAAAATATACTTTGCCCTTTTAAAAATATTTGGCTTAATTCTTGTAACATTGCCAACTTCCTTTTTGACTTTTGTTTTTTTTTTACATTATTAGTAAAAAATAAATAATATAAAAATAAATACAAAAAATTTTCAAAAAAATTATATTACTCTAACACATAATAATGTTTTCTTAAATGTCTATTTTCTATACAAAAATTGATACAATATATCTGAAATATTCTTTGATACGTTTGAATTAATTCTAAGCTAAAATTAAGTTATTATTCAACTCTACTTTATTAAACAATACAAGTTTTAAGAACATCTTTTTCTTGCTAAATTCTTCAAACATCTAACCTAAACTACATTTTAATATTACCAGAAACGATTCATCAAAAGATACATATTGTTGGTGTATCGGAACTGAATTCTTTTGTTCACCAGTGAACCATATGAGTCAAAATTCCCAGGAAATTCGAATATCAAATATTTTGAAAAGTTTCTTCACCTTATCGTTGTAGATGAAAATTTTTATTGTTACTTATATTTCTTTCTGTAAGATAAAGTTTGAGGTTTAGATTTTAATTTTTAAAATTATGCAATTATTGATCTGTTTTCGTTTTTTCTTTTATTCCAGGATAAAAAAAATTTGATGCTCTAATAGATGAGATATTCATTGGTCGTTACTCTGAAGGAATTATTGAAGGCATTTGGATAAGTTTAGCGAACTTTATTGTGTTTCATTACCACTCTAATAAATTAATTTAATTTAAAATTTTTCATTTAGGTTTCAAAATAAACTAAAAATATTCGTATAAAAGCTAAATTACTATTAAAAATCACGAAATTTTGTTAATATCCTGAAAATTTATTTTTCTTGGTTCATATAAAGTTTATTATATCATAGATATATTACTTTTAAAATATTTTAAATTTTGTAAGATAATTATATAAGGATTAGAAAATTTAAAGAAAATGAAAATTTATATTTCTATACCAAAAAAAAGTACGAAAAAATATAATATTGGGAGAGAATGTTTTAAAAAAATCGCCTGCTACCTTACCAAGACTTATATATGTATATAATATATATATATATATATATATATATATTTGATATAATGAACAAATTAAGATATATTGAAAAATATATGAAATATTAACTATTGTGTGGAGATAATTGTAATGTATAGTTGTCGTTATCTTACATCTATAATAGATTTAAAAATGTCAAGATTATAACATATTAAAAAAATCAGTAAGGATTATACCATGTATAAAGGATCTTAAACATTTTTTGTTATACTAAAACTAAACATAACACGCAAGAATTTGAATCAATAAACAATTGTTAATATTTTTTTTTTTTATCAATTATGGATGAATAGTCAGCAATATAACATGTCATTGGATGGCAAAGTTTCTCCAATCCTCATTGGAACATGTAATTTTTTTTGTCAATTACGGATGAATAGTCAGCATTAAAACATGTCACTGGATAGCAACATTTTCCCAATCCTCACTGGAACATGTCAATCGCGAACACAACTCGGCTGCAGATAAATTAGTGAAACAAGTCCTACTGACTCATTCTCTATATACTACTTTTTCAACACCACCGATTTGGTTAGTTACATTTTTGTATCCTTCATACACAAGTTAATTTATAAGATAAGCTGGTGTTAGAAAAAAAAAACAAATTTGAAAACGTGAGATATCACATTTACTATCATCATAATTAAAATCGTGAGATATAACTAGGGATAACTCCCTAGTTGTTATGTATTTGATAGTCATACATATGTTTAATTGACTTAATGAATGTATTTCCCTTAATATATGGTTTACTTTTGAGACCTAAATTTACAATTCTTATATAGAAAGAGAGAATGTTAAATATTCTTTTTACCTTTTTTCTCACACCCATTAATATAATAAAATCTCTATAATAATATTAATTTATAATAATATTTTTTATACAGAGATTTGTTTTAATAATTCAAAGATTTAGAAAATATGAATCAAACCAATTTGATCTAAATAATATGAATATTTTGGATATTAAAAGTTTTGTAATTTTGGAGTAAAAAAAATATTCGACAATGAATAACAAAGGCTATAAATGAAAACTAAATATGTATAATACCTAAATTTAAGTTTATGATTAATGATAATGCTACCCTTCTTTTATTTCCCTTTTAATTTTCATATTTCTAAACCTTTTCTACACATCATAAAATCTAAGAAAATTATAATCATTTTTTATAGTAACTAAGGGCTAAGTAATATATGATGATTTAATATAATCTAAAAATATTATAGAAACAAGAGGACTTAGTTGTCAATAAAACTCCCACTTGCTAATTGAAGATCATTGTCGACGTGTGAATGAGCTGGCAAAAGAATATTAAAATCTTTAAAGTCAAATAAAAAACGTGGAAATATATATAAAGAATTGGGCTAATGAAAATCAAAATTAAAACCAAATATTATCCAATTTGTCTCGATCTTTCCGTGTTTTTCTCATTACCGTAGTACGAAGATTCATCAACCAAACAAGGTACCGATTTCTGCTCCGTATCTTTCCGATTTTCTTCTCTGTTTTTTCCGATTTTGTAGAATTGAGTCCGATTTTTTCCATTTATTTGAATCTGCGTTGACTTCAATCTAGGAACTAATTTTGAGAAATTAGGGTTTGGGTTTATCTGGGTGTTTTTACAGATTAGTGATTTGATTTCGTTTTGTAGTCTCTATGAATTGTAAAGTTTTAATATTTTTTTTCACGGTATGTTCTGTTTTTAAAGCTTCTATGGATATCAAGTTTATGTATTTGGTGAAAGACATTTTTTGTGTGTGTGTGTGTGTGTGTTGTTGGTTGGAGAATTTTGATTGGTTTATGGTAATTGGGTTTGTTTCAATGTGAATGTGAAAATGTCTGAGATGTAGAATAGATTGGATTGTGTATTGAAATTGTTGTGAAATTATATTATGTTTTCATATAAAACAATGTAAGATGGGTTTGTTCCTCTGGTCTAAAAATATGCAGAAGCTTAGAGGCATTGATGGAACAACCAAGTGACAAGACTTCTCAAGAACAAGCCCGTGAATCTCTCATCGAAATCGCTTACACTTCACCTGAGGAGGACTATATAACGTCCTCAGATGTGAAACCTGTCATCAGTACCACAAACGGAGGCACCAAAGGAAGCACAGATGATGCGGAAAAGCTTAGAGATGAGCTGATTTCAATTTCTTATGACGAGTCACCGTCACCTTCACCGGAAGTGGATGTAGCTGTTTCCCCGACCCTGCCCAACGGTATCTGTCGTGGATAGGTTTAAAATGTACAGCTCCAAGTCTTACTTATGCATAAGACTTTGGTTTGGTCTAAAAGTAGACCATTGTTATATGTTAACGTTTCTCCTGAACTATATGATGGAAAATCAATGGAAGTTCTCTTTTTATGTGTGCTTCTTTACGCCTGTCTTATATAAGTTAAAAGCTATGTGTAGTCTCATTGCATGATCTTTAAATCAAATTAGTATCACACAGATACAAGCTAAGAAACATTGACTATTGAAAGGTTGAAACTTCAGCAGGGATTCTCTTGTTTTGCTCTGTTTTAGGACATTCGGGGAAGATAATAAAGCGAAGAAACTCTAGTGAGCAGCATCTTCGTCCTCGCAGAACTTGGTGTATTCCTTTGGTCCCATCAAGGCTTCCAACTCCGCAGGGCTGCTTGGTTTCACCTTTATCATCCAACCCTCTTCATATGGGCTTGAGTTGATCTACACAAATGAAAATTGACAAATCAGTTTGATCCGTGCGCCACACCACACTAGAGTATTGTTCAGATGTAGAAACTTACCAAACCAGGTGACTCTGTGAGCTTTGTGTTAACCTCAATGACTTCACCAGAGATTGGAGATAGAATCTCACTTGTGGCCTTAACACTCTCAACAGCTCCGAAGCTTTTTTCTTTGCTCACTGAACTGTTTTCTTCTGGCAGCTCCACAAACACGACTTCTCCTAAATGGTCCTGCACATCATCAACATATATATAGTCTCTTTCAGACACTCAAACTGATCTAAACTAGTTTCTGAGCTCAACTGATCTAAACTAGCTTTGAAACCTATGTTTTTGTTACCTGGGCATGGTCAGTGATACCAATTGTTGCCACTGAGCCTTCATGTTTCACCCACTCATGTGAATTTGCATACTTAAGTCCTTCCAACACTAAAAACCCCCCAAAGAGTATCAAACAGAATCCTAAAACAAAACCAATGCAACACACAAATTGTGTAAGAGGATGTTGTTGTTTTTACCTGATGAGAAGCATCTGGACATGGAGAAAGCTGGAGAGAGATGAGATTTCGAGACAGAAGAAGAGAGCTTGAGAGCATTTGCTGTAGAGGAAGCCCACATTCTCAATGCCATTTTCTTGTCTGGTTTGTTTGTTTACTTTAGTTTTCTCAAAGTAAAGTGGGGAAAAATGTAAAGAGAGAACTTAATTGCTTTTATTCACCTTTGTGTTCTATCTTTAGATGTATGGCAGAAAACGAAGGCCTCATCTTTATTGTTGTCGTCGATAAGTGTGACCCAAACCTTCTCCACGATTGAGAAGCTTTAGAATTCATAGAAAGTTCTGGGTCTATTGTATCAATAATAGAACCTATTGGTGTTTTAAATAAAATTCATAAATATATATTTTGAATGAATAGAGAAACTAAAAACTCCAACGGGCTTATTTTTTCGGCCCAAACTAAAAACTAGAAATAGAAACTAATCCCACATCGGAGACTTTTGATTTTGAAGATCTAATCAGGTAAATAAGAAGCATATGATTTTATTGCATTAGTATGCAATTGGCTTTGTGATAGAAACTCATATATCTTCCTTTGATACCATAATAATACTAATATATCATGACTTAAAATACATGGATCTTTAACTCGGCAAAAGGAGAACATTATTGATCATAAGACTACATCAGACTGAAGAAAGAGTATGACAGACTTTTCCAGATTTGGCAATACTTAAGAAAGAGTGTGCCAGACTTTGCCAGACTTTGCCAGACTTTACCAGACTTGGCAAAACTGAAAAATTACAAAGTCTAGCAACTGATTTGCCAGACTTGGCAAGACTGAAGAAAAAATATGTTAGACCTTGCTAGACTTCGCCAGACTTCGCAAGACTGAGGAATCACAAAGTCTGGCTACTCTCTCATTTTTGGTTCTTAGTTTGAATTTGAATTATGAATTCAATCTAATGTCACTTTCATGTCTTGGGAGCTAGGGGTGGGATTTTCACCGAACCGAACCGAACCAACCGAACTCAAACTGACCCAAACCAAACCCGAACATACACTCAAACCATTCGGTTGTGTTTCTTCTCAACCCGAACCGATAACCCAATGTGTTTGTTTAATTAAATAGTTATTAATATTTAGTACCTCTAATTAATCTATTATATAGAGTTATTTACTAGATTAGATTTTATCTATATTCTGTAAGACTTTAACCCTAGGTTCTTTTAAAAACAAAAACATCAAAGTCTGCAACCATGCCACACAAAAAACAAAACCACTCTTCATATCTCGGTCCTCTCAATTCTCAAACACCTTCTCCTCTTTAATCAGTTTACGTCATCGTTATATACAACTAAAGTAAGTTTTTAAACATAAATGTGCAATTGGAATACAGCCATCGTTTTAACAATGATGTTATCGTTACAATACGTCATTGTCATTGTTACAATTACGTGCTATGGGTTTATGATTTTTGTGCAAAAAAACAGATCACACATGTTAAGAAAAACATAACTTTATTTTTTAGTTTACTAACAATTTATACATGTTTTATTTGTAGATGCCTAAAAAACACGACTAGCAACAAAAGAAAAGAATATGGGTCTCCAACATTGTTGCCAAAGCCAAAAAGAAGGTTACCTTCAAGATCACCAACATGGAAGATTTTTACGAGGCTAGAAGATGATGATAACAAGTGCTCCTGCATTTATTGTGGTAAAATCTATTCATGTAATCCTGCTACATGTGGAACATCCAACATGAACACACACATGAAAAAGTGCAAAGCTTATTTAAATCATCTTGAATTTGATTCTCAGCAAGTCTTAGTCTCTAATGGTGGACGTAATAGTGATCGTGGTGGTAATGGTGCTGGTATGATAAAGCCTTTTGATCAAAACATGTGTAGGCGAGCAACGGTGAAAATGATTATCATGGATGAGTTGCCGTTTTCTTTTGTAGAAAATGATGGATTTAAACATTTTTGTGAGATGGTTGTCCCTTGGTTTACTATTCCATCGTGAAGAACAATTACTAGGGATGTTGTTGCTATGTACAAAGCTGAGAAACCTACATTGAAGACTATTTTAAGTCTAAATAGGCAAGCCATATCGTTTACCACCGACATATGAGTTTCTTTTACGACTTTGAGTTATATGGTCATAACTGCTCATTTTATTGATATGGATTGACAATTGCATAGAAGGGTTATTAGTTTTAGTCCTATTCCTGATCATAAAGGAGAGACCATTGCCAATCAGTTTTTAAGATCTTTGGATGATTGGGGTATTGAGAAAGTATTTGCTATCACATTGGATAACGCAAGTGGCAATGATAAAGCTATTGCTGTTTTGAAAGAGAGGTTAACAAATAGAAACAATGATGCTTTGATGATGGATGGTGCTTTTATGCACATATGTTGTCGTGCTCACATTCTTAACTTGATTGCCAATGAAAGTCTTGATGATATAAGTAAGAGCATCATAAGTGTTCGTAACGTTGTAAAATATGTGAGGTCTTCTAATTCAAGACTAGAATCATTTAAGCGTTGGGTGGAGGTTGAGAAGACAACAGGAGGAAGTGTGGTATTGGATTGTGTTACTAGGTGGAATTCTACTTACTTGATGTTGAAAAGTGCACTAAAGTATAAAGTTGCATTTGATAGGATGGCTTACATGGATAAACCTTATGATTTGTGGTTCAACGAGAATGATTTTAATGGAGAGAAGAGGAAAGGACCTCCAATGGCAATTGATTGGGACAAAGCTCGTCATATGGTAAAGTTCTTGAAAGCTTTCCATACTTCGACTTTAGCATTCTCTTCATCTATAAAGGTAACATCAAATGGTTGTTACAATGAGATATGCAAAATTCAATCAAGTGTGCAAATTATGGCTTTTAGCGAAGATTCTGATTTGAGAGTTATGGCTTTAGCAATGGGGATCAAGTTTGAAAAATATTAGGAAGGTACGAAAAAAATCAATAGGATATTGATAGTGGCTGGTGTACTTGATCCTCGTCGCAAAATGGTATTTACAATGTTCAGCTTTGAACTTATCTATGGAAAAGGTAATCCAAATTGCGTTGAAATGAAAAAATGGTGATGGATGATTTGGAGAAACTGTTTAAGATATATAGTGCTCGATGTGCCAGTTCAAGTGTACAATCTTCAGGTGCTTTTGATGGTGAGAGTGTAACCCAAGTAACTCAACATTCTGAGGATATGGAGGTTGACAACATTGATGACCCTTTTCTGAAATTCATGGTTGTTAAGAAGAGATCTTCAATAGTGGTAAATGAATTGGAAAAGTATCTAGAAGATGAGTTAGATGTAACTAATGGAAATATTTTGGGGCTTCCGTTTGATCTTTTAGGCTGGTGGAAGACAAATAGCTCAAAATACCCAATCATGAATGGCAAGAGAGATTCTTGCGATACCAGTATCTTCGGTTGCATCTGAGTCGGCTTTTAGCACTGGAGGTCGCATTCGAGATCAATATAGAAGTTGTCTGACTCCTGAGATGGTTGAAGCTTTGGTTTTGACGCAAGATTGGTTACGAGCTTCACTACGTTCAGAAGCAATGAAGTCTCTTGATAATCTAGAGGAAGAGAACAAGTTTATGGATTCACTTGGAGAAGGTACTTTACTTTCTGTTTTAAAAGAGTTATATCCAACAATCATTAATAAACTTACTCTATTGTCTCATCTTTTTTTTCGGTAGAGTTTAATCTTCCATCTCAGACTGAGAATGATATGCATACATCTAAGTAAACGCTCTTTTAAAAAGGTATGGAACAAGTTTTATGGTGTTAGTGCTCTTCTGATTTCGTATGGATTGAAATTGTTTGTATTTGTTTTTTGCTTCTCGTCTTAGCTAATACTCTGTTTCTGAAATTGTATGTTAAGTTGCTTCTCGTCTTAATACTCTGTTTCTGTTTCCACTTCCCAATATTATTTAGTGAAAATTCATGTATATATATTAGTTTAAAATGTAAGAGAGTGATTAGTTATTTTAGTGGAAGATGAATAATTATTGGTTTACTCTTTCGTTTGTGTAGAATTTATAAACTTATATGCAAATTATTTACTTGTTGCAGATATCACGTAATGGAATCATGGAAGGTCGTAATAGAATCATAGAAGATTGTTTTTGTTATGTTACGTTTTGCTTGTTGAATTTCTTTCATTTTTTTCTAATTACATTTCATTTTAATATGGTTTGGTTTTTTAGGTTTTTCTTTTGGTTGGAATTTTTAGGTTTTCATTTTGGTTTATTTGAATTATTCAATTACATCTTGTTGCTTATTTTTCATATACTATAAAACCACAATGAATTTTGTTTTGGTTGAGTACTTACATGCTACCTTAATTAGCTTTTTTTGAACATAATAAAAACCGAACCAAAGTAAAACCAAACCAAACCGAACCGAACATAAACCGACCCGAACACAAACCAAACTGAACTAACTTTGGTTGAGTTTGGTTAGAGTTTTACTAAAACCGAACTAACCGACCCGAACCGAACTCGAACCGAACTTAAACCGAAATGCCCACCCCTATTGGGAGATACAACTTTCTTTATATCATTCTTACCTCTATATTGACTCCCTATAAAATGCTATGTATAATCATTTTGTTTAAAATCAATCTAAGAGACTCTCTCTCTATTCTTGAATTCTCTCTACTCTCTTTCTTGTCCTTCATTCTTACTCATGATTCTCTCATTCTACTCTCTTTAATCCGCATATTCTAATATGGTATCAGAGCAGAGATCCTAAATCCTCCATTCTTGTTCGTTCTTATTCTTCTCCTCTCATTCTTGTTCGATTTTACTCATTTGTCTCTTTTTACTCATAGCTTTACTCAACGGTTCTTCACTATTTAACCGTTTGATAAAAGCATTTCATCCATGGAAAGCACCAAACCTTTGATGAATCTTGTTACTCTCAAAGGAGAGAAACCACAAGAATTGCGTTGTGTGGCCGCGGACTTTGGAGCCATGTTTTGACATCTCAAGCTCTAAAGAAAGTCACCCAAGAAGATGAAAAGGAGGTCGCTCTTGCTGAAGAAGACAAGTGGTTTCAAGAAGATCAAACCGTCCTTACCATCATTCAAAACTCACTTGAAGCATCGATCCTAGAGGCATACTCTTATTGTGAAACCGCAAAAGAGTTGTAGGAGATGTTCAAGAATGTTTATGGGAATATTTCCAACTTGACTCGGGTGTTTGAAGTGAAAAAGGCTATCAACAACCTCAGCCAAGAAGACATGGAGTTCACAAAGCATTTCGGAAAGTTTATGTCTCTATGGGCTGAACTTGAAATGCTAAGGCCAAGTTCTTTAGATCCGGCGGTGCTCAACGAAAGAAGAGAGCAAGACAAGGTGTTCGGGCTTCTACTCACGTTGAATCTGGCATTCAATGACCTTATAAAACATCTCCTAAGGTCTGATAATTTGCCAAGTCTAGATGTAGTTAGTGCCCAAGTTCAAAGGGAACAAGGTTCCCTAGGTCTTTTTGGTGAGAAAGGAGAGTTACTCCTAGCTAACAAGAGCACTTACAAGAATGAAGAAAGGAAGGTGTGGATATGTGATCATTGCAAGAAGAAGGGTCACACGAAGGAGAAGTGTTGGATTCTCCATCCCCATCTCAAGCCAAGCAAGTTCAAGAAAGGTCCAAGGGCAAACCTCTCGGTGGAGTCCAAGGATGAACTAGGACAAGCTATGGCAGCATCTTCTTCCTATGGTGATGTTGTAAGGAAATCAGACTTGGAAACTCTCATCAAGTCCATTGTTTCCATAAAGGAATCCGGTATCTCACTTTTATCTCACAAACCTAGCACTTCCCTTATTGTAGATTCAGGTGCTTCTCACCATATGATTAGTAATCCGAATATTTTAGGGAATATAGAACCGGCTCTAGGAAATGTGACTATAGCGAATGGTGATAAGGTCTCGGTTAAGGGAGTAGGGAACCTGAGGTTATTTGATAAGAAGTCTAAAGCATTCTATATGCCTAAGTTTACTTCTAACTTGTTATCAATTAAAAAGACTACTAAGGATTTGAATTGTTATGCTATATTAGGTTCTAATGATGTTCATTTTCAGGATATTGAGACCAAAAAGATACTTGGAGAAGGAGGAACTAAGGATGAGCTTTATGTTCTTGAGAACACTTCACCAAGCGCTTTTAATTCTATAGCTTTAAATTCGAGTAGTGTAGTTTGTTTAAATGCAATATGGCATGCTAGGTTAGGTCATCCTCATTTGTGCACTTGAATTGATGATGCCTAATGTCTATTTTGATCATCTTAGTTGTGAGGCTTGTATTCTTGGTAAACATTGCAAAATTGTCATTCCTAAATCAAGTACTATTTATGAAAATTGTTTTGACTTAGTTCATTCGGATGTTTGGACCTCACCATGCATATCTAGGGATAACAACAAGTATTTTGTGACCTTTATTGATGAAAAACCAAAATATACTTAGATTACTTTACTTTCATCTAAAGATCGTGTGTTTGATGCATTCCTTAACTTCCAAAACTATGTTACTAATCTTTAATGTGAAAATCAAGGTACTTAGGTCTGACAAGGGTGGATAGTATACAAGTCATAGGTTCAAAGAGCACCTAGCCAAGCACGGCATCATTCATCAAACAATCTTCCTTTATACACCATAACAAAATAGAGTGGCGGAAAGGAAAAACAGGCACCTAATGGAAGTGACAAGATCAATGATGTTCCACACCAATGTGCCAAAACGTTTTTGGGAAGATGCGGTCATAGCTGTTAGCTACCTCATCAATCGGATTCAAACAAAAATCCAAAGGATTCATCACCTTTTGAAGTATTTAACAAGATAAAACCCATGATTGGTCACTTACGTGTATTTGGGTGTGTTTGCTTTGTGTTGGTACCATGTGAACAAAGGAACAAGTTGGATGCAAAGAGCACCAAGTGTATATTCCTCGGATATTCAACCACTCAAAAGGGATACAAGTGTTATGATTCCTCCAACAATCGGATTTTGGTGTCTCGGGAAGTAAAATTCATTGAAGACTGTGGCTACTATGGGGAGAAGGATTGGGAGAACTTAAAGGATCTATCTCGTTCTCCATCTGATCAGGCTACAAGCTTGCAGTTTCTTCTTAATCATCTTGGGAATCCAGCCTCTTAAGACCAAAGATCCACAGATGGATTACAGAGAGGGGGAGAAGAACCAAAAAGTCTTGATAATGTGGAAGAAGAATTTGTAGAGGAAGAGGCTGAAATTGATCAAACACACCAAAGCTACAATCCGGAAAGTCTATAAGAGCCATTGCAAGATCACCAACCAACCAATAAGGAACCAGAACCAAGCTATTCACATGGGACTACAGATGGTTCAAAGGATGGTCCATCGACAACCATCAATGAGGACCCCTTAAACAATTACAAGGAGGATTCATCAACACACCATGAGAATCCACCACGACTTAGACGCAGCACAAAGGTCCGCAAACCTTCCAAATATGTGAACAAACGGGTTTACTACAACAACCAAGGTATGGCTCATCCCATTCAAGCAGTGTGTTCTCTTGACCTTTTGCTAACTGATCACCGAGCATTTCTTGAAAAAATTGAGATGGATCAGATACCTCAAAGTTATGAGGAGGCTAAAGAAAAGGAGGAATGGAGAAATGCAGTTGGGGATGAAGTAGGCGCGATGGAACGAAACTACACATGGTAATATATGGACCTTCCTCTCGGAAAGAAGGCGGTGAGCTCCAAGTTGGTCTTCATTATCAAGTATTTAAGTAATGGAGACATTAAACGGTACAAGCCTCGATTGGTAGTGATAACACCATATTTTACATGTTTTAAGACTTTGTTTTCATATGTTTCAATCTAACTTTGTATAGTTTTTTTTAGATGTTTTCATGGATTTAGGGTCCAATTGAGTCTCATTGCATTTTAGATGTCCTAGGTTATTTTGTGTCTTCTTTTTGTTCTTTTTGTGTTTATTCAGGTGTTTAGGAGTGGATTGGATCAAAGGATATGCATAGAAATATAAGGAAAATGAAGGATGCAAATTTTGGACCAAAGTTAGGAAATGTCAAATGCAGAGTCAATCCAACATGCTTGAAAGATCGAGTCATACGAATGCCTTCCCTTTGGATTTAGCTTATAGAATCTTCATGAAAGTCATCGGAAATTGAGTTAGCTTTCCAATGAAAGTAATTTCAGAGCATTTGGATACGTGGTTCAAAGGTTATGGCCGATTTAGTGAAGACATGTCAAGCCGATCGGTT
This sequence comes from Crucihimalaya himalaica, assembly GCA_004349715.1. Classification (NCBI taxonomy): domain Eukaryota; kingdom Viridiplantae; phylum Streptophyta; class Magnoliopsida; order Brassicales; family Brassicaceae; genus Crucihimalaya; species Crucihimalaya himalaica. Next base: position 717,171 of record SMJT01000025.1, on the reverse strand, counting down.
TGAAACTGATTTCCGTGACCGAGCGGCGAAATGGCTGAGGAATGCACTTGGACTCACAAGCGGTTTGAAACCGCTCGCCAAAACTGCTCACGAGCCAAAATCGGTTTGAAACCGCTCGCCACAACCGCTCACGGACCTTTTCTCTGTTTTCTCCACTTGCGAACTCACTACCTTAAAAGCCTAAAAACACTCAACCACTGGGGGAAGCACTCACTCTGCAACCTGAAGTCTTCTGCTTCATTTTTCTCTCAAGTTTTCATGTTCTTATATTTTTAAAACTTAGATCTACTCTTATGTATTAAAGATTTCTCATTTTTATTTATAAAATCTGAATTATGTCTTCGATATCTTGCATTTCTATGGTTTATTTTCTTGATTTGAGCATGTGTGAGTAGATCTCTTTTGGATGGTTGGTTTGGTAGATATAGGATGTTTGATGCTTGATTTGAGATGATTGATGGTTGATTATTGTTTATCTTCATGTATAGAATGATCGTAATGCTAGAAATGAGCTTCGAAATAGAGTTTTCTAGATTTTGATCGTTTCTCACCCGGAAGGTGTTGAGAAACGACCTGAACTTTCTATGCATGCATTTCTAATCCTTAACCAATGGGAATTGAGTTCTAAGGAGGATTCGATGATAAATATGAATTTGCGTTTAATGTTTATGAATTGATTGGTTGCATTCGGAAGTCTAGCTTAACCAAATCGGTTTGTAAAAGGGTTAGTACCACGGGAGTGGACTAATCTATTTAAGTGATTCATGTCATAGGATTGAACATTAATTATTTGTTTGAATCATCGTTTATCAAGTTATCATTCACCCTTGTCATAATGCCTTACCAATCATCCATACTTTTAGCATTTAAATTAAACCGCTTAAGTTGTTAGTTTGCCATGCATTGTTAGCTTCACTTCAGTTTGTACTTGCGTTTTATGTTTCTTGCATTTCGTTTATATTTTCTAATTTCCTTGTTTCTTATTTACTCGTTTAAGCGTTGAGTATTTAGTTTCTAACTTTTGTTTTATTTTACAATTGCAACATAAAAACCAAAAACATCAACCGTTTAGCTCGAATAGCTTCTTGCATTCCTAGTGTTGTTATCTTTCCTTCCCTGTGGATTCGATACCTTAAGTGCTACATACGACATACCTTTAGGATTGAGGTATTAGAGCACAATAGGTTTAATTGTGCACAAGAGCCAGAAAACTCTTGCAATCAATTTGGCGCCGTTGCCGGGGAAGGCAATAGAATAGCCATTAGGATTTGGATTCTACCGAGTCTAAATTTTTTTTTTTTTTTTTGTACCATCTAACCGTGTTCTATTCTTTCTCTTTCTTGAAGGTGTATGAACCTGAGAAGCCAAGGACAACAAAACTTGGTTGAGTTGGTTCCTGACATACGGAGACTAGAACGAGTCAACACTCGAGCTAGAAGAGAGAGAGAGAGACTTGCACGAACACTTGGGTTGAATATGGGAGATAATTTCCCAAACGATGAGGAAGAAGTTCAGGGAGCGGGGATTCATATGAACCCGCCTGTCCACGCAGCCAGACCACAGAGGGTGATAGGGGCGTTTGATGCACTTAAGCGTTGAGTATTTAGTTTCTAACTTTTGTTTTATTTTACAATTGCAACATAAAAACCAAAAACATCAACCGTTTAACTCGAATAGTTTCTTGCATTCCTAGTGTTGTTATCTTTCCTTCCCTGTGGATTCGATACCTTAAGTGCTACATACGACATACCTTTAGGATTGAGGTATTAGAGCACAATAGGTTTAATTGTGCACAAGAGCCAGAAAACTCTTGCAATCAGGTAGCTCGCGGCTTCACCCAAACTTATGGAGAATACTACATGGATACATTTTGCTCATGTGCCCAAACTCCATACGGTTAGAGTGGTTCTCTCATTGGCCACCAATCTCACATGGGAGCTATGACAAATGGATATCAAGAACGCTTTCCTACAAGGAGAAATTGAAGAAGAAGTGTACATGACACCACCTCTCGGCCTTGACACGGTTGCTCTCGGCAAGGTCCTAAGACTTAGAAAAACGATTTATGGTCTCAAGCAATCTTCAAGGGTTTGGTATCACAAGCTCAGCTTAACCCTCAAGGAATGAGGGTTCAAGAGATGCAAAGCTGATCACACCTTGTTCATGCTACAAGGACCCAAAGGTATTGTTGTTGTTCTCATTTATGTTGATGATTTAATCATCTCTGGAGACAACACGGAAGGTATTGCATCGACTAAAGTTTTCCTTAAGTCCTCTTTTGATATCAAGGATCTAGGTGTCTTAAAGTACTTTCTAGGGATTGAAGTGTGTCGTTCTTCGGAAGGCCTCTTTCTTTCACAAAGGAAATACACTCTTAAATTTTTGAATGAGACAGAAAGCTAGGAGCTAAACCAGCCAAGACTCCACTTGAAGATGACTACAAGGTCAATCGAAAGGGGGAAAAAGAAGATGAGCTTTTCACGGACGCACCACAATATCGTCGGCTAGTAGGTAAGCTTATTTATCTTACCATCACAAGGCCTGACATTTGCTTCGCCGTGAATTAGGTGAGCCAACACATGCAAGTTCCTACAATATACCATTGGAGCATGGTGGAACGGATCCTAAGATATCTCAAGGGAAGTCTGGGGCAAGACATTTGGATGGGAAAGAATGAAAGCACCTAGATCATTTGATATTGTGATGCGGATTGGGCTGGAGATAGGTTGGATAGAAGGTCTACAACTGGCTATTGCATATTCATCGGAGGAAACTTGGTAACTTGGAAGACAAAGAAGCAAAAGGTGGTTTCTTGTTCAAGTGTGGAGGCGGAGTACCGGGCAATGCGAAAGCTTACCAATGAGCTAACATGGCTTAAAGCTCTCTTTAAGGACCTTGGCATTGAGTCCTCAAATCCCATCACCATGCATTGTGACAACCAAGCTGCCATTCACATAGCAACCAACTCGGTGTTTCATGAGAGGACAAAGCACATTGAGATAGATTGCCACAAGGTTCGTGAGAAGATTGAAGAGGGCATGATCCTTCCATGCTACACTCGGAGTGAAGATCAATTGGCCGACATCTTCACCAAGGCTGCAAGTCTCAAGGTTTTCGAACACATCCATAGCAAACTTGGGCTTGTAGACCTTTCACGCCCTTGATCTCATGTTCTCCAACCGTGGACATCACACTCTTTTTCCCTTAACATAGTTTTATCCCAAGTGGTTTTCTATGTTAAGGTTTTTAATGAGGTGATGATTCACGAGTCTCCAAGCTTAACCTTTGATGTTTATACGGCTAAGCTTGAGAGATAGTATTGATCAAGCCTATCACAAGACTGCACCAAACTAAAGAAAGAGTATACCAGACTTTGCCAGACTTGGCAAGACTGAAGAAAGAGTGTGCCAGACTTTGCTAGACTTCGCAAGACTGAAAAATTACAAAGTATGGCCACTGATTTGCCAGACTTGACAAGACTGAGGAATTATAAAGTCTGGCCACTCTCTCATTTTTGGCTCTTAGTTTGAATTTGAATTATGAATTCAAACTAATGTCACTTTCATATCTTGGGAGCTACAACTTTCTTTATGTCATTCTCATCTCTATATTGACTCCCTATAATATGCTATGTATAATCATTTTGTTGAAAATCAATCTAAGAGACTCTCCCTCTATTCTTGAATTCTCTCTCCTCTCTCTCTTGTTCTTCATTCTTACTCATGATTCTCTCATTCTACTTTTTTTAATCCGCATATTCTAACAAACATGAGCCAAAACCAATTGGCTTTTTGCTGCCTAAATGAATTAATATTATAGCTCAAGGATGTCAAACAAGTTTTGAATTTTGCGCTATATTTTCTTTTAGTAATTGGTGAATATCGTTGTTTGACATACGAATATAAAGGGGAAAATATGAAACATTTGTGTATTTAAATGGCAGACTCAAGACCTCCTTATGTAGTGGTGCAAGGAAGGAGCTTGAACTCTTTGCATCTCTTGTCAACTGCTTCAATCTAACCAAGTCGCCACAAGAACGTTGACATCGTAATCAGAGGAAGCACAGAAGGCGCAAACCTGAAGTTATTCCCGGTGTCATAGAGAAGTAGAGAACTTTCAGGTGACAATGAGAAAGTTTGGTTCGGATCGTATCGCAAAGTATGCTTTTGAATATGCTCAATTAAACAAGAGGAAGAAAGTTACAAGGGAAAAGACGAATAAACTAACTGATGTGTTCTTTGACATCATTGTAACTCCAGATTCTACAGAAATCTAATTGAAAACATTGCTGCTGGTGTTGCTAGAGGAGGCATTGGTGAAATTATGCCTGGAGGATGTTTTGGTACTGAGTACGCAATCTTTGAGCAATTTGGATCAGTAGGAAACAATAAAAATGTTGTTGAGATGTTGAGGCATCTTCTACTTACACCCTTTACTTGCAGACCGGCTTAAAACCACCATGACACGTGTTGAAAGTGTGGAAACAGTAATACTAGTACACAGGAGCTTGTTGATGCTGTAATTGCGAACTTGGATTGAATTCACAAACCGAGTTTCCAAGTTTCGTAACCACATTTTTTCCAAAGTACATTGAATGGATTTTTGAAATTTCGATAAAGAATGTTTGCGAATAAGTATTCTTGATACGTTTTTGGGTTGTGTTTGTGAAAGTTGTCACCTGTGCTCCATATAAAGGAAAAGAAAAAGTTCCTATATCGGACAGAATGTAGTTTGACTCGCCTGTAACCTAACTGTATGATGTTCGTCATCAAAGCGCGCTGTTTGGATCAGGCTCAAGCTAAATGCTGAGTGTTTTTCTGTTTTGAAATTCGTGTGGTTTGCCTTGCTCAGAAACAGACTGTCCGCTGTTTTTGTTCCAAAAGAAGCGCTGTATCAACAACTTCATCATCGTTTTAGACCTTTCAATGTGTAACAATGGGAATGGGTGGTCATTAATTTGGACTGTTAACATTTTAATTATATTCTAACAAGAACTCAGGAGGGTGACCAAAAATGAGTTAATATAGTAAAGAGAGCTCTTCTAACCAGTTGTCAAAGTTCTATGTACTTGCATCTGTTTCCACTATTCTTTTGTCGATCCAATCGGGGTTCTTATATCGCAGCTCTTCCAGCACCTTTGGGCATTTTCTTTGATGCAGCTGAAAAAATATTTAAGATGGGTTTTGTCTTTTAGAGATTGAAAGATTCAATTCTACAAAGAAAAAGTAATAACAAAAAGTATAATTGGACAGAGAGAAAAAAAGGTAAATACCATCTTCGACGTCCTTGAGCTGGTAGTAGTGAGGAGCTAACTCAATCAACCATTCTGGTTTCAACTCTGTTACCTGCATTTTTGAGTTGCCAGGGTTTTTTTTAGCATACAAACAAAGTGATGAATGAAATCAAAGAAGTAAGACCGATACAGAGATTCGATTATGAGTTAAAAAACCCTTAAATGATCAAACATATTAAGTACCTGTCGCATATATTCCTTGGAAGTAAGCACTAGTTCATGATACACAACCCATCTCGGCAATACCTACAATAAGCATTGAGAAGAACTCATAAATATTCTAAGTTTTAAGATTCTATCAATAGTAAGATGTGCTGGTTTATGTAGAGTGAAAATTAATTAACCTGAGATAAGCCTGAATTGGGATGTATGTGCACTGTCTGGGGATGCTTCACAGTTCGATATGATCCATTCTTCTGTAGCTTTGCAGTGTGCGGAAAAAAACCTGAGTAAAAGTAAGAAGTTCATCAGCAGAGGCATAATTGTAAAGAATTTACTAAATTTAACCAATAAAATAGGAAGGATAGTAAGGAATTTACCAGCTACGATGGATTTCCTAACTGAATCCAACTCATTCAGGTTTGAGCTGATTTCTATTTCTACTCTTTCGAGAAGTCCCTCCAATTGATCACGGATATCTCTGGCTCTTTTCATGCTTCGGACCTGAACAAATGTTTGACCCAAAACAAATGTCAAAATGGATTCACATCTGGATGGCACAAAAAAAGAAATAAATGGATTCATATCTGATCCGATAAACATAAAGAGACAACTTGGTACCTGAATGTAGTTCTCGTAGCACCACTGAGTAGAGTAGTTTGTTTCCTTCCATGAACTGTAAACCTAAAGAGAAAAACGACGACGATAAACATACAGAGAATAGCACTATAAACTAGGGGAAGTGAGCAGAAAATAAGGAACACAGAAGGTTCAAACCTTTAGCAAAGCGATATGGTCACCAACATTCCCTGTGTGGAAATTCATTCTTGCATTGTCGGCGTGAACCTGTTTGTCCTTAGGACGGTAGAAGATAGAGCCACCAATTGACAACATAGCAGCAATTGATATTATCTCATCGGAGCACTTATACTTGTCAGAAACAACGATCATCTTTGACAACATTGGATCAAGTGGAAACTCTGCCATCCTTCTACCAGCTTTAGTCAATTCGCCGAGCTTATTTAGAGCACCCAGAGCAAAGAGCAGTTCTAAAGCCTTCACAAGTGCTTCAGCAGGTGGAGGATCCATAAAATCAAAGTTTATGAGATCATGAATTCCAAGACTCTTCAAAGCAAGTACCACACTGGCAAGATTTGTCCTCTGTACTTCTGGCACTGTGTTTTCCTCTAAGTCGTTGTTGTAGTTAAATGCTGTGTACAGACGGTAGCACTTCCCTGCGCTTGTTCTTCCAGCTCGACCAGCTCGTTGAGTCGCAGAAGCCTTAGAGATAGGAGTAATCAGCAACGACTCCATCCCAGTTCTTGGGTTATATGATTTCATCTTGCTAAAGCCTGGATCAACAACATACTTTATACCATCAATGGTCAATGATGTTTCAGCGATATTAGTTGCCAGGACGACTTTCCGTGCCCCTTCTGGAGTTGGCTCAAATATTTTTGCTTGGAGTTCACTTGGAAGGTTTGCGTAAATCGGGCATATAATTAATTCGCGAATCTTTGTACCCAAACCTCTTATCCTGTGCTTCAAGATCTCTTCTGCAGTTTCAATTTCCTCTTGACCCGTGAAGAAGACCAATATATCTCCAAGTGGCTCCCTCACATGGATCGTAAGAACAGTAACTATTGCTGCGTCCATGTAATCAGCTTCAGGTGCACTTGTATAGTTGATTTCAACTGGATACCTTCTTCCTGGGAAGCTAAAAATCGGGGCCGTATCAAAATAATCAGAAAATTTTTCTGCATCCATTGTTGCACTAGATATTAACAACTTCAAATCAGGTCGAAACCGCGCTATATCCTGTCAAATATTAGAAGAGTCAATCAGAATGTATCCAAGAATTTAACCCAGGTTACACAAGTAAGAAGAGACATTGTACGAGAAAGTTTACTTGCCTTAACTAATCCAAACAGTATATCGGTTGACAAGGTCCTTTCATGCGCCTCATCCACAATAACGACACTGAAAGGTTTCACAATCAGTAAGTAAAAACGTTCAGCTGTCCAACAGTAATAATAGAATATGTGCAAGAGTATTTCTTACCTGTAGCTGGCCAGATCTGGTTCGCCAAGCAGCTCACGCAGAAGCATACCATCAGTCATATACTTCAGAACTGTTTTGTCAGAAGTACAATCCTCAAATCGAATGGAATAGCCAACCTGTGACAAGCACCAACCAAAGGTTAGATTCTGAGAGTGTAATGACAATTGGAAAACAATCAACTACAAGCAGCAAATCACGAAGCCAACATACCTCATGTCCGAGTTTGACACCCATCTCTTGAGCCACACGGGCAGCAACACTCATAGCTGCAACTCTTCGGGGCTGTGTACAACCAACCTGAAATATAACAAGAAAAGCATCATGGTACTTTATTTGGTAAAGAAAATACTATACCATCCGCTCTATTCTTTTAAACCCATCCAGCCACAAAGTTCATGAACAGTGGCTTTCTTCCTAAATGGAAGTACACCTTTAATAATATTGCTTTTGAAGAAACAAAGGACAACTTCACAGGAAAATAAGAAACGGCTAAGTTTGTTCTCAAGACGCTAACAGTTCTCGGTTAAAGAATAACACATCAATTTGTTAGTGAATTCTACACTAGCCGTTCTTTTTTGAAGGAAATATGTGTGTTTTAACTATATGGTGCACGTTGGGGCAAGTAGTAGGTTGTACCTTTCCACGCTTTGTGTAACCAGCTTCATGGAGATACTGTGGTATTTGTGTAGTCTTTCCCGAACCAGTGTCCCCCACAATGACAAGAACCTAATATATTCGAAAAAATTGAAAAATATTAATTACATGTAGCAGAGAAACCCATGTAATGAAAAAAGAAAAACTTATGCACAATTTCACAATCAACTACTTTAATCTACATCTTCATATGCACATGACACTGAAATTTGATTCACTCTTTTTTCAGTGTTTCCTTCTCTATTGATCTTGTATCAGTTACACATACTCAGATGTTATAGCCGAAATATACTCTTCTCGATAGGGATTTGTAAAGTAAGCTTCTCATCTGCTATTAGATGATTAAAGATGGCATGAGAGCTTGAATTACCTGATGCTCTTCCACAGCCTTAAGCAGTTGATCACGATACGCATAAATTGGCAGACTTCTTCTGACTTCCTAATTCACAAAATAAACAGATGCAAGAACATGTCAGGGATAAGTTTTAGATTTTGCTATGGATAGTAATACAAAGAAACATACAATCTGAACTTATTCCAAAGTACATGCTAAAAAGAAGATCTGGTGGTTGAGTTTGATCAAACAGAGTTAATGGAGAAGAAACCAGAAAAAATATAGCACCTGAAGTTCCTCTAAAGCTGATTTTTCTGCCAAGTCTTGAGATTTTTGTTTTGCATCCATATCATCTTCATACTGCATGAAATATTCAAGCAGTCAGCTACAACTCGACATATCACAGGAGGTATCATCAGGTTTAATATATATAGTAGGCAGTACATTTTCACCAGCCATCACAGATTCCTTTATGAAATTTATTTGGTCCTCAAACACAAACCTGCAAAAATTATAAACATTTAGAATCCCCAGATCATGGCCCTAATCCATGAGTAAGAGTTATAGCTAGGACGATTTCTCAAACGAGATAAACAAATTCCAAAGCAGTAGAATTGAATAAAAGAACATATATGCAACAGATCTTACTGATAATCGTCTGAGGCTTGCTTATTCTTTGAACCAAATTTTAATGTTGCTTTTCCTGCATAAACAAAGTCACTGAAATCAGTGGGAAGTTTAAAGAAGACTGGTCAACAGAAATAGAGTTAAAACAGGAATTACCAATCTGATGGTCCTCCCAAGCTTCTTGCTCTGCAAATGGATTCATTTTCTCCGTTGAATCCAGGTCCCTAGAAAAAAAATATGATTTAGAACGCCCAAAAGAATTTTACAAAATAATAAACATAAATTCTGCAGGTGCAAGCATATAAGAATGTGTTGGATCACTAGCAAAGAGCTCCTTGTCAACCACCTGTATCTTTGTACAGCAACAGAAAACCTCTTTTCCTGATCAACACCTCCCTCTTGATCATAAGCATCTGGAATTCTATACTGAACTCGGAGAGGTAGCAGTATAAGGGAGTTGTGTTAGATATATAGAAATTTAAAAGAACCATGAGGGAGATGGGTCCAGCAAGATGAAAACATTACCTCCTCGACATCATCTTCATCTTGTGTTCTTTTCTTCACGAGGTCATAAAGCTCTTTCTTGTATCTATCAAAGATAACAGATCAACCCAAGCTCAATACAACTATAACTTTTAAATTGCAAACAAATAAAATAAAAAATGCACTAGAATAGAATTACAACAGAAAGGTATTGGCAATGGCAACAATAACCTCGATGCAAGAAAGATGTAACAATTACCTAAACTCACGAAGCTCTGTTTCTGTGAGCTTTTCACCTCCGAAAAGATATTGTTCATCTTCTATCTCATCCCTGTGGAGAAAGGAAAGAAATGGGAGAAATCAATCGAAGAGAAGAGATCAATAAAAAAAGAAAAGTGCAAAAATCTATATGTAATGTACCTTAGTTCATCCAATTTCTTCTGTTCTCTCTTCTTCAAATATTCTTGTCTCGAGACTTTCCTGTATCAGACACAACAAAAGATAATCAATAACATGGATAACACAAAATAGCCTCCAAAGAAATTAATTTTACAAGTAAGAACACCGTCAAGAGTAGTTAACGAGGGGATGATTGACAGAGTCAAGAATTGGTAATTAAAAATCAAGTTTGCAACTTCATATAGTATTTCAACTATGAGATTGAACACTCGACACCCAGGTACATTGTTGGCTATTGTTTTTGTCGAACATGCTAGGAAACTATACTTAATTACCTTCTATCTCTGTCAAAAAGCAACCATCACAAGCACATAAAGAAGGAAAAAGCCCATTACCTTAGGGAATTTAAATCATCCTTTTCCAAAGCATTAGCTCTTCGAACAGCCTCTTCTGTTTTGCAACAAAAAGTAAAACCAAAATGAGACTATCAAGAAAAAAAGACTTATGACTAGATTACAATGTATCATAGAAATATTAATATATGTTCATTTGCAATTTATAACAGATTGTACCTTGCTCTTTCTGTGACAGCTTTTGCTCTGTTAGCTAATCAATAAACAAACGAAAAGAAAATGTCACTGACTTTCACATGTACAATACTTTGATAAGTAAACCATGCTAACTATATAATTCTCGTTTAGTTAGAGAAATCGTCCTAGCATACAAGATTGAATGACACGGATGTGTATGTTTTTGCTCAATTCATCTTCCCTACTCAAACGAAGCTAGATTTGCCTGTTATAAATGACAAGCAAACTCATTCACTAATAACTTGTACATAATTGCCGACAATACTTAGCCCCTAGTTGGCTACAAAAACAAGACCTATTCAGAGCACAAAACAGGAAAAACATAAGGATCAGATTGAGGCATACCTTTCGTGTCCGTGCAGTATCACGGTCTCTTAAATGCTGCTCCAGTTCTTCTCTCTCCTTTTGGTCACGCACTCTTTCCTCTTCTGACTGTGCCGAGTGGACAAGAACGAAGAATATTATAAAAGCACCAACTTTATCCACATATATCTAATTATCTATAGAACATCTCCTAGATATTTGATTTCAACAACAAAAGCCTAGGACCCAGAAAATAGATGAAATGCCTAAGAGAGTCCAGATATACCTCAGAACCATCATCCTCGTCTTCAGAAACCTTTCTTCTAATGTGTCTACTGTCCTTTCTGACGGCCACCTACATCATTGTTCACAGTTTTATCAGATGAGATGCCAAGCTATATCTTACCATTAAAAACGAAAAAAATTGGAATCTGTCAATGAGGAAAAGAAACTATGCCTCGCCATCACTGTCATCTGACTGCCCACTTTTCTTTCTAAACCTTTTCTTTCCCTTGTCTGACTTTCTAGATTCAGACGCTGAAGATCTTTTCTCTACAACGACTTCTTCATCATCATCAGCATCTAAAAGAGCATATGTTTTTTGCTTCCTCACTAGCATTGCTGCCTCTGCTTCATGTTGTTGGTAGAGCTGATATAGAAACAAAAGAAATTGAGAAACCAGCCAAAACTACATACTTCTCCCAGAAACAGAAACTAAATAGCATCTAATTCCAAAAGCTTCAAAAGAGAAAACAAACAGCAACTTATTGGGAAACTCACATTCACACCAGTATTTTTACGGGGAACTCTGGCAAAAATTTCTTCCGCAAAGGAACGAGTATCACCAGAAGAAGAAAACCCGTAATCCACCAACTCTCCCACAAGTTCAGTAGGTGATTTTGTTTTTTTAGCTGCACGAAGATAATAACCTCATTTGTAAGCTTTTAGGACAGTAGTAGCAAAAAGTTCTTCATAAGCTCCTGATCCAAAATGAAAACATCAAATTACCCATTGCAATTAGATAGTTAACAACAGCTGCTTGAGAATAGCCAAGTAGCACCATCAGCTTATCCGAAACCCAGGTCTTTAAATCATTGCTCCCCATTTTCACTGCATTGAAATAACAAAAGCAACGTCACCAATTTAACATTAAAAGCAATATCATAACCACTTTCAAATCATTTTCCTAACATACCAATTGAAACTCTAACTAGTGTAACTATCTAAGCACAAGAGCATCGAATTCAAAACTTCATCTCGAAGCTTAAATTCTATTAGCTCGCAATAGACCGTATGCAGAGCAATCTCTCAGATTAATTGGAAAGTAACTCCCCTAATTAAAAAGCAGACTTAAATCATCCTAATCATCGAGCGAACGGAACAAGTTACAAACCCTAAATTTTGGTAACTAAGGTTCAGGTGTCTCGAAGCTTACAGAGTGAGAAGAATTAGAGAGTGAGGATCTCTGTTTTCTAAGCTACTGGTAGGAGCTAGAGAGTAAATAGCAGAATCTATCGAGGTGGTTTCACCGGCGACGGTGACAAGAATAGGCGGTGAGAGTCTCCGACGTTGATGGGGGCCTAAAATAGAGGAGGGAGGTGGTATAAAAATCAAGTGTTTTTTGTTTATCAGATTTCAAATAAAAAGCGTGTGGTTTTACATATTAAGAAGTAGAATTTTCGCTGTTTTCAAGTTTCACTTTGAATTCGTAACAATCACGTTGTTTTGCTTATGCAGACGCCAGCAGCATAACGTTTTCCCAAATAGTAAAAATAAGTTCATGCTATTTAACTCATATAGAAGCCAACTGTTTGTTGTTTTTCTTAGTTTTCAATTAAGTAGGCCTCCTAGCAAGGCCTTGCATAGTAATGAACAGATATAGAGCGGCGCGTGAACACCAGACGATCGGTTGAGTCGTCGACTCTGTGAAGACGAGACTTTTCAGAGCAAGCATTTGATGTGATTCCTGGCTTGGTCACGGATTCTCCGATTTGGAAACTTCTCGATCACCTCTGATCCAAAAGACGATATGAGAGCTCTTCTTGCAGTCTCCAAGTCGATCCCACGAGCTTGGAAATAGAAGAGTTGGTCTTCTTCAAGATCGCTGATTGCAGCTCCGTGCGAGCACTTGACATCGTCTGCAATGATCTGAAGATTCGGTTTTATGTTCACGGTGGCTCGGGGTTTCAAAAGGAGGCTCCGTGTTAGTTGTCCTGCGTTGGTCTGTTGAGCGAATCTGCATATTGCCATAAAGAATTTAGAACCGATGTGTAATGCACCAAACCAAAAACAGGAAAATCAAAACCAAACTGAAAAGCGGATTGAGACACAGAGAGATTAAGAGCTTACTTGTTAACTCTGACATTGCCATCGAAAACAGCTTGACCAGAGGAATGAGCAACAATACACTTGTGGAGCTGTCGTGAAGAGCCTCGGGGATGGTCTAAGACAATTCTGCTATGGAGATCTAGAGTCTGCTCATTGACACACATATGAAACGTGGTTAACTCCGTGAGCGTATCCGGCCCTAGCTGCTGCACATGAAGATTGTGCCTCCCCAATTTCCCGCCAGTACTCACTTCCACAAGCTCATATTCACTCTCTGCCTCCTACAGAGACCGTCACATGAACTATTTACTCCTGAACAATTAAGCATAAAACATTCCAATTGTCGTACTCAAGTCATACAAAAACATCCAAAACTTTAACTAAGCTATAACATCTAAAATCGACTAAGAGGAGAACACAAAAACAAAACTCACATGAGGCTGAAACTAAACTAAGCTATTCATCTTCCTCAACAATGCAATCATAAAGATTACAACTTTTTGCCAACTTCAGCAGCAACAAAACTAAACTAAGATAAAGATACTCTCCTGAAACATTCAGTAACAAGACTCCTACTTTGTCGATTGATACCAAAACATCCAACACTAATCTACACCGCAAGAGAATAACAAAACCAACCTCAAGTAAACTAAACCACTGATTCTCCTCAACAATTCAAGAATGTTACTAATACCAAAACCGAACTAATATGTTAATAGAAATACAAGAAGAGAATGAGCAACCTGTCGGACGGAAGTCCACTTGATATGAGCAGAAGCCATGGATTCTTTCTGCAAATATGAATGCTTAACTTTGGCATTCTTTTGAACAACAACTTCCAAAACCGGATTGGTCCAATAAAACCCTTCTTCCTCTTTACCCACAAATTCCTCAACTATACCAATCTCTCCTCCTTCCTCTACAAGCACAAAAACCCTAGGATTCGATACTGGTAACCGTTTCGATTCCCGGTCACCTGTTTCACCAGAAAAGTACCTCAGATAGATCGGATTCTCAACCTTACATCCCGAAGGAACATAAATCACAGTCAAATCCGGTGCTCCCATTCCGTTAATCGACCAGAACAAATCACCAGAATCGAAATTCCCAATGAATTCAGAAACCCGGTTCGTTAACTCATACGGTAGACCAGCGAAGCTCCCAAAGTAAACACCATCGGGCAAATCTGATGGACCAATCGTCAAATTCGACACGAACCCATCAATTATCACGGCGTTTGGGAACTGGGTTTCAGTCAGATTATCCAAAAATTCCGAATTTCGTTGATGGGTCGAGACGGGTTCGATTTGAGAATATCGGATGAATGATGTATCGGTGAATCGGAAAGGCTCGTCTTTTCTCGACGGCCATGGTGTAGATAAAAGAGTCTCAGCGGAAGATTCTCGGATTCTCTGGAGAGGTAAAGAAGAAGAAGAAGATGAAGACGCTGAGAGAGAATCTTCGAGAGATTCAGCTAATTGAAGTACAAAAGGGTCGGAGAACGAAACTTGTGCTCGAACAGAAACACTTGTAGAAGTTGTTCTTCTGTTTGATTTCAATTTTGGTTTAGAAGATAGATTTGGTATCAGTGATAAGCGACCGAGAACTGTGGCAGCCGCCATTAATGGATTCGTCACTCTCTCTTCGCTTTTCCTCTCTCTCTTTTTTTTCGTCTCCCTTCATTTTATTTTTTGGTTTTTTCTCTTTTGTTTTTGTAATCTTGTTTAGTTTGGTCTAATCGGGCTTTTTGTGGTAGACTCATCTTAATTTACGATCGGCCCAATTATATCTAAAATGTGGAAGCTCAATGATCAAAATTTTAAAGGTTTCTACACCAGATCTCATCTGGATTTGATTTCTAAATAAAGCAATTATTTGCATGTTATTAATCTAATTCTCTAGGGAAAGTATATACATCGGATGTTGCAAACCGTTCATTTCTGAATTCGAATGTTGCGGGAAGAGTTGCGTCGTGGAATCGTTGTTCGTAAAAACTATTCATCGTCATAGAATATAAGTTTTCGGAAAAGTCATTTTAGTCACTCAGTCCTTTTACTCAATTTTAAAACTTCTTTCGAAATCTAAAATTTGTGAAAGTTATAGAAACTATAAATTTATTTCTTTGTGTTTCCGAAAATATCATTTTATCACTTTTGTGATATTTTTATATTCATAAGATATATTTTTCTACTCATTTATCAGGATTTGAGTAATCTTATATATAATAGTAGAATAGTTTTCTCCAAAAATAACACGCCAAGAAGTGACACATGACCACATAATTAAATTTAATTTAAATGCTCAATTAAATCCATGTCTATATTTATTAAAATTTATATATATAATAGCAACAGTTCTCTCTACATAAAGAGCATCCACGTCACTCTGTTTTTATTTTATGTGGTACCAGCATCAGTTTGCTAGGATTGTCTCTAACTAAATTAACATGACCTAAAACCCAATAAATCCGATTACTTTAAAACCCAATAAGTAAACCCATAATACTTAGGCGACGAAACGTTTTCTTCCTCGCCGGTACCACTTCTTAATTGCCCACTTCTTCTTAATTGTCCACTTCTTCTTCTCAATTTAATGGATTCTCTTAAATGCCCACATTTTATTCTCAATTCAATGGATTCACCGTTCTCATATATGTAATCATGATTCAAAGGCGAATCGAATAATCATAACTTTCAAGGAGCTTACCCGATCATCCGTCTTCCTCCGGTCAGTCTCCGATTCCTCGATCCACCTTTTTTCTTATGATTCCATTTAATATCTTCTCGATTTTGATTTTTTTGGCTGTTGTTTGATTGATTTGAGTCGATTGCTTTGGGTTCATGTTTGATTAATGAGATTACTAGAGATAAGAACTTTGACGTTTCAACCTTGAACGGGTGGAGGAAGAGGCGGCGGAGATGGTAGAAGAAACGCCGGTTCTACGTTACTTCGTATACGTATCGGCCGTCGTTTGCTCATCGAAGGGCCAGGGAGAGTCCACTCAGCTCCGATGCAATTTTCAAACAGGTGAATTTCTAAGATACTGTAACAATTTTGTTAACTAAGGGTTCATTAAGGGTTTATTGAAAATAGTTATACAGGAAAAAGAAGAAGAATATTAATAACCAAGTTTCAAGAAAAAGGAACGTCATATTGTTTCTTGGTCACAAGAGGTATGTATGATGAATACATTAACTGAGTTACATATGGTTGTATGTATATACACA
The DNA here is from genome assembly GCA_004349715.1 of Crucihimalaya himalaica. Classification (NCBI taxonomy): domain Eukaryota; kingdom Viridiplantae; phylum Streptophyta; class Magnoliopsida; order Brassicales; family Brassicaceae; genus Crucihimalaya; species Crucihimalaya himalaica. Next base: position 700,713 of record SMJT01000025.1, on the reverse strand, counting down.
TATGTGTGTGTGTGTGTTTGATGAATCTTTTTTTTTTGTATTGCTCTATTTTTAACTGATACTGAAATGGGTTTATGGAGTTGCAGGAGGATGTTATACTAAGAGAACAAATTACTCTACATGGAACCGAAAAGTGAGCTATCATTGTTTGTTTCACTCTTCTCTTTTATTTTCTTGGAAAAGTTTTGTTTTTCTATTGCTTGAGAAAGATTTGAATTTTTTTTTGAAAAGAAGGATTCTAAAAAATGGTTGTTGATATATTGTTTCTGTTGTGTTTTTGATGATATTAGTTGTGCGATCATTGCATCCAAGTTCAAAGATAAAAGCACAAGATAATGCAGTAGAAGGTTGGTTAATCGATTCATTCAATCGTATTGATTAAAAGTTCTCTTACACCACTTCTCTTTATTTCTTAGACTATGTTATACCATTTATCTATATTATAGATTGGATTTATTTTTGTTAGGAGTAAGGGTTTCCTGCAGGGAGAGTCCACTCAGCTCTGATGCAATCTTCAAACATGTGAATTTCTCAGATATTGTATCAATTTTGTTAACTGTTGGAGGAGAATTTGGAATTGAGTTTCATATCTCAACTTGCTCTTAGAAAAATCTGCGTTATTTCCTGGAAAATTTCACCTTACATTGGGAAATGTTTTGCTCCATACTGACGAGGATGCCAAACATTAGAGCTCCAGCTGTGAAGAAGACCACTACACTCACGGTTAGCTCTCTTGCTAATCCTTGTAGAAATTTCCGGTTTAATCCATAAACTTGTGCAATCCCATCTCCAACTGAGACCACTCGACCGATCTCATCCACTTGATCGTATTCAGAATTGGAAAGAGAAGACATATTTTTTTGACCATGCATTTGGCTCTGAGAGCACGAACAAGGTACTTTCGCTATCTTTCTGTGTATGTGTACTCAGTAAGTGAATGAAATTGTGAGATATTTTGACATTCTGGTTTAAGGTTTGTGTTTTTGGATATAGAGCTATGAATTTAAACATGTATTGGTTTATTGAATATCTATAGGAGTATGTCCACGGATTCAATGCTACAGTGTTTGCCTATGGTTCCACTGGATGATATGCAGTTATGTAATTGATCTCCAGTATTATTAAGCATGTACGAGTTTCAAAAGCTACAAGAACATTCATGTTACACGTTGCAGAGAAATTTTTTCTTATCTGACTTAATGATGCTATTTTGTTTAGTGGCGAAACATATACAATGGTTGGAACTCGAAGTGATCCTGGATTGATGGTTCTCAGCTTGAATACCATATTTGATATGATCAAGAGTGATAAGAGTTCTGATGAGTTTTATGTGACTTGCTCATATCTTTAAGTCTACAATGAAGTAAGGCTTAGTCTGATAAACTTGGTTATTGTTGTTTGTTGTATGGTGTTCTTTCCATCATGAGTATTACTCTTTCTCTCATAATAATTTATCTCGACTGCAACTCAGATCATATACGATCTGCTTGAAAAATCATCCGGTCATTTGGAGCTTAGAGAGAATCCAGAGCAAGGATAGTAGGAACTGGCCTGCGATCAATCAAGGTCCATATTCTTTTCTTTCCTTCTAGATGCGATAAAACCATTCCTTAGTGAACTGTTAAACCTGATTTGCAGAGATCACTTTAAACCTGATTATAATCATGTTTTGTAGCAGAATGTAATTTGTAAGTATGGTTTAGATTAAGAGTTCTTTCTCGGCCTTCCAGTTTGTTTTAGTAAGTATATCTATTAGAATTCTCTGCTGATGAAGAGGAAAACAAGACTTTTATCCTTGTCATAATAAATTGTTAGAAAACAAAAATTAAGTAAAATAAACAACAACAAATATTATTGTGATAAGAATAAAATTAATTTTTAAAATTTATTAGACTAAACATCATAAGTTAAATAATGTATAAATAATAGTAATGACAAGACTATAAAATCTTAAACGGTGACAATTTGTTGGAATCAAAAATGATGATAAAGATGATACTTTAAAACATAGTATGTTAATAAAAATGAAAACTATAAAATAATTATGTGAAAGATATTACTTTGGAGTTTCTGAGCTTTCTAATGTTAATTATATATGAAGTTTTTTTCAGAATATAATAAATAGAAAAATATGATAGAACTGATTGGTACTAATAAAATGATTTTGTTATCAAGAAGAAAATAAATATAAAGATATGATAGAGTTGACTAATACTAATAAAATAATTTTTTTTTATCAATAGAAAAAAAATTATATGTAAATTAAATATTTTAAATTTTTTGGATTGAATTAAATTTTTTAATATATGAGCATCAATTGATTTAAACGTGAAATAAAAATTAATTTTCTATATACATTATGTAATTAAATTTTAGAATTGTATAATATATATGAACTTAAAAGTAAATATGTTAATCCACATTGTATATTATTTGACAATGATAAAAACATTATGTATTTTAGGTAAAGTTTATGACTTACGTATTCACAATGTCACAAATAAATAACATGTGACATTTATTCTTTTACTCAATTTCCTTAGAGCATGTCCATTAAAGGTATTTGAACTTGAGTCTCTCACTCAAAATAAAATATGCGTCTCTCAGCACTCCAAAAATAAAAAATAAAATATTATTTTAATATATGAGTCTTATACTCGTGATGGATATGCTCTTGCATCTTTCTTTCATTGTCTTGTTTCCACGTATCTTTTTCTTGTCGACCCTCTTCATCTTTTCTCATTAAATTTAAAATTTTCCTTATAAATATATATGTATATATATATATATAAATTACATTGAGCTTATTAAATTTCTAACTTTCTAATTACGTTACGGATTTGGTTGATGCTTTGTGAGCTTATTAATTCAAAACTTAAATATTTTTAAAACTTCTATCTTTTCTAAATTAATTACATAGCATTATATATATATATATATATATATATATATATATATATATATATTTGTAAAAGGTATTTGGGAAGAAGTACCACACATTTTGTGGTAAATGAAAAACGGATTCATCATTTACATGCGCTAAAGAGGTTGATGGAAATAGTGTAAGATCAAAGGTAGCAATATAAGTATCTTGTATTGTCTTTCTTATAAAGATTTTATTTTTATTTCTATCGTTTGAAATTGCTCTTTTTTACTTTAAGTGGTTTACCTAGAAGGAAAAAAAAAAGAGCAAGAAGATTTAAATTTGTTAATGCTATATTTTTAACAAAAAAACTCATGAATTAGTATTAGATACACATAACTTCGATGCTAATATTTTTTAAAATGCTAACAGTAAGACTACTCATATTTTAAAACGGCTTGAGTTTTTAGAGAGATTTCGAAGTCACAATACATAACTATTTTTATATGTGAACTCAAGAATAAATAAAAGAGCAACCGGGCACGGCGAATGAAAAGTTAATACGTTAAAAAGTAAAATGAAATTTTATAAAGCCTAATTTAAAACCTTTTGAAATAGTTTATTATGAAAGATTGACCATTTTTTTTCATTTTCAATTGTTTCATGTAATAAAAAAGTTTAGGTTAACTAAACAAAAACACATTATTTTTTAAAACAATATATGAATGAAAACTTAAAACAAAAGTCGATGAAACAAAAAATCGTATGCGCGGATACTCACCTAATCTAGTATAAATGATGACCACTCCATGGAATCTAACTATATAGGTCGTTCTGCACTCTGCTTCATTTGAATGGTGAGTGTTTTTAATTATGGTTGCTCAACGTCATTTTTTTGGTTATTTGGTTAGGACTTAGGTTTTTTTAATGTTTCTTAAGTTCTCTAAATATTATTTGATTTATGGAGTATATAAAATATATTTTGAAACTTTAATGCACATAGAATTTATTTTTTAAATAAGTTTTTGTTTTATAAATAGTGTACTTTTATGGTCTTGTATTTTATTTTTATCAAACCTTTTAAATAAAATTGTTGTAACTAAACATAAAAAAGAGGGATGAATGAAAAGCCACTTGAAATTTAAAAACTTGTATTATTTTTTACCAAAATAATATTTTAAATATATTTTAAAAAATAATTTATTAATGTTGAGGTGGCAACTAAAAAATGATGTGGTATTCTTGGAGACTTCCAATTATCTTTTATCTATTGGATAATTTTGTGTTTTCAATAAAATCTTACGGTTGAATCAAAAATGGGTATCATTTGTCATTCTTTGTCATTGTAGATGTCCATTAGGTGAAGAAACTAACTTTACATCTAAGAATAATTAATGTGAAATCACTAATAAAGCAAACGAGTAGTGTTTTGTCATGTCCAAAAGGTGAAAAACGCGGATAGAAGAAATAATTTAACATTTTTTTAGGTTTTAGTTAATGGAGATTTATTTGATGACATAAGCAATTTTTTGCTTAATCAATGAAAAAGTTATTCATTAAAGAAATTTTCCAAGTCACTCTGAGGTGGAAGGAAAGCTAATTGACCCGGTTCGGACTCCTGTTCACATTTTCATTTATCAGACTATCTATCAAACTTTCATAATTAATTGGAGTTGAACACAAATTGATTATCATTTTGACAATAGACCAAAAAGAAACGGCAGGTTTTGTTTATGATTGACATTGAGGCAACTACAGCAACTGCATGAAGCCAAAACCACAATGGGTCATAAAAACAACAAGACGTCTGTAGACATAAACAAAAAACGTCAAGATGTGTATATTTATTAAGTACAAACGGCAATAAGTTTTCAAGTCACTGAGTGTGAACTACAACTACAAGCTTTTTGGTTCAGGTAGGTCCATTGTTGTGGAATTTGTGGGACGTTCAGACAAGTAAGTAATCTTCAAACCTTTCGGTCTGTATTATTTTAAATGTAAACACAGATATGATTACTATATTAACATTTATAACACTACTTTATCTAAGTTTGTGTTAATACTTTAATGCTTTTGTTTTTTCTTCTGCTATATATCCTATAATCCCTACCAAACGGTCCAAACTTACATTTTTCCCAACTTACTCTACATTTCAGCATCATCAACTTACATCTTTTTCTTTAATTTGGTCGTCCTGTTTTCCATATCATATACTCTGTTTTTGTTACTGTTCCTTGAGCTTTAAGAAACACAACAATAGGACTTAGGGTTTCGTTCTGTGGAAGTTTCAGTTCACTCTGTTTTCGACAAGAGAGTGAGTGAATCAAAGAGATTATACTTTCAAGAGTTTCAGGATTTTCTCTATCAAGAATACAACTGAGTGAATCTTTTAAAGAAATTATAGATATAGTACGATGGTAGGATCATATTTACCACCTGGTTTCAGATTTCACCCAACAGATGAAGAACTTGTGGGTTATTACCTGCACAGAAGAAACGAAGGGCTTGAGATTGAGCTCGAAATAATTCCATTAATGGATTTATATAAGTTTGATCCTTGGGAACTTCCAGGTATGTTGCTTCTTGAAATCCCTGACTTGAAAAAAAATCTATTATTCCAATCTACAAAATAAAAGATTAGTGTTTTGTTTATTACAGAGAAATCTTTCTTGCCGAATCGAGATATGGAATGGTTTTTCTTCTGTCATCGCGACAGAAAATACCAGAACGGATCTAGAATAAACAGAGCAACTAAATCTGGATATTGGAAAGCCACGGGAAAAGATCGAAAAATCGTTTGTCACTCTTCTTCTTCCTCTTCCTCCTCGTCTTCTTCTGTCATCGGGTGTCGGAAAACCCTAGTTTTCTATTTGGGTCGAGCCCCTTTTGGTGGTAGAACCGACTGGGTGATGCATGAGTATCGCCTCTGCGACAACGATACTTCACAAGGATCACTCAATTTCAAGGTAAACAACATCATAAACCCAAAAAAAAGAAAAAAAGATGGAAAGAAAATACTTGTTTTCATAGTTTACCAATTGATAATCTTCTTTTGGTATTCTTCCGCTTTATAGGGAGACTTTGCGTTGTGTCGTCTGACAAAGCGGAATGAGCATACGGTTAAGAAATGTGAAACCAACTCACCAGAGGTTTCAGATGAGCCACTGATCAACAATGTTCAGAGTTCTTGTCAAGCAAGTGACCTAGAAAAGGGTTCTTGTGATGCAAGTAACGCACGCTGGTCTTCTACTGATTTCATCCTTGAATCATCTTTTCAGGTTTAGCTAATAAAATCCAAACTCTGAGAAAGTCCCATTCATTAATCATTCTCACCGTGACTCAAACTTCATCACTATTTTCTTGCAGGAAAATTTACAATCCCAATCACAAACAGAAGAAGATTCCGGTTTCCAAATATATGCATTCCCCGAATTCGAATATCCACCAGAGTTCTTCGCAGATTTGAATTTCGATTGGGAAATGGAGAATCCATTCATGTTCGATTATCATCCAGAAGCTCATATGAACAATGAAGTCATGAACTATCACATTCCTCGGTAACGAAAAATATTATAGTTCACTAGACTGAATCTCAAAACCAAACACTCCCATGGATCAAGATTTAACCATAATCCCATTAATAGATTATATAGATTTGTTATTATATTATAAAATTTAGAGCTACAAGATTCTCTTCATCATTAACTAGTAGTTATAGATGCACTTTTCAAAGACTTTTTAGGTCTCAAAAGTATGTTTAATCAATGTTGTATAATTACATAAATAAAAAAAGAATATTGGATACTTTATTGGAATTTGTTGAGATTGGTTTTGTAATTTAATACAAAGAAGCAATATAGGGGCTACAAAAGACCAATACATCATCAAGACTAACCTTACTTTCATCTCCAAAGATAGATTCTTTCCCATCTTTCCTCTTAGCATATGACAAACCCAATCTTGATTTAGCCATCCTCAAATCACCAATCCCCGAGTTCGTATCCGGACCCGCAAATCCGCCCATCACGGGAGCTAAAGGTGGTCCAATAAGAAGCCCGTCAGCTCCAAATTGAGGCCCTCCGCGTGCATAATCAAAAAGAGCTGCTCCACTTCCTCCAATCTTTGGAAGGATGATTGGGTCATCACAATCGTCGAGCCAATAGAAGAGGAAAGCATCAAACGTATCGTAATAATCATCAGTACTTCGATAGCCTTCTGGGCTAAATCCACCAAACTTGAAAGGCTTGTCTTTGGTGTAAGCTATGATAACACATGGACCTTTGAAATCACAACGTTCATGGAACCTTCTTGCACTAAACCCATCAATGCTTGCCTTGTAGCAACATTTTAATTCTCTTCCTGATAAAAAAAAATGATTGTTATATAGCTTGAAGACATACTTCTTCACATGGATTCTATGAGTCTTAGTAGTCAAGGGAATATATACATATATAAGACCAAATGAATTGTTATGCACGCATAGAACTCACTCTCAAAACCCAAATCACAAAAAGGATTTGAAACGAGATGAAGAGGACATATTATTATTTACCCTTTAGGAAAGTTTTGTTTACCAACGAAAGAGAGAAAGGAATCTGGACGTCGTCATGGTAGGCCGGTTGTTGCGGCAGCCGGATATTGTCTATTTTCTTGCCGGAGTTCCAACCGAATAGACTGTTGTAAGGACTTAATCTCTTCGAGGTCTTGAAGGTTACGGTATGAATTGTGTTTGAGATGCCACACGAAGCCATTTTCTTGCAAATAACGGCCACACAACAAAACCCACAAGAAAGAAACTAGGCAAATCATTAATAATTGTGGTTTTTAAGAACTTGTGGCTGTCATTGTTTTTGCTTACAAGTGTACAATCCGGGTTTAACCGAACATAAACCAATTATTTCCTTTTAGAAGTTGAACCTATCAACAAGTCCAAAAACTTCTGAAGCTTATCCCATCTGTAACATAAAAGAGCAAAAAACACCAATCTATTAATTTCAACACATCAACATTCTTCGTAATGTATTTAAAACCTCAGCAAAAGCAAAACGAAGACAGGTCATGGTGAACAACACAGCTCGGTGTAAAAATCTTAGTAACTTTAACATCAATATTCTTCTTCACCTAAACAAAGACTAATGCATTTGCATCAACAACAAAAGCGACACAAAAACAGAACATATTTCAGTCAAGATTATGTAAGACTCTAGGAACTTAACTATACAGCTACCACTTTTATTCACCACATTATTCTTCAGACTCTTTCCCATCCGTAGAGTCAGCGTCCACCACAAAAACCTCTTTGTCCATCATCTTTACTCTCTTCCTAATGATCCTTCTCCTCCTCTTCCTCCCCATCTTCCCCAACCTGTTCACAAAAAAGGCAGTCCAAAACATATGAAGCGGCAACGGTGAAATTCATGGTTCGAGAGCAGCAGCGGTGTCATCGATCTTGACCTTAGTAGGCTTTGGGGAAGAATAAGCAGCACAGAAAAAGAGCTAAGTCTCAACCATATCTCACGATGTTCTCAACTTCTTTTTTCTTTCTCCGCCTTGTCTTCGGCTTGATTAAGTTATAAAAGAACCGTTTGGTTTCTCGATAGAGTGAGACAAAGAGAGAGAAAAGATTAGAGATAGGAGAATCGTAACGAGAGGGAGTTATAGTTAGAAGGTATATTAGACAATAAAAAAATTAAATTGTAGAAAGAGACTTGTTTTCTCCAAATCGAATCGAAGATTATCCTTAACAAGATTAGCTCCAAAAGTTTTGATCATGATAGTAGGTTATTTTACATCGTGCAGGATCTTTTGTTGGAAAAAAACAAATTTGCTGAGTATAAAAAGCTCTGAAGAAGAAGCTAATTATTTTTTTACTTACAAAGTAAAAACTGAAGTTGTGATGATCTCTTTGAAAACCAGAAGAGAAGCTCTTTCAGCTTTTATGAGGTTGCTCCAAAGATACGTATTCGCTGCTGAACCAAACCTCGGCAACAAGGACAAGTGACTTTCCTTCCACCATTGTTGTTGCTCGCAAAGAAGCTATCACTGCAACTACCACACACAACTTGATGTGCACAAGGAAGGAACACCACAGATACTTCATCTTTCATACAGATGATGCATTCTCGATCATAATTTACCTCATTCTCATAAGACCCTTCAAGCTTATCGAGTTCTTCAAGCAGCTTAGCAATGTTTTCTCCTTGGGATTTCTCAGGTTTCCAAGCGTTGTTGGATAAGTGGCTTGAGTCTGAAGAGGCTTTGAGTCGAGAGAATTCTTGCTCTAGTCTTTGGTGATCATCTTTGTGTCTTTGGAAGTCTAGTTCAATTTTTAACCGTAGAGTTTCAAGCTTTCTCTTGTTGTGACCCTCGGCTGCTTCTTTCGAGCGTTGTTCTTCCTCCATTTGAGCCAGAGCTTCCTCGTTTGCTTTCTGCTCTTGCCTCCATTTGGCCTGTGAATAACGTATGAACGAAAATATAACAAGATTTCTATAGACTAACCTTTTCATGTTTAATCGAGATAAGAAGATTAATCTTTCATTTATCAGCCATCTACCACAGTCCAAGTAAGCAAGCAAGCAAATCTAAAGCAAGTTTTCGAACACAATGTGCAGCAACATAGGTAATGTACCCGCAAATAGGTAAAACCTCAGGTAACAACAGAAAAATATGGACCACCGCTTTGAGAAAAAAGCCATCTCATGAAACTTATCAGTAGGTATAACAAATCATCAGGCTGAGTTCTACAACTCAAAACTGATTTTGCAAGATGATACTCATATCAAATCCAGGTTCCATACACCCTAGCAAACATGCAGACTATACCTCGTGAATGATCACGAAGTTGTATGGCATACTACCATCTAAGACTGGACCAGCTTGGCAACTAGATGCATGCCTCAAAATGAGACATGTGTAATCATTTTTGGCTCCTAAGTGAAATGTACTTCTCACAATACATGAACCAACATACCTCAATTTCATTTTCATCCTGTGTGGTCTGAGCTAAAGCCCTATAAAGGGCCTTAATTTTTTCTTTCTCAGCGGCAATCTCATCCTGCAACTTCAATCTCTGCTTCTCCCATGCCACAAGCTTTTTCAAGCATTTTTTCTCCTTCTTTGATTCTTCCATGCACACTTTAAGCGATTCTGAAGCACTTAATTCGGAACCCTCCCTCTCTGCTCGGATTTCTGCATTTTGATTCTCAAGCTTTCTTACTATCAAATTTGCCGTGTCCATTTGACCACAAGCTTTTTTAAGTTCTCTTTCTTTGTCGGATAATCTTTTCATGGCTGATTCTTCAACAGCTTGTTTCCCCTTTTTCAGCAGTTGGATTCCTTCTCTTTCACTACTCAGTGTCTTAAGCTCTGCCAATTCCTCGCTGACCTTTTGGGCAGCTTGCATTGCCTTCTTCTGAGCCCAGTCTTTCCTTTCCTTTAATTTCTTCTCGAGATCCTTGACTTGATGAAGCAGATTGACTATCACACAATCCTTATCATCCTCACCCACCGATTCCAGACTATCATCAAGGTTCAGATAGCGGAATTTCTCCAACACCGAACTAACACTTTCTTCACTCCCTGAGTTACGTGGAGGCTGCTCACAAGTCTCCACACGTGCAGAATTGTTACAAGAAATGCTATCACCACTAGTTTCAGACTGTATCTGCTTCTGCTTCATACTAGCACGAAACCCAGCCGCAAAAGCTGCAACATTCCGCTTCAACAAGGACTTCATGGATGGCGAAAGATTAAACCTCTTTGGACAATCAATCTCTCTCTGCAGTTTTAACTCAGCACCATTCATAGAAAACCCATTACCAGAAAACTCAGGTCCTCCCCCATTCCCAAAATCCCAACCTCCATGGAATCGACACAATGCTGGTGCCATAAAACCAGCAAGATCTAAAGTACTACCAACATCTTCTACATTACGATCTTCCTTAGTACAAGTAGCCATATTCCCTGAAGTTGGGATATCCATAGTACTTGCCCTACCAACATGGAGCTCACTCATCAACAAACACCACATTGCATCACCTTTACTCAAATTAGGCTTAACTTGTTGCAACAAGTAAATCATACCAGCAAGTGAATACTCCTGCAAATCTCTCAAATCCGTAAAACCAGTCTCCGATCGATCCTGTCCGGTAGTATCACTTCCACCTCCGCCTCCACCACTAGTGCTATTGAGATAAGACAATGAATTATTCACTATATTTGTCACAACATCCAATTCACCATAACAGTGACCATTACTCAGAATTGCTTTAATCGCGACAACTTCCGCATAACCCAAGTCGAGAAGCTTGGAAACAGCTTGATTATAAAAAACCTCTAAATGTTTCAGCAATATCTCTTCCAAATGCTCCTCAGTACAATAACCCCAAATATTATCCTCCAAATTCTCGCTAGGGTTCGAATTAACAGCGCCAGAATCAGTAAGACCTGGATGATAAACAAGGTTTTTGAGACTTGACTCAACAATTGATTTCGATAGAGCAATCCTCTCAATCAAACATAACGGCGGGTCGGATCTAAAGGCAACGGGTCGGACCCTCCGATTCGGTTTCACATGCTTCTCCCTCACTGTACAACCCATTCTGAATATACCAAAATCTGTAAAAAAGAAAGATTGAAACAGAAAATGATGAAATTGAAACTATGTACCAACCAAAGAAAAACATGATTTGAAAAAATGGAATCAATTGCGAGAAAAAATAAAATGATGAATTGATAAAACAATGATTCGATGATAGAGACAGGGGAATACGAAGAACTCACTGATCGGTGGTGGCTCGAATTTTCTCGGCTGAGAAGATGAGTTTCGGCAGAGAGAGGAGAAAAGGGTTATGCGAGAGAGAAACTTTGTTTCGGTTTTTTCCATTTCTGGCGGCTCCAGAGAATATATTTATAGGCCTTGGGCCCATTATATGCCGAACTTATTTTGGCCCATATATAAAAGGTTTAAACGACAACGATTTACTAGGCAGGGGTAAAAACCCGGTCTATTTGTTTGGTTCGGTTCAATGTCATCGGCTCTGTAGAAAATGACAAGAAGTAAAAAAATTGCAATTTTGGTTTGTTTCAGATTTATTTTGGTTCGGTTTTAGTTAGAAAAAGTATAAATATATACTGATTGAACTAATAATATCTTTATGTTAAATTAACATATATTTTATTAATAATTTACATTATGATAATATTTTGTTTGGTACGGTTACACAGAAATCGATTTCAATTTTTTCTTTAATTAGGAAAAATTCAGTGATAAAACCAATTGGTTAATAAGCAAATATTTGTTCGGTTTGGATTTAAACATTCATTGAGGTTCGGTTCGGTTCGTTCAGTTTAGTATTCTATTATTAATGTCTTGTGTCCCTTCGATCAAAAAACCTTAATATGGAATCGAATAAATGTATAAAAACCTTGTTTTGACAAGACATGGGCTCGTGTATAACTTCATGCTCATTATAAATAAGAGTTGAGATTTTTCTTGATTTTGATAAATGTTGTTCGTTTGGATAATTTAGCATTTGCGTTTTTTTTTTTAGATTTTGTTTGTTTTCGGTAGTTTAGCATGTGTTTTTTTTTTAATGTAGAGTTGGGAATTGGTCTCTTCCTATTGTAATTATTCTCTATGCTTGTTTTACATTTATAGAATTTACCACATTCTCATATGAAAAAAACGAATGAAAACAAAAGGGGCTTTTGTATGCATCTCCTTAAGCTGAGCCATCACAGTTTGAAGTAAGACGTGGACAACTCCATAGCCGCACTTTAATGGCTACCCAAGCGTCTCTAGAGACGTCAATGTCCAAAATGTTCTAATATAACTCTTTCCTTTGTCCTTTTATCCTCTCTCTCCCATTCTTCACATACATACATGTATTGGCTTGGTGGTCATGATGGAATGAGATTTTGATAAATTCTACTATGTATGCTTGCTTATGGAAATGGCATCTTCTGTTGAAGTGTCTTTTACAATTTCTTTGGACAAGATGTTTGAATTTTCCACTGTGACTTCAAATCTCTTGTTCCCACCCATAAAATCGACCATTTTGTCACATCTACATACCCATATACATTACCTCCTTTTGAATCAGAGCGTTTGTTTCATAATGATATTGAATGGCATAGTGTTTCTTTTTCTTATTCACAACATTTTTCAAACCTTCATATTTTCATTTTTCTAGATCCGGCCAACTTTCGGATTTTAATGTTGGGTTTGTCTTCTTTTTAGCATTTTATCATCTTGATCACCAAACTGATTATGAATTGTTCTTGGGTTACTACCTTTGTCTGGATTCTGATTTAGATTCAATTTTGCTAATGCACTTTATGTGAAATCTTCTTTTAATGAAAATGTAACATCCCTCGCCCACAAAATTCCTTTACCGAACTCACCACCATCTTTCCACTAAACCTAAAAGCTACTCTTACCCCTACTCCTAGCCACTATCCTTCAACCTCACTAATTGGTTACAAAAGGAGGAAAGCCTCCATAAACTCTCCTCACAAATATCACGAAGAGGAAAAGAGAGAGAGAAAGGAAATCGAGAGCTTGCCATTAACGGAGGTTGTCATCGCCGTTAACCCCGGAGACCTTCACCGTGCCACGCTCGAGCCACCGTGTCACGCTCGAGCCACCGTGTGCACCGCCATCGCCGGAAAGCACCACCCGAGCCACCGGAGCCCCTCGCCGTGTCGGACCTGAGCTGCCGTGTGAGCCGTTGTTGCCGGAGAGATCTGACCAGCCGAGTCACCACCTCCGTCGCTCGAGCCGCCGTTCGAAGCCATCGAGGAAGATCACCGAGAAAGGTAACGGCTGCTCTTGTCTCTCGATGGGTTGGGTTGTCGTTTCAATTATTAAAACCCACCAACCGATTCAATTATTTTGGTCACGAAGACGTGAAGGAGAATTGTGTTGAGCAAAGTTGTAGTTTTGAGATTATAAAATTTGGTCTAGTTTATTAATTATTGAATTGTGGATGTCGTGAGCGAGAAGATGAAGTTGGAGAAGATGAAGTTGGTGTTTTGGGGTTGTTTTAACTATTAAGCTAGAAGACCTACGTATATGTATGCATTTGATTACTTAAAGCTAAAATCAATTATTGTGGAATGAGGTCAATTAAAGTGGCTGGTATTGATAATTAGTGTGAATCGATTATTAAGCTATGTTTGGGGAACAAAGAGGATAACCTCCACCCCGTGAAATTGATAATGAGTTTGGTTATTTAAACCGGTTCTAGTTATTTGAACTAAGCGGAAATTAAGGTTTAGGTTTTGGGTTAGGTTATTAGATTAAATTATAATTATAATTATAATTTAATTTTTGACCGGTTAATTTAAACGGTTGTAGATTGACGTTTGTTGTTGAATCGGATCCCCGCTGTTGCTAGTCTATTCAGAACCGATTTGCTAAGGTGAGGACAAGCTGGTGTTTTCTTTATATATAAATATATTTAGTTAATTATTTAGTTTAAGGTTAAGCCAAATATTTTGTTTGTTGAGTGTATATATATATTTATATTTAATATTATTTTCATATAAATATATAAATATTCTTCGAATGAACGTAGGGAAATAAATGAAAAATATAACGGAGATAGGTATTAAACGAATTATTTTCTACGTGTTGCGTGGTTCTGTGAAGCATGTTATTGAGTGATAAAAAAATGGTTGTGTGAGATAATGTGGGTGAGCCGCAGTGTTGCCTGCAAGGAGAAATTCTTGTAGTTGTGTAGTGGCCTATGGACGTGGATTCGGATAGGTCAGGATGGTTGACGAGCCGACATGTGATACGTGCCGGAAGAAGTGCTTCGGCACGAGGGATATGTTACGCACGAGTTAGGTGCAGGATGAAGTGCTAAGGCATGAGGGATCTGTTATGCACGAGGGATAGCGTGTGTTGACACGTGGAATCCGGACCGTGTTAGGGCGGTTATGGGACATGGTCCCATTTGGGTGATGTTTGTGTGTCTTTGACACGTGCTTGCATGTTTGTCTTAGGTTCAGACTTTGTGATTATCTAGATGTGTTTATGTATGAAGAATTCGTGAGCCCCAAGGCTTACCCTCGCTGAGTAATCTTTGATTGCAAGATTACTCACCCCTCTTTCCCTTTGCAGGTAATTTTAAAGACTAATTATGAAAGTGTCGGTGGGTACCGGTTCCAGAGTTTTCGTGTTGTTCTTCAGCTCGTTTTGATTTATTTTTGATTACTTATACGTTTCTTTTAAAGGACTTAAAGACGTTTAAGTTGGTTTAATCGTAGTTGTTGGTTACTTCTGGTTGAATAATGGAATTATTTGGATTTTAAGTTATTTGACTTGACAAGTCGTGGAAGTAATTTGTCGGGTGTTACAATTTGGTATCAGAGCTCTAGGTTATGTCAAACCGGTTCTGACCCGGAAGACAGACCTGGGGAAGGAAACTGATTATCTCGTTTTGTGTTCAGATGCCGCCGAAAGCAAGACGTGGAGGTCGCGTAGGAACTGCTGCACAGCTTAGAGCGATGGCTGAGAGCACAGCGGCCTCTACTGAAAGTGTCCGAGGTGAGCACTCGGAGCATGTGGAGGCTAATTTGGCTCCGACAGGAGGAGCACCAGTCAATATCCCTGCAGCTGAAGTGGCCATGTTTGAGGAGTTTTGGAGGTTCCGGGAATACATGCGGAGGGAAGCAGTTGCAGGAGAGACACCAGAAGTGATTGCACCACAGCAGGATGCGCGAAATGAGTCAATCCCACCTCAGTATCAGCCAACGCCGCCGCCACCACCTATGCAGATCCACGTGAAGAAACCCTCATACTGGGAAGCTATGAGGACCTTGAAGGACATGGGTATGGAGTCCTTTGGTGGCAAATCCAACCCGACCGCTGCTGATAATTGGAGGAAAAGGTTGGAGAGAAATTTGGAGAATGCTAGATGCCCAGAAGAATACCACAAGGACTTGGCGGTGCAATATTTGAAAGACAAAGCATTGGTTTGGTGGGAGAAAGTGGTAGGACAGGTGCAAGGGAGGTATGAATTGACTTGGGAGGACTTAAAGGCACAATTCTCTAGGAAGTACTTTCCCAGAGAAGCTATGGATCGGATGGAGAATGAATTCCTAGATCTCCGCCAAAGAAATAAGACGGTGAGGGAGTACGAGGAAGAGTTCGACCGTTTAAGCAGGTTAATTGATGGGTTATTTCTTTTCATAAGAGCTGGTGAATTTCTAATTAGGAATATTTGATCCATGTCGCGGAGGAAACGCGTTAACTAAGATTGTTTGAGCAGGTTCACCGGGAGATTCATGGATGAGGATGAGCTGATTCGAAGGTTTCTGAGAGGCCTAAGAATTGAACTTAAGAATCGGTGCGAGATGTACGATTACCGCATCATGACTGTGTTGGTGGAAAAAGCTGATGCGTTAGAGATTGGACTAGAACAGGAGATATGTTAGAACAAGGCAGCACTTGTAAAAGCTGCAAAGGGGACGAGCTCTCACAAGAGGACTTGGGATACAACTAATGTGAGGACTCCACCAACTTGTTACAAGTGCAATCAGCAAGGTCATATTTCGAGGGATTGTCCACGATCTATGAAAACTGCGAACTGTTACGAGTGTGGGAAACCTGGACACATTGCGAGGTTTTGCACACAGAAGACGGGGAAGCAGCATGCTGGAAGGCAGCAAGCTGGAGATCGTCCCAGAGAGCCTTTACCGCCACCTCCGAAACGTCAAAACGTTGGACCTCATGTGATGATGGTTGGAGAGCCTGAGGGAGAGGAGCCGATTGTTGGTACGTAAATATTCAATTAATCAAGAAGTTTTGTATTTATCTGAACCCTAGACTTTTGCCATGCGTATATGTATTGTTTGCTTAGAAATAATATAACCGTGTAGGATCGGTTTTAGTGGGAGGGTGGACAGCTTACACAATGTTTGACACCGGTACTACCGTTAGTTGTGTAAGTCCTAGAGTAACAAGGAATTGGATTTTTGATGGCGAATTTGTTCCGAAAGCTAAGAAGATTGAGACAGTCGGAAAAGAACGAATGAGATCCACTAGAGTCCACGTAGATGTGCCTATCCTGGTAAACGGAGAAGAATTACTGGGCAACCTTACAGAAATGGAGGTTAACCATTATGATGTGATATTTGGAATGAATTGGTTAAAGAAACATCGAGCTGTTCTGGACTGTCATCGGGCTCGTGTACATTTTGCAAGGCCAGAAGGGAAGTTAGTATTTCAGGGTGTAAAGAGGGGTGAAGGATTTTCGATCATATCCATGTTGCAGGCAGAGGAGCTTATAGAGAAGGGTAATGATGCGTTCCTCGCCACTATTTCTATTGTGGAGGATGAAATGGAACTTGGAGTTGAAGATATTCCTATAGTGGCTGATTATGCAGACGTGTTTGAGTCTTTAAAAGAATTGCACCACGAAGTAGAGGGGAACGCTTTCACTATAGAGTTGGAGCCAGGGACGGCACCTAGTGCACGAGCACCTTACCGTTGGCGCCTGCAGAAATGGCAGAATTGAAGAAGTCAATTAGAGGATCTTTCAGACAAGGGGTTTATCAGGCCGAGTAGTTCGCCGTGGGAACACCAGTCTTATTTGTGAAAAAGAAAGACGGGAGTTTCAGACTTTGTCATGACTATCGAGGAAATTAAATAAGGTGACCATCAAAAAATAATATCCAACTGCCACGTAATTGATGAGTTATTGGATCAATTACAGGGAGCTTCGTGGTTTTCAAATATAATTTGGCATTGGGTAACCCCAGAATTTCTATTGCAGAGGAGGATATACGGAAAATGCTTTCTGACTAGGTATGGACAACTACAAATTTGTAGTAATGCCTTTCGGGTTAACCAATACGCCAGCGCGCTTTCATGGAAACTGATGAATAATGTTTTTCGAGAGTACTTGGATAATGTTGTGATAGTATTCATGCGATGACATTCTGGTATACTCAAAGAGTGGAGAAGAACATGAGAAACATCTACGGATAGTGTTGGATAAATTGCGGGAACAAAAGTTATATGCGCCAAGTTGAGTAAGTGCAGTTTTTGGCAGAGAAAGATTGGATTTCTTGGTCCATGTTATCTCTGAAGCGCGGAGTAATCAGTGGATCCAGAGAAGATAGATTCGATAACCAATTGGCCAACACCTAAAGTCGCTACTGGAGGTTCGTAGTTTTTTCTGTGATTGGAGGCTACTATCGGAAATTTGTCGAAGGATTTGCTAGTAATAGCTAAGCCGATGACACGACTCACAGGTAAAGAATGTGAAGTTTGAATGGACAGAGAAGTATGAGGATAGTTTCCAGGCTATGAAGGACATTGGGAAAGACGCAGAAACTCCAGTATTAGGTGCTACCTAAGCAACGGAAGTACCATAATGTGGTGTAAGCACGAACGCGTCAGGATCTGGACTAGGTGTGTGTTTTATGCCAAGATGAAAAGGTCATTGCTTATTGCAATCGAGACAACTAAGACCACATGAGATTAACTACCCTACCCGATGACTTGGAGTTAGCAGCGTTGTATTCGCTTTTAAAGATCTGGCGGGCATATTTGTATGGAGAGAAAGTTCAAGTATTATACAGAGCTATAGAGCTTAAAATACATATAACCTCACAGTCAAACCTTAACCTCGACGGAAGGAGGATATTGGGGTGTGGATTGTTGGAGCAGGGATTATGATTTGGACATTGCTACATGCCAGGGAGCTAATTTGGTAGCTGACGCCTTGAGCAGGCGTAGGACTAGATGTTCAAGGAATAAGGAAGATGCGAGAGCTGGAAGTGATACTTGGTGTAAATCTGAGTATCCTGTGCAACTTCTGCTGGAGAGGATGTTGTCGATTAGAAGTCGTGAATCAGGCGGACTTACTTTGGAGAGATCGCGCGAGCAGCAAACAATGATGTGACGACTTGAAGAAAAAGTTTGATAACAATGTGGAGGGGTTTCACACTGCGGAGAATGGTACGTGCATGTATAAGAACCGAATTAGGGTGCCAGATGATAAGGGTCTAAAGGACGAGATCTTAGCACAGGCTCATAATTCGCGGTTTTTCAGTTCATCCGGAACCACCAAGATGTACCATGACTTGAAACGCTATTACAATTGGGATTATATGAAGTGTGATGTGGTTGCTTGGGTATCGAAGTGTCAGACATAGCCAGCAAGTAAAAGCAGAGCACACAGTTCCGAGTGGTTACTTCAGAGTTTGCCTTTACCGGAGTGGAAAGGGGATATGAAAACAATGGACTTGTGTCACGCCGTAAGGGGCTTCCAAACGACCACGGCGGTAAGAATGCTATTTGGGTGATCGTGGACCGACTCACCAAGAACTGCTCATTTCTTACCCATCAAGAAAACAGATAGTGCCAGACTGTCTTAGCGCAATTATATCTAGACGAGATTGTCAAGAAGCATGGGAGTGCCAGTAAGCATTGTTTCTGATCGAGATTCAAAGTTTACATCTATATTCTGGCAGGCCTTTCAGAAAGGCCTTGGGAACAAAGGTACGTCTTAGCAACAGCGTATCATCCCCAGACAGACAGAACAGTCTGAGAGGACGATTCAGACACTAGAAGACATGCTGAGGGCGTGTGTACTTGATTGGGAGGGAAACTGGATTAAGTACCTACCATTAGTTGAATTTGCGTACAACAACAGTTATCACTCCAGCATCAGATGCCACCGTATGAGCTCTTATACTAGACGGAAAGACCATGTCGTACCTCCGCTTGTGTTGGACTGAAGTGGGGAGCGTAAAGACTAGAGCCGTAGATGGTCCAAGAGACAGTAAAACAAGTAGAATTGCTTTGGATAGGCTAAAGAAGCCCATGACAGACAAGAGTTTATGCAGATAAGCACCGAAAAGAGTTGGAATTTGTTGTCGGTGATGTGGTATATTCTGAAAATGAGGACATTCAGAGGAGCAGACAAAAACCGTAAGTTAAGGAAGCTTAAACCTAGGTATATGGGACCATATATCATTACAGGAGAGGATCGGGGCTGTAGCTTATCGTTTGGCATAACGCACAAGAGTTATCAACACTTCCATGACGTCTTTCATGTGTCGGTATTGCGGAAAGTTGTCAGTAGAAACCAGAATTGTTTTACTAAAACGGCCAGTAGATTTAAACCGTAATATGACGGCATTGAGTAAGCCTGTAGAAATCTTGGACCGTATGGAAAAAAAGATCGAGGGAAAAGAAAACAAAGTCGGTCAGGGTATGTTGGGAATAAGAGATGGAATTCAGGAAGAAACTTGGGAATCAGAACAAACAGATGCAAATCAGACTATCCTGAACTTTTTTAAGGACGATGTAATGAACAGGACAACGAGTTGAATTCGGGGACGAATTCCTTTGTGTGAGGGAGAATTGTAAACATCCCCCACCCAAAAAATTCCTTTACCGAACTCACCACCATCTTTCCACCAAACCTAAAAGCTACTCCTACCCCTAGTCCTAGCCACTATCCTTCAAACCTCACTAATTGGTTACAAAAGGAGGAAAGCCTCCATACACCTCCTCACAAATATCACGAAGAGGAAAAGAGGGAGAGAAAGGAAATCGAGAGGCTTGCCATCAACGGAGGTTATCGTCGCCGTTAACCCAGAGACCTTCACCATGCCACGCTCGAGCCACCGTGTGCAACCGCCATGCGGAAAGCACCACCCGAGCCACTGGAGCCCCTCGCCGTGTCGGACCTGAGCTGCCGTGTGAGCCGTTGTTGCCGAGAGAGATCTGACCAGCCGAGCACCACCTGTCCGTCGTTCGAGCCGCCGTTCGAAGCCATCGAGGAAGATCACCGAGAAAGGTAACGGCTGCTCTTGTCTCTCGATGGGTTGGGTTTGTCGTTTCAATTATTAAACCCACCACCCGATTCATTTATTTTGGTCACGAAGACGTGAAGGAGAATTGTGTTGAGCAAAGTTGTAGTTTTTGAGATTATAAAATTTGGTCTAGTTTATTAATTATTGAATTGTGGATGTCGTGAGCGAGAAGATGAAGTTGGAGAAGATAAAGTAGGTGTTTTGGGGTTGTTTTAATACTATTAACTAGAAGACCCACGTATATGTATGCATTTGATTACTTAAAGCTAAAATCAATTATTGTGGAATGAGGTCAATTAAAGTGGCTGTTTGATAATTAGTGTGAATCGATTATTAAGCTTTGTTTGGGAAAAAGAGGATAACCTCCACCCCTGTGAAATTGATAATGAGTTTGGTTATTTAAACCGGTTCTAGTTATTTGAACTAAGAGAAATTAAGGTTTAGGTTTTGGGTTAGGTTATTAGATTAAATTATAATTATAATTATAATTTAATTTTTGACCGGTTAATTTAAACGGTTGTAGATTGACGTTTGTTGTTGAATCGGATCCCGTTGTTGCTAGTCTATTCAGAACCGATTTGCTAAGGTGAGGACAAGCTAGTGTTTTCTTTATATATAAATATATTTAGTTAATTATTTAGTTTAAGGTTAAGCTAAATATTTTGTTTGTTGAGTGTATATATATATATTATATTTAATATTATTTTCAATATAATATATATATATATATTCGAAATGACGTAGGGAAATAAATGAAAAATATAACGGAGATAGGTATTAAAAACGAATTGTTTTCTACGTGTTGCGTGGTTCTGTGAAGCATGTTATTGAGTGATAAAATAATGGTTGTGTGAGATAATGCGGGTGAGCCGCAGTGTTGCCTGCAAGGAGAAATTCTTGTAGTTGTGTGGTGGCCTATGGACGTGGATTCGGATAGGTCAGGATGGCTGACGAGCCGACATGTGATAAGTGCGGGAAGAAGTGCTTCGGCACGAGGGATCTGTTACGCACGAGTGAGGTGCAGGATGAAGTGCTAAGGCATGAGGGATCTGTTATGCACGAGGGATAGCGTGTGTTGACACGTGGAATCCAGACCGTGTTAGGGCGGTTATGGGACATGGTCCCATTTGGGTGATGTTTGTGTGTCTTTGACACGTGCTTGCCTGTTTGTCTTAGGTTTAGACTTTGTGATTATCTAGATGTGTTTATGTATGAAGAATTCGTGAGCCCCAAGGCTTACC
This sequence comes from Crucihimalaya himalaica, assembly GCA_004349715.1. NCBI lineage: Eukaryota > Viridiplantae > Streptophyta > Magnoliopsida > Brassicales > Brassicaceae > Crucihimalaya > Crucihimalaya himalaica. The sequence continues at coordinate 678,771 of SMJT01000025.1, read as the reverse complement.
CTCGCTGAGTAATCTTTGATTGCAAGATTACTCACCCCTCTTTCCCTTTGCAGGTAATTTTGAAGACTATTTCTGAAAGTGTCGGTGGGTACCGGTTCCGGAGTTTTCGTGTTGTTCTTCAGCTCGTTTTGATTTATTTTTGATTACTTATACGTTTCTTTTAAAGGACTTAAAGACGTTTAAGTTGGTTTAATCGTAGTTGTTGGTTACTTCTGGTTGAATAATGGAATTATTTGGATTTTAAGTTATTTGACTTGACACGTCGTGGAAGTAATTTGTCGGGTGTTACAGAAAACTTCTCATTTTTTTTCAGTTCTGGCTAATCTACTTTACATAAATATCATAACCAATTAGAAAAATATAATTATTATAATATTATATAGGTTGTGAGTAGTAACTCCACATCGATGTTGCATGGGTGTACGCTTTTGTTATAACCAATTACAAAAACAATACCAAAGCAATACAAAAAGAAATGTAGCTCGCCGCTCTTTTTATCCACTATTTTATACCATGTTTAACTAATTACGTACTGTTAATCGCTCCTTTTACCCCTTAAAATCTTTAACTGTTTTGTGTTACCGATCGAAATGTAATCCATAACAACAACAAAAAAAAAAAAAATTTACGACGGAGATTGTGACTCACACCATGTCACATGTGAAGTGTAGTTGACATAACAATATAATAAAACAAGAATAGAGGAAAACAAATTTGGTTCTTTAGAAAAAGAAGCATAAACATAAGAGAAATTGGGTCCATCAAATAATTAAAACAATGACAAATCAAAACTAAAGCTGCTTTTGATATGATATCTAACCAAATAATCACACTTATTGTTGCCCTTACCCACTGCATTTTTGTATCTTTCTTATGTGTATATGCTTATAAAAGTAAGCCTACAAAATAATAGTAGATGAATTAAATGAACTGCCAAACATTAAATTGTAGGTTTGGTAAAACAAAAGCGAGAGAAACTAAGTTTCCACTGATTGGGTAACTGAATTTCCTGTGTGCATTGGCCCAAGGTAAGCTTTATTTTATTTGTTGCCTAGTCTGGCCCGTGGTAATTTAATGGCACACATTTTTTTTAATTTAATAGAATTTGATCGGAGTTTTTATTATATATATGTTGTCAACGAAAATATGTATTTTCTTATTTTTTTGTTAACGGTCGATCAAGGTTTTTATTTTATATATTGTCAATGGACACATGTATTTTCTCACTTTTTTAGAGAGGTGAAAGTTAAACTTCCATCCACAATTTGCTCAACTTTTTGTCAACGGTTGATTGAAGTTTTTATTTTATATGTTGTCAACGGACACGTGTATTTTCTCACTTATTTTGCGGAGAGGTAGAAGTTAAAATCTCATCCTCAATTTGCTCAATTTTTTTGTCAACGATCGATCGGAGTTTTCGTTATATATATTGCCAACGGACATGTGTATTTTTTTCACTTTTCTGCGGAGAGGTAGAAGTTAAACTTTCACCCTCAATTTGTTCAAATTTTTTTTGTCAACGATCGATTAAAGTTTATAATATATAAATTAAAACATCAACGTAACATAATTATATTGCGTGTAACAGTCCCATTTTTTGGGATCAATGACATGCATTTAAAGTCGATACCAAAAATCTTCGGGATTCATAAAAATAAATGATAATTCACTCTTAAATCGTGTAAATAAAAATTAAGCAAATGAATAATTTAAAATATCATAACTATAATAAATTTAATTCTTGAAATTTTAATAATGCACCTATATATTTTCAGAAATAATAAATAAATAATTAAATATATGTTCTCTTTGTTACTCTTCTACTATTTGTTTTTTCCTATACTAACTATATATATATATATATATTATTTTTTATTAAGTGCACCCTTAAAACTGGCCTATTTCAACATGTAAAATTTTCGTCGTATTTAGTTATACACCAAAATTGATACTGTATTGATTTCAACATGAACAAAACCTTTTCAAAAATGAAGTACTAAATTTTAGTTGAAATCAACATTAACTAAATTATGTTGATCAACCATGTTTAGGGGTTGATTGGCAAACACTTTTAAAGCTGTAACTTTTTTTAAAAGTCTTCACAGTTAAAATTTTACCAATCATGTTTTTTTGACTTTGATTAATTTAAAAGTCTTCACAGCACTACTTTTCTATCTACTCTTTGATTACAATTATTTTTTAAAGTCTAGTAAACCTGATTTTAAAATAAATAAAAATAAAAGGCAAGATTTTTTTTTTTGTTATTTCCCCACATGTATTAAAACTTTCAATAAAACTCATTGATGAATTAATTTTTAAAAACTTTCAATTAATTAATAATTGATTTTTTTTCTTATTCTTTTAAGATCCATTTCTCTATATAAAAGAGAAGAAACAAATATTAAAATTATGTCAGAATGGACAAATATGATATGCATGCAATACACATAGATAAATTTACTTATAATCAATAAACAAATTTAAAATTTTTTTAATTATAGAACAAAATATATATTGTATACTTCATTATGTTCGGTATACTTTATATTATTTAAAAATATAATTTTTACAGTCAAATCTTTACCAATCGGTAGTAAAAAAATTTTACAGTCAAAGTTTTTACAGCAAAAGTCTCTGCAGTCAAAGTCTATACAGCTAAAGTCTCTACAGTCAAAAGTTACAGTCTTTACCAATCGGCCCCTTAGTCATATTCCACATATATAATTTCACCTGAATCAAATGCAACATATATAGTTTCTATTTACTAAAAAAAGAAGTTTCAAGTTATACTTAAACTAGATATGTTGTTTTAATACGTTACGATAAAAAAAATTCTAACATAAAAGAGAAGTTTCTAAGATGAAAATGGTCGTATAATTAAATTAATAAAACTATGTTAAATAATATTTTCCAATTAATTTTTAATAGTTGTGTTAAAAATATAAAATCAAATATATTTATTGCTCTAAAAAATAATAAAATTTAGAAAATGTTAATTACTAGTTTTTCAAGAATAAATTATCCTATATATATATATATATATATTGTTCCTGGATTTTTACATTTGATGTTGAAGTAAAGTCAAACAATTCTATTTTTATGAGTTCCAAATTGGTTATCCATAAGGAAAAAATAAAATTTCCCTTTTTCTCAAGAAAGTTGCCTCTTTCCCTACTACAAGTTCAGATTCTCAATTTTATTTTCTTTTTTTCTTTTTTTTTATTTAAAAAATATTCATTAATGTACTCTCTATTTAAATTGATAAAGGCAAGTTGCAAGAGAGGGTGTGTGTTTTCCCCACTCCTCATATATAATAATAATACAATCTTCAAAGTTTCCGCAATTCACATTCCTTTTTCCGCAACTCCCAATACATGCACATATACACACACAGGCGTTATGTAACTGCAAAAATATAATAAACGAGATTCCACACTTAGTCAAAGTGCTTCATGGCGATGGTGTGACCCCAAAAGTTAGTCTTCACATGTTTCTTAATTTTCAAGCATTGAATTTTTTCCTTTTATAAATAGTTATGACTTATCTTCATTTTTCTTGAATAAAAGTTAAGATTTATTTTCCTTCTAAAAATCATAAAATATATTTTCCTAGTTGAGGGAAATTGTTAGATTTATTTCCAAATTTGTCACCATTGTTTCTGTGTGCTTTGTATATATAGATGATGAAAGTGAGGAAATGGGAGACGAAGTGAAGAACACAAAGATGTGTCTCCTTCTTCTAAGTCACTAAAAACACAACAAAGAGAGAAGCCCTTATTATATAATAATATTTTATAGAGAGAGAGAGATAGAGAGAAGAGATTTATCCAATTTTTTATTTTATTCTTTTTTTTTGCAATTATTCTTGGAGTTAATAATGCCACCAGTCCCCCTTGCACCATATCCAACACCTCCGGCTCCGGCTCCGGCGCTGGCGCCGTCTTACACTCCTCCGCCGGCAAATGGTAAAATCTTTCTCAGATGAAAAAGATGTTATAAACCCAAAAAAGATCCTCTGTTTTCAGATTCTTTAACAAAAGCTTAACTTTTTTTTATAAAACAATTAAAAACAAACGAAGATTGATTGATCTTTTTTTAATATTAAACAAGATTGTTTTTGTTCATGGATTCTTCGAAAGATCAAATATTTTCAGATTCCCAATTTTTTTGCTCTTGATGTGTTCTTCGTTAAAAATATATTGTTCCCCCCTATTGATAATTTATTTATTCAATATTTTTTTGGCCAAAAAATAAATAAACAATTTGAGATTTGTAGGTAGTACAAGTGGGCAGAGCCAGTTAGTGTGTTCAGGTTGCAGAAACCTTCTGATGTACCCCGTCGGAGCAACCTCCGTCTGTTGCGCCGTATGTAACGCCGTCACGGCCGTTCCTCCGCCGGGTAATAATCCGTAAGATCATAAAAAAATAAATTTTTTGATGAAAAAGATATTTGAGTTTTGTAATAATTGATTGGGCAATGTAGGAACGGAGATGGCACAGTTGGTATGTGGAGGATGTCATACACTTCTTATGTACATTCGTGGAGCTACAAGTGTTCAATGTTCTTGTTGTCACACTGTTAATCTCGCCCTTGAAGGTTGCATTAGATATATAATTACATGCATATTGATCTTTATATTTTGATGTTTAATCAGATTTTTTTTGTGGTTTAGGGAATACTAGAAACAGAAAGAAACCAAAACCTATATGATTTTTTTTAACCTATATGACATTAGTTTTAACCTATATGATTAATCGAGTTCGTTATATTAAAAATTTGGTACAAGTTGTCGTTTATCAACAATATGTATTTACGGATTTAAACCCAGATTGTAATGCACATTAGGACAAAAAATTATATTATATGTCCTAGCTAATTTACTATATGTTTTTATTCTAAAAAAAATTCATTTGGTTTTGGTTTATATGATATTAAAATAAAACTAGTTTAGTTTCGATTTTGGGATATAAGAAAATAAAACCAACTATACCTTTTTATTTTACAAGTCTACATTAGTTTATGTTTAAGTTAGAACATTTCGGTTTATCTGTGATGAAAAGACTCTTATGTCTTGCTCTTGCATGTGTACTCAGCGAATCAAGTGGCACATGTGAACTGCGGAAACTGCAGGATGCTACTGATGTATCAATATGGAGCAAGCTCTGTCAAATGTGCCGTTTGTAGCTTTGTTACATCCGTTGGGGTTAGTTCTCGTCTTCTCAAACAAAAAAATATATTTTAAATCTGTCGCAAATAACTTACCAAATCATCTCCTCTTTACATGAGAATGCTTCTTTATATATTGTTTTGTTTTTATTTTGTTAATAATGCTTTGTAGGGTTCAACGAGCACGACTGATTTGAAGGTTTAACAGTTAAAACTTGGACCAACCTATCAGTATATTGAGTTATGAGCAATATTATAGAGGAAGAATCAATTCTTTTTTTTTTTTTTTTCTCTCTCTTCTATCAAGAATCCGGCGGTGTGGTGTTATGAGTTTGAAATTATTTTCCTAAGTAAATTAAATATGTAATTTGTCGAAATTTTCTGACTTTGGCCTCTTTGTCCGTTTGTATAGAGCTATCTATCTCTCTTCAGTTTCTTTGTTTTGTTGTGTTTTTTTTTTCTCTTCAGAAAGAATTGATTCACCAGCTTGTAAGAGTGATTCATAAATCAAATCCAATCTTTAATGGATGAAGAAAATAGATTGTTTTAAATGCTAATATGCATATACCATAAATTTTATTTTTCTTGTTAAGTATTTTCAATCACAAAAGATGTCGGTTACAATTACATAGATTTCGAAAAATATACCACTAATTTAAATATTTTCTGGAAATTTTCATCAACATGTAATTAAGAAAACTTGTGGTGTATATCAATTCAAAAATACCATCCTAACTAAAACAAATGATTTGCTTATTTTTGTTGAATATATCTAACAAGACTCTATATATCAGTTAATTTAAAACGTTCAAATTTAATATAACACCAAAAACAACTCGTTGAACCAATGAATGTATATCAAACAAAATTTAATCGTACTATAAATTGAACAACAAAACAGTAGTAACTAGGGAGGTCTCACGCGTTGCGTGAACTTAAATTACAGTAGTAAATTATGCAACTCTATATAATTAAATATATATCAAAATGATTGATCTATGTCGTTGTCGTTTGCGCATTCCGCTTAGGTAAAACAATTTGATATTAAATTTACAACATATAGCATGTTTCTATTTGGCCGTACATTAAAGTAAATAATGTTAGCCACATTATTATTCTATTATTTAACAATCATATAGTTTATTGTAATTTGCAGTCATCTTCTAATTATATTCCTATCAATATTACACAAAATTATTACAACTTATTATATATTGCAAAACTAATTAAAACTTATATAAAAATAAATTTGATGAAATTGTGATAATGAAAATAAATAAATAAATATTTTTTTTCTAAATTTTGGTTGATTCATTTTAGAAAAAGTGAAGAGACTCAGATTGATCATCCGATAAAGAAGTCATATCTTGCTTTTCACATTACATTGAAAACATAAGATGGAAAAAATAGAAATTATACAATGTAAGAAAAGAAAAAAAAACTAACAAATCCAATGTGAAAAATCATGATAGTTTAATTTTGTATCTATTACGACATTAGTATCAATGCCACTAACAAATATGGTTCAAAGATATTTAGTTAGTGAAATTTGGTAAGACATAGCAAAAAAAAACTCTAATTTGTAGGAACTAAACATCGATAAGTTTAAACAAATTAAAATAAATATATTACATAAAAGAAGTGATCTTACATTTTTCACTGACTCTATACTTCAGACTACATCACATATAATAAGAGAAACTCTTCTTTACTAAAAGATTGTGATATATAGTTTTTATTCAATTTATTATCTATTGCAAAGTTTTTTAAAAACGCATATGAGAAGGAAAAGTGTCACGTGTCAATTTTTTATGAAGCAAACCCTTTAATGAGTTTTAGGAATGAGAATATCAAAAGATAAAATAGGGTTGTTTTGCACAATTGATTTATGGCCCATTTCAAAATATATAAAAAGGGTTCTTATTTCTGTGGTATTTTAGATAATAAAATATAAAAATTTGTATTAAACAAACAAAATATCCTAAACAAAATTATCTATCAAAGAAAAAAATTAATTTAAGACTTTGAGAAAAATTTTGATTCAAAATTTAGAAGAATACAAAATAATGTTAGATTAAGGTTACATGAATCCAATTCAAATATGCAATTTAGATGATAAAAATGACTGTAATTACAAATATTTTTCTTACGGTTAATTTTGAATGAGGTAAAAAAATGCAATCGTATTGCCTCATCCTCGTACATTTGCTTCTTTAGATAATCAAATCCAAAGAAAAATGGATTTGATGAAATTGTGATGATGGAAATTAACATAAATAAATAAATAACTATTTTACTCTAAATTTTGGTTGAGTCATTTTAGAAAAAAGTGGAGGTGCTCATATGGATCGTCCAATAAAAATTTCTATCTTACTTTTCACATTACATTGGAAGCACAAGATGGAAAAATAGACATTCTACAATGTTACAAAGAAAAAATCTAACATGTCCAATATGGCTAAAAAATAGATATACCAAAATAATTCAAATTTTTAAGGGGTAAACATTAATTAATTTAGACAAATTAAAAATTATATATTATATTAAAAAGTGATCTTACATTCGTCATTGATTTTATGCTACCAATTACATCACTAAGGAAATCAATAAAAAGAAAATATAAATTGAAATATATATATATATATATATATAGCTCTGAAAATAAGCGATTTCATATTCGTGAAGTGTCCTATATTCTAACTAAATCACTTATATAAAAGAAAAAATAAATCTGAAAAGAAAAAAAAAAGAAATTTGCATTGTAATAGTTATCAAAATTGTATAATACATATATAATGTTAAATTAAAATATGAGGGTTAAAGACGGAATACGTATAAATTATAACGCGTTAGAAATAAAATAAAAATTGAAAACAATCTAAAATATTTACCATATTCTAAAAACAAATTATAATATCAAATTCTTACAATGATGTCTGAATTGAGTTTTCAACCCATGCAAGAACATAAAAACAAAAAAAAATTGTTTAGGAATTTGAGATATGATGGAAGAGGATGTGAAAGTGATTATTTATAGGATGAAAAGTGATGTATGTTACAAAAAGAAAAAAAATTATGGGTGTTACAATTATAATTTATGGTGTGTTTAAATGACATTGAATGTAATAAATGAGGAATCTTATTAAAGAAAATATTCAATGACAATGTTACAATATTCGTAGCTTTAATTTCGGTATTTAATTAATTTAAATTTAATTAAATGATGTTATATTGATTTATATATTGATTTATATATTGTGTGGGTGGGTGATTTGTTTTATATATTAGCAATTAAATTATGGTCAAATTATTAGCCCACAAAAAAAACTTGGAGCAAGCACCAAATATATTAAACGCCGGTCCATCTAGACCCAACAGAATTAAGTGGACACGTGTCAGCCTGTCGTTCACTGAACCCTACTTTATTATAATAGAACCCTAATTTAATTAAAATTTGTTTAGGAATTTGAGATATGATGGAAGAGAATGTGAAAGTGATTATTTATATGATGAAAAGTGATGTATGTTACAAAAAGAAAAAAAAAATTATGAGTGTTACAATTATAATTTATGGTGTGTTTAAATGACATTGAATGTAATAAATGAGGAATCTTATTAAAGAAAATATTTAATGACAATGTTACAATATTCGTAGCTTTAATTTTGGTATTTAATTAATTTAAATTAATTAAATAATTTTATATTGATTTATATATTGTGTGGATGAGTGATTTGTTTTATATATTAGCAATTAAATTATGGTCAAATTATTAGCACACAATTATTAGCCCACAAAAAAAAACTTGGAGCAAGCACCAGATATATTAAACGCCGACCCATGTAGACCCAACAAAATTAAGTGGACACGTGTTAACTTTTCGTTCACGGAATCTTACTTTATTATAATAGAAATGTGACAAATAAAACAGAGTCCAAAACGGCGTTGTCTATGGATTTTTGGGGTGGACTTCACTCACGGGTTCACTTATGATTTGATCTTTGGTTGGTCTAAGTGTCTTTCAATTGTCTTTTCGTTTCTTTGTATCACGGCAAGATTTATGAAATAGATGTATGTGAACATTTTGCTTCAAGAACTGAAGTCTTGTTTTATTCTTAAGGATAAGATTAAATTTCGTTTTCTTGTCTTATGCTATCTGTAGAAGAAGATCTATGTGACTTTTCAGATAGATATCTCTTGATTTCCTTTTTTTTGACGAGTCAATTAAATCTGTATTAACCAAAGATAAATTGCTATTAACAGTGCTTAGAGATAAGGGTAATAAAATTTCTCAGAATTTCGGCAGCCAAATCTGTCGATACAAATTTGACATTGCCTGTCAGTGTCACGTCACTTGCCAAAAACTAATGGCTAAAATCTCTGACCATATCAAATACTATCATATCCAACTTTTGTTCCACTCTAATTTGGCATAAAAGATGTCAATAATATGGCAACACCAGTATTGTTAATAATCTAACACAACCTCACAATACTAGGGCTATTAACTAACTCCAAACATGATCTATGACCAATTGGTATTTTAAAAAAGAAAATACATTTTTAATGTAAAACCTCATCTCAAACACAGATATTATAAATGTTCCACTATTTTCTCGAAAGACAAATTTATTTATATATTGTTTTTTTTTTTAAAATTTGTCTTTACATTTTATTCACTTTGATTAAGAACAACTTCTATATATTTTTCTAAAATTACACATTAAAATTCTAGAACGATATTATTGTTTTAAATATTGCACACACAAAATTGCAATAATAGAAAACAAAAAAAAGGAGGCAATGAACTTAATTTAAAACATACACAGATTAATCACAAAAAAAAAAAAAAAACAACCGGACCCCAGTTGCAATTACTATAAGATGAAAATGTAACATACTCAAAAGTACATCAAACATCGAGTAGTCCATTGAAAATCTGACAGCTTTTAGCAACTGCCAAACTAAATCAGACTCAATATTTTTCGCGTTTTTGCGCACAGAAGTTGAGACAGGAACATATCATTACACAAATGTCAGAAATGATTTGGTGAGTGTTTTTCAATCGGTTTTCAACTTCAGTGTCGTTATGTCAAAAGAGACCAATTCTAAGAAAATATCAAAGAGGTATATTCTATGCAAGGTTCTAGACCTTCTAGTAAATTATTTACATAAGAATAAAGTTCGGTAGATAACAAAGGAACAAAGCATTATATACCAAAAGCATTTCATATGCCCACATTGTTATCTCATATCATCATCTCTTATGGTCACAAAAGCATTACCTTTCCTTCTCACATGGACCACAAACTATGTAATTATGTATTCTACATCCAAAGTTGAATTATTGACCATTACTTAGGACCAAGGGTTACAGTTAACTAGAGGCTACAGATATGCAAACAAAACTGTGATCCAGTTTGGAGTTTACGGATAAAAGGTTCATAACTTTTTCACACAATGTTGAATTGTTGGGAAGTTTTATCAGAATATCATCGAGTTCACTGAGAGATTTACGAGGATGCACCACGAAATTCAGGACTAAGAAAGTAACACTCACTAGTCACTTCTAATACAGAAAGTTTGCGACTTTACATGCTTCTTTTTGTTTCTATTCGTCTCCCATGGCAAGTTCAAGGGCGTAATCGTCTCTTTCCTGCAGTGTAACATTGATAAAACTGTTAAAAGACAAATGCTAATAAAGACTAAAAGAACTTTAAATCATTTTGAATTCTGATAAAAATAATGTTAACTTTGATCTTTATGACAACATCAAATCCATTACTAGTCCTAGTAAACGGCCTCCAATTATAAACCAATCCGTAAGTTTTCAAATCTATCTATTGATTTATCGAGATGCACTTCACCATTTGGTGGTTTGATTGATTTAGAAGACTTGTAACAAGAAAATTGGACCAAGGTTTTTTGTTTGCTCTGAAAACTTACAATTGGTCCACGAGCAAAGTATCTTCCAAATTGTAGCCAGTAGACCTGTGTATGCCATACGATTTAGAACTGTGTAACTATAATGAAATGAGAGAATACAAGAATTGTTGTAGCAGTTCTTGTATTCTCAGAAGAGTAATTCCTATAATACGCTACCTCGTCCTCGTCTTGTGTTTCTACTTCAAGGTCAGATGTAGGGAAACCCACACAAAGAAGTGCATATCCCTGCATGTGTAAGCCACATGACTTAAATGCAAGATAAACTTGAAATCAAAATCTGAGTACCAAAATCACTATGCTTTCTCTAAAGGATTAGCACAGAAGAAGTTGTTCCACCTAAATATATTACACATTTACCTAAACGCTAACAGTAAGATAAGTCTTCAAAACTGTATAATGTACAAAGATAATCACTGAGGAGACTGCAACCTTACAATTGAGTAATTCCTTAAAGCCTTGCATTGTTTCGTTGACTCAATAAGAGTTGGTCCTAGTTTTTCACAGACACATACTCTCACCATCACAGATTGTCTACTTAATTCCACCCTACTTGTTCTCTAGCCAACCTAAGGAAAAGGGATATTACCTGGGACTTCAGTTCTGCAGATATTCCCAATGCTTGTGGTTGCCTTAGCTCTCCAGATTTTACACGTACGGCACAACTAGTACAGCAACCTGCCCACGTAAGATTGTAAATCTCAAATTGTAGATGAGACACATAACAAAGTCGAGCGCTTAGCCAAATCATACTTCAACATGTAAATCTCACAGGAATATTTTTCATGCATATAGCTCTAACGTAACTCCATTAGTGATTGGCTTATCCTAATCATCTACGTTATCTTAAAGATTTCAAATATGGGATAGATGTCGACGACAAGAAAACATATAAACATTGTAGAAGGTCTTAGCAACAAACTGAAACAGGTCAACAGAAAAGTACCATGTCTGCAAGCAAACGGAAGAGTAATGTTCTGAGATTCAGCTGAGTGCAATATGTACTGGTCCTGCAATTCAAAAAGATTTCCATGTTTCAACACAAGAAAAAAGGTGGATTGTGTCAACCACACTATACCGTGTCCAGACGTAAGAATAGTTACAAAACTACGAGCTGATTCATATTTGTTTTACACCAATGCAGAGAGATTTCGTTCTACTATCCTCCGCTTACGCATTTGAACATGGAAATCAAAGAAAGTGAGCAACTGAACCTAAGTAGAATCTAGTTTAGATTAGCCAGAAGAAACGGCTCAAAACTTAGTAAGGAAGATTGAATCCACAGCTACACAATACTTTGAATCTCTACACTCCAGAACATACATTGCGTTATATATAAGAGTTGTTCTACTATACGGCGCCAAATCTAAAAGCATACATTTCAAGTATAACTAATCCAAGCTATGAACATTCTCAAATTACAGTTTTTATTCTGATACAGAAAATGAACAATCATAATAACCTCGTATCTCATACTAGGGATATATATATCGATTGTGTCGCCAATCAGCCATAAGTAACAAAGAACAGCAGCATTTCCCGCAAAAATCAAAGATACATACGGATCAAAATCTCACCTCTGGAACCTCAAACTCGTGAACTACTCCTCGTTGTCGATCGTGAACAATGACCTTATGCGAAGGAACAGCCAACGACCCTCTATCTGATGGAGTGGAAACTTCTACAGGAATCCGGAACTCGCACGTCGTAGTCGTAGCTCCTCGCCGGAAATTCGGAGAATATCGGAGATTGATCAGAGAGTTCCGTCGTTGAAGCGAAGTACAAAATGTACAGGGCAAAATCAGAGCCATGGTTTTGGGGATTTTGATTTTCGCGGCTTTACTAGTCGAAATGTAGAAGAAGATAAGAGTGTTGTTCTATGTGACTCCGGAAAAAGACCAACCATTCGCTGCTAAATTAAACCGGTTAATTACATATATTTTCCGGCTTCGAATTCGCTAAACCAATCCGGTAGAGGCGGTGCGTGTAATCAAGCCGACAAAGCATCTCTACGTGGCAACTAAATAGAAGGCTTGGAATTGAAACTTGAAACGTGGCGACATTAGCCACACGTGGATGGATGTGACCCATTTGGACCGACGAGGCTATGCATACGTTTTTGTATTTAAACCAAACAAGAACGTTCTGAACGGTTAATTCAAGACGTAAGTAGAGAAAAAATGCAATCGGCGAAACAGAAGCTAAGCGATATGGCTAGTACAGCCAAGGAGAAGATGGTGATATGTCAAGCAAAAGCCGATGAGAAGGTTCTAATTGAGTTTTAACAATCTGTTAAGTGAGGGATTGATTGATTAATCTAAATGTTAATGATGATAGGCGGAGCAGGCGATGGCGAGGACGAAAGAGGAGAAAGAGATAGCGCACCAGCGGAGGAAGGTGAAGGAAGCAGAGGCTAATATGGATATGCACATGGCTAAAGCGGCTCATGCCGAAGACAAGCTTATGGCTAAGCAATCTCACTACCATGTTACTCACGGTGCGCACCTGTCTCAACAGGCGCCTATACCGGCTCCTGCGCCAGTCATGGGACATGGTTACGGGCAAAATCCTACCGGTGTTACTTCAGTGCCTCCTCCGGCCTATCCTCCGACGACGACTGGGCATCATCATCGTCATGCTTACTAATCCGACCTACTCTTTTAAATAAAAAAAGTTAAACCTGATTATATATATTGTTGTGTGGGACGTTTAGTGGTTCTCTTAGTTTTTCTAGGCATGTACTGAAAATTAAGTAAGTAACTAAGCGTTGAGTTGATGTTTAATTTTATGTTTGCGAGTTGCGACTATCTTATAAATATATCTCAAGAGCGAGTCAATACATGCACTTCGATTTGGGCTTTAAAGTATCTTCTATCTAGCTAATAGAAAGTTAGCACATAAATAAACCTGAAAAAGGCAGTACAATCACCTTTTGAGTATTTTCTAATCTGGCTAATTAATATATTTTCATTCTTAAAAGCAAATATCATTTTTGATAGTTTTATCTCTAAATGGTCCTTAAGAGAGTTTAGTTACACTCTTTCTTTGGTTTTTACTTTGGAATGCTTTACGTGGAGAAGCACATGTGTGAGTCTCACTATGGGCCAGCAAACTCTATTGTAATTACGGAAATGCTTAAAATTGATACTTTAGTTAATGCTATTTAAATTATTGTAACTAACTCGATGATTTTTTATAAATTTTTTTAATGTTTAATTTTAAATTTTAATATGTACGGTTAATGCTATTTTAAATTTTAAATTGATACTTTAGTTAATGCTATTTAAATACAATTTTAATATTTTACAAATAAATTTTAATTTTAAATTTTTTTATTTGCTTAAGTATGAATTTTAGATAGAAAAATATATTATTTTATTTGTTTTTACTTTTTTCACAGTTTTTAATTTTAAAATTGTATATTTTTTTGCTATTTATGTTAGTTATAAATCTTATAGTATTTTTATAGTAATAGCAAATTACTAAGTACTTATATGTATAATAGATAATCAAATTAATATTATGTAATGATTATGTTTCTATACATAGTTTATGAAGTGCTTAGGTTTAATAATAATATGTATGATCACATTGTGCTGAAAATTATTTTGATTATATTGAATTTATATATAATAAAAGAGAAATTTTAAAATATATGTGGAAATTTACAAAAATTTTACAATTCTATATATTTTAAGGTAGATATATAGACAATAATTATATAGAGACCAAAATTCGAATTGTATAAATACAAATTTTTTTTTGTCATTATGTTTAATTTAAAAGATTATTAAATTTCAGATTATAAGAAAAGAATAATAGTTAGATTTGTTTTATTAACTTATAAGAAAAGAATAATAGTTAGATTATAAATCCGAGGTTCAAGCTATTTTTTTCATTTGTTCGAAGACTGTAAACCACAAACTCTTCGTCTTCGCAATCGATGATCCATTCTTTCCAATCTTTGAACTGCTCGATTGGAATCATGTTCCGTATACGAATGATTCATACTATCATTCTACCAAAGCTACGTAATCGACACATAAAATCGATGGAACTCTTGTCTCATATATCGTATTTAGGGTTCAACATCACAATCTCTTTCGAATAATCAACGCTTTGTGGCGAAATCATCCTAAGGTATAGTATTTAACTAAATAACTTATGTATTGCTTTTATCTAGAGTAGGAACTATAGTAGAGGGTGAGCGACTGTAATTGATTTTGGATAGATTGAATGTAGATTTATGGAACTTATGGTTCTTTTGTTTTTTGTTTTATAGGTTCAAACCGATGAAATGAATTGCAACACAATTCAACTATATTTGGAAAACAATAATTCCAAACACGACATAACCTGAATCCTTGCAAGGAAGTAGATGTTGTGCTCATGACTTGAGATTCACTGAGCTCCATAGTCTACCTGAAGACTGTTTATTTAAAGAATCCATGTATCGATGTTACATCCATTAATTGATTTTTGTAATCAATTATTTTTGTGTTTGCTACCATACTTTTTGTATGCCCTTATACAATGATCTTGCTTATTGTGTGCAATCATTGTTTGCCTATTATAGAATATATTTAGTGATGATGGTAAGATTGATCTTAGTACCTTATGAGATCTTCAATATTTGCAGGAATGTTGTAATCAAGTATAAAAAGTCTTCAACTTGCAAGCCAAGAAACATGTGGTGGAATTGAACCTCACTATATAAAGCTTAAAGTGAAATTTGTTAGAGAATATACACCTCGGGACCCTTGTGAGAATATATTGGTTAATACACATCCTGACAACTAACCTCCTGTAGGGGCTTATAGTATGATCCTCTTTTTTTGAAACTGACAATTTTATTGCCTATTATACACTTGTAGTTAGTATGAATCTCATATAACTTTGTTTAGTATTTGAATAGGAGCTTAAACTGATATAATCATAAAGAGGACCAATCATCTTTTATCATGACATGTAGTTCAGAAATCCAGCTTCAAAGGTTAGTAATTACTAAGTGTTTGTCAAAATTAACTGTCACCTAATCGGTATAAAGGATGGAATACTCACACGGATACGCTGTCATGCTATGATACTACTATTAAATGAGAAAGACTTTCGTGTCTGTATCGTCCCATTTTAAGTTATAACAACGCCACGTCCCAGTTAGTGACATAAGTATGATCACTGAAAATAAACATTTAAATGAATATTATGTGCATTTTAGTTTGTCATTTTAAATACTTAGCTTTTATTCAATAACTTCTGACTTATTCTCAGTATCTAAATATGTGTTTTATTATTGTTACATGAGCAATGGAGAGATGATACATTGATTTCTAAAGTATAAAGATGTACATCATGAGATAATACAGCAGCTGAACGGTAGTTTTGGAAAAGATTAGTTTGCTAAAATCTACCAATACAGTTTCATACATTTATATGTCATACCTTATTGAGTATTCACGTAGGTTTTGTCATCCTTGCATGACAGTAAATGAGTTTTGAAATAAAAATAAAAATATAGCTAAGGTTTTTCACCATATATTTGGAAAACCTGAAAAATCTTAATGTTATATAATCAATTAATTTAGAGACTAAAACTCAAATACTAGCCACCTCACTCGTAATAGTTTTATAGTTCTAGAACCCTTTATAGGGTTTTCTTAAACTAAAGTAAAAATCCTGAGTGTTTAAACAAACTTTTATATTTCTCACTTATTATAAATCTGAAAATACCAGACGATAGTTAAACATGATATATATATATATATATATATATATATCTAAAATAAAATAAGATAATTAAATTTTGATTTATGGATACATACTTGGAGTACATTAGAAAAATCAAGTTAAAATAAGATACCGTGAGTACGTAAATAAACCATAATATAGCAACAAAAAATTGTTTACCGTTTAGATAAAAATAAAGCAAGGGGTCATGTGATTGGTTACTAATTGCAACAGCAATTAACCAATACATATCCTTATTCTTAAAGCAATGTGAAAAACTGAAGTATTCCATAATATTAGGTCCCCAAATTCTGGAAGACTTCTTTGAATACCACATTTGTTGTTTGCCTCTCAATCTTGCTGTCTTTGTTGAGAATTAGAATTTTCAACTGTTTTTTAAGTCACCCTAGATAGCGCCACATAAAGTTGTCCATGAGAAAACACATGCCTTGGCAAATGGATCCCTACATTCTTTGGTGATTGTCCTTGACTCTTATTAATAGTCATAGCAAAAACAACAATTAAAGGAAACTGTCTCCTACGCATCTTGAAAGGAAGTTTGGCATCAGAAGGTATAAGGCAAATCTTAGGAATTAAAATCTTATCTCCAATCGTATCTCATGTAATTACTCTTGTTTCTACAATATGATTAGCCATCTGTGTGATCTGCTACCTAGTTCCATTACACAAACCTCCTTTAGGATCAATATTTCTTAGTAGCATAACCGGAGCACCAATTTTCAGACGTAAAGCATGGGCAGGAAGACCAGCGAGCTTGATACTGTTTAAAAAATCAGGTGTAATGACATGGTTTTGCAATGAGTCACTATCAACCGGATCAATACTGCACTTAAATAGATAATTTCTTCACCTGTTAAAAAGAATAAAGGAATTTCAATAGAAAACTCCAAGTTATAAATAAAAAATAAGTAAACATAAAGTATTACTCACTTCCCAAATGTTCCAGTATATGCTGATTTATTGTGTTAACATTCTCGTTGGTCGGAGCTAAAATGACTCTCTTTTGAAAAACATAGGATCAATATTAAGTTCCAGCAATGCTAGATCTCCATATATTTCCCTACTTATAACATCTATATGATCACTTGGCTCTGTAATAAGAAATTCCTCTGGTATGTCTATTAGTGCCTCACCATCATTAGGTTTTGAAATCTTCCCGTCCTCCACTTTTAAAAGCCATTATGAGAACTCTTTGATATTTTTTGCCTCATCAACACTTAAATTATTATTAAACAGACGCATGTTCTTTGTTAACTTCAATACTTTACAATGGTCCCAAAGATAAGAAGAATTCAAAGCTACCAACACAATCTCTGCCCTCCGTACACCATTAATTAATGGGATCACTTGCTTAAAATCCCCTCCAAAAACTACAACATTTCCACCAAAAACTTTGTTTTCTACATTGCTTATAATATCACAGAAACTTTTGTCCATTGCTTGAAAGCAATATTTTCTCATCATTAGTACTTCATCGCATATTATCAATGATGTTTCCTTGACTAAGTTACATAAATCAGAATTGGGTATAATTGAACATATGCTGAACTCATCAGGATTAATAGGGATTAAAAACCTAGAATGTGCAGTCCTACCACTGTCTAATAACAAAGAGGCAATGCCACTTGATGCAATATTAAGTACAATCTTTTCTTTAGATCTAATTGCAGCGAATAGTGTTTTCCACATAAACGTCTTTCCAATTCCTCCAAAACCATAGACAAAAAACACTCCACCTAAATCCTTTAACATTGCCTTAGTTATCTCATCATATATAGCTCTCTGTTCAGATGTTAGCAATTGTATTCACTGATCATGTTTTTCTTTCAATTCACCACGGTTATATCTCATCTCGTTAACAATTATACGGTTGGAGTTGTCAGTACCTTCAGTAGTTGCTGAGGGAAATTTTCAATTCCTTTGAGGGAACTTCCATTGAATAACATTTGCTCCTCAATTTTTTGAAGAGTATAATTCTTTTTCTCAACATCAGTTAGAATCAGATATGCGTTATTATTGGTTAAGAAGGAAGTTTAGATTCTACTAAGTATATACATAATAAATAGGAACAGAGAATAAAGAAAGATATTAATGTTCAAACTTGGATTGTTGAAATCTCGCCTCTTCTTGTTCTCTATATCTTTTGATAGAAGCAGCCAAGTTTGTTTCAACACATGAGCTGGTCTTGATAGATAGTCAGAAAGCAGCATCATTGAGAAGAAATTACGAATGTAATCTCCAAAGCACTACTGACTTGCATCCACCAAACTATCAATATAGATTTGATCATCATCTAAAATACCACGTGCAAAACATGGTTCTTTATAAGTTTCATAGATGACCCCATTGTATGTTTTAAGATAAGCAAAACATGTAGGACCTTTGACTTTGTTAAGTAGAACTCTCATATAGTATTATGTTTCCATTTTCCTAGGCACATAGTTAATCTTCCCTAAAGAAAATCCTCTCTTTCTCGCATTGAACCTTTTATTCTCCCATCCCAAGTAAAGTAGGCAGGGATTTCTGCATATGTGAGATCTCTAACATATGTGTTATTTTTTCCAACATAATTTCTCATATTCAAAGACATCCAAGCCAAGAACATTGAATCTTCATTAAGTATCCTTTCCAAAACTTCCTCTATCTCATCATCCGAATCAAAATAACATGGTTGCTCCCCTTCAAGATGGAAAACAGTTTTTGTACTACTGTTGTTCTATAGTGGATTGGAAACTTAAAAATCATCCATATAGCTTCAGAAGCTGACATATACCTAGACTAATTTAAAATAGACAATATGATCATATGGATACTTACTTTATTTAGGAATATATAATTTAAATACATTGTAAAAGAAGTACCTGCAATCAAAATAGTCTTTGATTTCATTCTTCGGTTGATCATTTGTAGCCGTATCTTCATCCGTTGAATATTTAGCATTGTTAACAGGCTCAACAACCATAGTTATGCGGTCTGGTTCTTTATTGATAAATTTGAACAAATATTTGATTGAACCAATATGATTGCACCATTAATCCACATTTCTGTGAGCACGATAACGTAGTGAGAGCTTCTCATTATAAGACACAATATACTTATTGTCACACTTGGTACCATTCTTCTCAACATAATCTGATGACTACCTCCTCCGGTAGATAGGAAAACCATCTTTACCAACTTTAGTTATCTCTTCATACCATTTTGGATATGATTTAGAACATTTACCATCAACCATGCATGGAGATTTAAGATTGGCTATACCACAAGGTCCATGAATCATGTTATCTTTCACTACTTCATTTAGCTATGGATTCACTACAAGAAAACAGGGGATTTGCGTCGTTTTTTTTGCGTCGAAAATATTTCGTCGCTAAAACGCGTCGGCGTAGCAACGTTTTGCGACAAAAATTGAAATCGTCGCTAAATTGACGCTTTTTGCGACGATTTAGCAAGAACATATGAAATCAACGCTAAATCCATGCAATTTGCGACGATTTAACAATGTATGTATTCGTTGCAAAATAGCAACGATTTAGCGACGACCAAAAGTGGTTAGAAAACACGTTTTTAGGTTGTTGTACTGGTTTTTTGCGACGGAAAAAAGTGTTGCAAATTCGTCTGTAAATCAACGCTAAAACGTCACAAATTTTTAATGTTGCAAATTCGTTGCAATAGAAGGTGGTGAAATCCTTGCAAATTCATTGCAAAATCCTTGCAAATTTCTATAAAATTGCCTATATAAAGCCCCATTCCTTCACTTATATTTTATAAGAAAAAAAACAACAAATCACAAAAAAAAAAACACATAAAACAGTAAAAAAAACTTTCATTTTGAAGGATGTCTAGTGGAGGTGATATATATGAACTCCGAAGATGGATGTATATGCATAAGGAATCTGAAGGAGTAGTGACGAACGAATTCGTGGAAGATCTTCAAATATTCATGTATCAGGCGAGAAATATGCCGACGACCATGGAAACCTGTATGATGTATTGTCCTTGTCGGAAGTGTAAAAATAAATCATATATTAATACTGAGACGGTGGAAAAGCATGTCTATAGTAGCGGGTTTATGGCGCAATATTTTATTTGGTTTCAACATGGAGAGGGTTATTGTCAGTGTTATAATTATAACACAGATGCATTCCATGAGACAATAACATCATTAACGGAAAATAATGATTATGAGGAACCAAACATAGATGCAAAACAGTTTTATGATATGTTAGACGCTGCAAATCAACCAATCTACGAAGGATGTAGAGACGGGTTGTCTAAGTTATCATTGGCATCTAGGTTGATGAACATTAAAACTGATCATAACTTATCTGAGATTTGCATGGATAGCATGGCAGAGGTCTTCAAAGAGTATTTGCTAGAAGATAATCATTCTGCAGAGTCTTACTATGAAATCGAGAAATTAGTCTACAATCAAGGGTTACCATCGGAGATGATTGATGTTTGCATTGATAATTGTATGATTTTTTGGAAAGATGATGATAAGCTGCAGGAGTGTAGATTTTGCCAAAAACCGAGATACAAACCGCAAGGTACTGGACGAAATAAGGTACCGTACCAAAGGATGTGGTACCTTCCAATAACAGATAGGCTGAAGCGATTATATCAATCAGAAATGACAGCTGCATCGATGAGATGGCTTGTAGAACATGCAAAAGCTTGGAAACACTTTTAGACGGTACACTCATCTTTTGCTAGAAATATTCGGAATGTGTATCTTGGTTTTTGCACTGATGGATTTAGTCCATTTGGTATGTCTGGAAGGCAATACACTTTGTGGCCAGTAATTTTAACGCCTTACAACCTTCCCCAGATATGTGCATGGAAAGAGATTCTATTCTTGAGTATTTTAGTACCTGGTCCTAAACATCCAAAGCGGTCGCTTAATGTTTTCTTGTTGTCACTAATATATGAGTTAAAGCAATTATGGTATACATGTGTACGCACATTTGATTATTCACAGGAACTGAATTTTACAATGCGTGCAGTGCTTATGTGGACCATAAGTGACTTTCCAGCTTATGGAATGCTATCGGGTTGGACTACGCATGGAAGGTTGTCATGTCCGTATTGTCTTAATCGTACAGATGCGTTTCAATAGAAATATGGACGGAAAACAAGTTGGTTTGATTGTCACCGCCGGTTTCTTCATTTCAACCATCCATACCGGAGAAACAAGAAGTTGTTCATGAAGAACAAAGTTGTACGTGCCCCACCACCACCGTATCTAAGTGGAGAAGATTTGTTTGCGCAAATTGATCATTATGGTGCCCAAGAAACAGCTTATCAGAGGGGGGGGGGGGTAACTGGCACATTCCAGCTAACATGCCCGACGGATATGGCAAGCATCATAATTGGCATAAGAAAAGCATATTCTGGGAACTTCCTTATTGGAAAGATCATATGTTGAGACATAAATTTGATGTGATGCATATCGAGAACTAAAGACAACATATATTTCGAGAACATAATGCACACAGTTCTGAACGTGCAAGGAAGAACTAAAGACAACATAAATTCTAGATAGGACTTGCCTGATATATGTTCAAGAAGTGATTTGCACCATACAAACAATGGAAAAGCCCGTGTTCCGACATATAGGTTGTCTACAAATGCAAAGGCAGCGTTGTTCGATTGGGCAACATCAGCCGTCAACTTTCCTGATGGGTACATTTCAAAACTATCTAAATGCATTGAGCAAAGTCAAAAGTTTTCAGGTATGAAAAGTCATGATTGTCATGTGTTTATGCAACGACTACTACCTTTCGTATTTGCGGAGCTTCTACCCATAAATGTACATGAATCAATTGCTGGTAGTTACAATTTATTCTATATATATATATATTTATTTATTTATTTATTTAATTTAATTAAGTTTTGATAGAAATTTTAGTTGACTAATTATTAATTTATCATGGTTACAGGAATATGAGCGTTTTTAAGAGATTTATGTACACGAACTCTTACAGAGAATAAAATTCAACATCTGGATGACAGCATTGCAATATTGTTGTGCAACATAGAGAAGATATTTCCTACATCCTTTTTTGATGTTATGGAACATCTCTCTATCCATCTCCCTTATGAAGCTGCACTAAGATGTATCCTTTTGAATGTCCCCCTACGTTGGATGTATCCTTTTGAACGTTTCATGGGCCATTTAAAAGGGAAGGCTAATTAAAAACCTTGCAAAGGTTGAAGGCTCAATAGTTGCTGGGAGTTTAACTGAAGAAACATCACACTTCTCTTCATACTACTTTGCACCTACGGTTTGAACACGCAAAAGAGCAACAAGACGGTACGATGACAGTGGTGTTGCACCAACTTACGCTGTTGAGGGAGTACCAGCTATCTTTTCACCTATAGGTCGATTTAGTGGAAGATTGCAGGAAGTCTAGTGGACGAATGATAAAGATCGTCATAGCGCACATACGTATATTCTCACAAACTGCGAATTCGTGAGATCATTTGAAAGGTAGACGTTATACACATATATATATATATATATATATATATATTAACTAGTGATTTATTTATTTTAAAAAGTTTTTAAATTTTCATCTCAGCTTATTCAAGTGTCAAGTAGAAGAAGCATATCCTGATATAACGTCTGATCAATTTGAAAAGCTTAAAAATCGCGATTTTGCCCCATGGTTAAAGGCACGAGTACGTATATATGATTTATTTATATATATAAAAAAATTTAGACATGGAAGTATCGATGTTTGGTTGGATTCAATATAACGACATGATTTACATGATCTGTAGGTGGAATATGATGATGATACATCATATCCAATTCGGTTTCGAGAGTTGATTCAAGGCCCGGTTGGAAAGATCACGACTGCACCTATGTATTTTACTCGAGGATATGTGTTTCATACACAAGAACACGGGAGCCATAGATCAACCGTTAATTATGGGATTTATGTAAAGGGTGACTTAGACTTTTACGGGATATTGACAGACATAATTGAAGTTAAATACCCAGGAACAATCAACTTAAAATGCACATTATTCAAATGTGATTGGTTTGATCCCGTTGTTGGTGTAGGTGTTCGCTTAAACAAATTTGGCGTAGTCGATGTCAATGCATCACGACGATACCGGAAGTTTGAACCTTTCATACTTGGATCACATGCATAACAAGTCAGCTTTATTCCATATCCTCGAGTTCGAGAAACAAGGATACGATGGTTATCAGCTATAAAAGTTTATCCTAGAGGTCGTATTGTTGGTCTTAATGGTGAATCGCCAATGCAACAAGAATTTTGCGGAGACATGTCAACGCGAGATCAAACTACTGATGACATCTTACTTATCAATCCGCATAATTTTCAAGTTGAAGATTTAGTTGATGACAACATTACTGAAGACGAAGATGGCAATGAGTTTGATGAAAGTGATGAAGCTACCGATGAAGACTCCTCATATGAAAATGTCTAATTGTTTTTTCGTCAACTCGAGATGTATTATTATTAAATATAATTTGTACTCTAAATATTTTTGTGAAAACTTAATTTATTTCTTGAAATGAAGTTTCTTAACTTTATAAAAGTTTTGCAGTGTATTAGCAAAATTATTCATAATTTTTAAATAATACACTTAACTTTCATGTCTTTGTGACAAAAATTTTGCAACTAAATAGCAACGGATCGTCGCTAATTCGTTGCAATTCTGTGGCAAATACAGTAAATATTGAATAATATTTACTGTTTGCGACGATTTAGCGTCGATTCCTCGCTAAATCGTCCCAAATCTCGTTATAAGGTTTGCGACGATTTAGCGAAGAATAGACGCTAAATCATCGCAATATTGACGTAGATTCAAAAATTAATTTGGAAACTAGCGCAATATTGGCGCCTTTCCACTATTGGTCAAAATTTCGGCTGCAAAATAGCAACGATTTTGCGTCGATTTTGCGTCGATTTTGCGACGGACGCAAAATCTATATATACGACACCAAACTTTTTCCCACTTCGCTCATTCCAATCCTCTTGCTTATTCCAATCCTCTCTCTCATTCACTCATTCCTCCAATTCCTAACAACTCAAAGGTATATATTTTTAACTTTAAATATTTATCTATTTATTATTTTAGGATAGAAATATAAGTAGTTTTGGATTGAAATATTAGTATAAGATTGGAATATTAGTATAGGATTGAAATATTTAGAATAGGATTGGAATGTTTATATTTGGTTTGAAATATTATTTATTGAATATTAAAATAAGATTGGAATATTTAGAGTAGGATTGAATTGCTTAAATTTTGATTTTACATAATTTTATTATATTTGACTGAAATTATAGAATATTAATTAATGTTTTAATTTTTTTTTTTAGATGAGTAGACGACATAATCCCCTACATTATGCGGATTTTGGGGGATCACGAGCGGGCCCGTCATCATCTCCTGGTGCATCTCGTCTAGGATTTTCTACGTCCGCTAGCGTACGGGCGCCTTCACAGATGTCACTGCCACCTCCACCACCTCCGGCATCACCACCACCAGTTGATGTGCCTATTCCAGCACCACATAACCATGACACACTTATAGCTCGGGTCAACAACCTTCTGCGACAACCGGGACATAGTGATCTTGATCAGTTGGATAAAAACCGACCTCTAACACATTTTGGTAATTTAATTATTATTTAAAACAATTTAAATAATTTTATAATATATATTTTTTTAATTATTTTTTATATGGAGGTTTGCCGTAGATAATCGTGTTAATAGGACCGTGGCAGATTACATCAATAATTACTTCGTCGAGCCGCATGCCCATTGGTCTCAGGCGCCTCGGTATATCAAAGATATTTGGTTTGAGATGTTTGCGGTAAAAGTTTTAATTTATTTTTCTCATATTTTAAATTTTAAATTTATTTAACTATGATAATCTATTTAATTTGGTAATTTTTTTTATAGTAAAAATGGCATTGGGATGAAGGTATAACCGGAGACGTTCTCTGAGCTTTTGAGGTAAAGGCATTGGAACGCCTTGCTGGGACGGTTTCCAACTGGAAGAAGGAGTGGAAGAATAAGGGCAATGACGCAATGCCGCAGAGTATGGATCCTAATGTTTGGCGCGGTTTGGTTAAGTATTGGGAAGATCCTCATTCACAGTCAGTAGCCGCTGGATGTTCTAAGGCACGAAACTTTGATCCTGACATGTATGGACCACCTAAGCACATTGCGGGTCAAACGTTGTTTGCCGCAAAACGAATAACATTGGTAATATTTACTTATCAAATTATAGTAATTATAATTGGTACAAATTTTATTTGTTTATCTAATATTTTTGTATTTTCTAATTAGGCTAACGGAGGTCAGCTACCTCCTATTGTGCAAGGCATGGTCGAGACCCACAAGAAGAAGGATTGCACATTTGTAGACCCACGGTCCGAGAAGGTCTACAACGATGTGAATGCCAGGATTCTTGAGCGTCAGACCCAGCTGTCCCAGACATCTCCAGGAGGTAGTTCCGTCCAATCTTGTGATTTAACCGTCGACGAGATGGATACCATTTATAAAGAGGTATGTCTATTTTTTTTTAAAAAGTATTGTTTACTTTAATATAAAATTGTTAATTACAAGTTATATATTTTTCTTTCAGGTTGGTCCGAAGAAAAAGAACCGGGTTTTCGGAGTTGGTTCCATAGAAGATGTTCCGGCGGCATGTTCTTCATCATCTAGGACTCGTTTTTTTGAGGATCCTGCTCTCTTGCGGACTCAGTTATCCATCGCAAACAACGAAATAGAAGCAATGCGACGACGACAATAAGCGACGGGACGTGAGCTCTTAGGGTTAGATCAGCTGTTCGAGATCATCGCAGTTGACAACCCGACCTTAGCAGAGGCATTACGCAAAAGACGACATGCCTAGCCACCACCTCCGAATGAGGAACAATCGACGGAATTGCAACGGGCTGCAGCGGAAACGGCCAATGCGGATCTACCATTCGACCTCGAAAATGATGATATTTAGTTTTTTTTTTTGTAATCTTAAAAAATATTTTAATATTTTAATATTGATTAAAAAAACAAAATTATTTAAAAATCGTTGCAAAATCATTGCAAAAACAAAAACGATGCTAATTCGTTGCAAAAGTATTCAATGCAAAATCGTCGCTATTTTTGCGTCGAATTAGCATCGAACAAAATCCAAACGTTGCTAAATCGTAGCTATTGTTTGCGTAGAATTAGTGACGTTTTCGCGTCAAATTTTTAGCGACGATTTAGCGGCGAGAGTTACACGATGCAAATTTTGCAACGATATAGAGACGTTTAAGGTTTTTCAGAAAATTGTGGTTTTTTCCTCGCTAAAACGTTGCTAAGTTTGCGTCGATTTAGCAACGTCTATTTGCGTCGATTTTGCGACGATTCTGGTGACGACACAAATTTGCGACGATTTAACAACGATTTCTATTTTGCGTCACGCTGTTTGCGACGTTTTGGATTTCGTCGCAAAGTTGACGCAAATACCGTTTTGCAACGATTTAGCGACGAATATGGACGTTGCAAAACGTCTGTTTTCTTGTAGTGGTTTTGATGTTTATGTGGAATTTCAGCACTAATCATCTTATCAATATCATCTGCGGTTGATAGTTTATTAGTAGAATCCCTAAATAAAAGAATGTGAGCATGTGGGAGGTCTCTTTTCTGAAATTCTACTGTATACATTGCTGCATGTAAAGAATAATGAAATTTTATTATATTATAAAAATAAAATTTAAAACCTTAAAGAACAAATGACATCAATCGTGATGATTTTACATGCAACAGTTTTCTCAAGCAAATGATTTTCCTTCAAATCTGTCATGAGTTCATCAAGTTTAATCTTGAATATCCTTGCAAATTGCAATGATGTATGATCTATCTTCTGCAGTAAGTCCTCTTTCTTGTACATATCTTGTTATCTCTAGCCATTCAGGGTTACATGTAAATGTGATGAATAGATCAGAGAAACCATAATGCTTACAGATTGCCATTGCATCATAATACTTTTGTAGCATATATCTAGGACCGCCTGTGAAGCTAATAATAACTTTTTTGCCTTGTTCAATCATTGTTCTGCTCCCTTCTTCCTTAGCATGTTGAATTGATTTCAAATTTTCATACCTTAACTTAGACTGATTGAACTTAATGTAAGATAGCCTAGATGATTCAATAGTGGTAAAAGAATCAACCAAAAACTATTGGAACAATCTCTTCTATTGTAGTAGAGTATGAGACTCATTTTTCCTCTCCTGAATGCGGAATGCAAACCATTGTCTGAGGCTAATACATTTCTTCTTATTCTTGTTGTTTATTCCTGGGAAAGCTTTCTCTATACCAAGCCTCCAACCATCTTCACCATAACATAGAATAAGAGAATACTATAATGCTAAATATGATGAATGAGTCTCACTTATACGTTGAAATTGTCACATTGTCCTCTCTTGGATAACAATATCTCGTTGTGGTATTTCATTCTGAAAATCACCGAGAATTAATAAAGCAACTTCAAATGTTGTAGGCATGCATAAATTTTTACCATCTTTACCCACACGGTCACTAACAATACTCATGTACTCATGTGAAATATCTCATCTTTAAAATTCTCAAACTTATCTCTAACTTACCTGAAATTATCAACATAAAGGTTAACATCATTAAACATATTGATAATGGCTTCGATGATTTCTGACCTTAATTTCCCTTTCTCTCCTTCATTATTTGTGTTTTGACTCTTGTTGCAATTGAAAATTAATAAGGTGTTATAAAAATAGAAACAACTAAGCATTTTACCTTAACAAAATATATTCTATATTTTATAATAGTAAAAAGTGATATAGTTTATTGAGATGGTCTAATCTTATAATATTAGCTCTATTGTTGACTTCATTTTCAGTATCAACTATGTAAAGTTGAGAATACTTAGCATAATCATATTCTTCCATTTTCAAACTGCCGAATAAATGGTAGTTTGCTCCTTGTAGTCGAAACATATTAGGTCTTTTACCTTTTGGCATAGAATGATCAACTTTACCGCCAAGAGAAATCATAGCAAAAACCATATTATAAATCCTCAGATTCTCTCTAAAATGTCTACTAGGGGAATCATCACTTGTTAGTAACTTTTGGATTAATGCGGTTGACTGTTTTAGATAGGGCAATTTCACTGATCCTTGTGAACAACATAAAGAAAAAGTAGGATCCTGCTAATGTCTTCTGTTGTTAATACGCTCTGCATACTACATCAAAGCTCCACAATACCTACACGTTGATGTAGAATCACTATGATCTAAATACTCTAAAAAAACAATAGACTATAATGAGAATATGGTAACCATGCAAATTCAGATACGAAAACATTAATTAAAATGAGTTGACTACCTGATTTTGTTTTAACATTTGTTTGATTGTCAATTTGTGTGGACAATCTATTGTGATTGGATGATTTTGCAACTCCAAATGCCATTTTAAGGTTATGCTCAAATTTAGAAAGCAACTGAAATATGTGATTGTTAAAAGAATACCATCCTCTAACCTTTCTTGTTCATCAGCAGCATGAACCATATTGTCATCATCATTACTACTATCGTAGTTGCCTTGCTCTAGTCTTACATTTTGTAATCCTATTATTTGAAAATTGTATATTAAATTATCAGAAGTATTATATACATATTAGTTTTAATATGCGTATTAAAAAATAGAAAATAGTAAAGGAATTGGTAACATGGTTACCTTCATGCGAATCATGACATATTGAATTTCAAATTCTGCTTCCAATTTTCTTTGAACAAAAATACTTTCTTTCCCACTTGTTTTCAATGGATGCTGCTTGCTAGTACACGAAGTAGATACTATACATGTTTGACCTAAAATGATAATCATACTTTTACAATATAATTTAAAACATCAGCTTAACCGATATTTAATGGTGACTAACCTGATTTCCTTTTTTTTTCCAGGTTTTTCGATGAGTGAAATAGAAGAATGCTTATGTGGTCTGCATAAATTTGTGATATCATGAAGGGATATCTGGGTAGTTATCCCAGAGCTACCATTACTGGCTATAAAGGTGAACGTTGACTTATAGTCTACAGAAGAAAGACGTGTTGGTAAGTAATAAATCGATAAAGTATTGACATATAGTGTTGTAGAATATAATGTTTTCACATCCGACCCGGACCGCCCGGTAGAACCGGTTCATCTGTGACCCGGTCTCTTCCTCGGTTTGGGTATAGTGCCAATATCCGGCAACTAAAAAACCGCAAAAACTGCCAAGAACTCGGAACCCGATGACCCGGTTGAACCAGCCGAGTTACAATATAGTATAATTTTTATGATTTTGAAAATAATATATTGGGTTTTGGACGTTAAGTAGTGTATTTCATTTATTTTTATAATGTTTTCAATTGTTCACAACTCAAACGACGAGCCGGCGACTCATCGCCTCTCTCTTTTCTTTTCTACCGTCTCTAGTTTTCTTCGAGTCTCTACTCCAACACAACAAACCAATTGGTCTTTCTATCCTTCTCTTTTGTTTTCAATTTTTTTTTTCTTTATTTGTGATCTTGATTACTTTGTATTGTATATTATAATGCTTACTCTCGTATGCCCTTTGTCTTGTTACATAATCAAATACAATATTCAAGTGTTGTTGTATTATAGTAATTCAACGACTTAACGATCTCGTCTTCGTTCACTACAATTTACGTTTGCAAAATATGTGAGTATTAATATTTTTTTTGTCTTTTTGTTTATTTTAGTTTGTAAACATAGTTACATGTTTTTAATGCACATGTAAAAAAAGAAAAAGATCATATGATCCCTTTGGCTACGAATTTATTCATAAGACAGAGTTTTGGATCATTGAAGAAAAAACAAGTGAACTTGAATATGATGAATTAGAGAATGCTCTTGCTAAGGAATATTCCAAAGATCATGAAGACAAGAACCATGGAAACTCTAATGGTATTTTTTAATTATTGATTAAATTTATAGAACTTTCTTTTAGTTGTATATAATATATTGACTAAACTATGTGATATTTTATTATTTGTAGATTTTGATGAAGACTTTACTATGCCGCTCGAAGAGAATGAAGGGAATGGTGATAGAGACAACCAAGATTGGTTGTCGTGAACTCGTGATGTTTTGGTAGTTTATATATGTCATTCTTGATCTCTTAATATCTTAGTGTTTATTCCGATTTTTTTTTAGATTCTAAAATTTCAGTCACTTTTATTGTTAGAATTTATATTTTGTTAAACATGGTAAACTTATTTTACTTTTATAAAATTATATAACCTCTAAACAAATTTAATCAATTAACCCATGGCCGGACCCGGTCGACCCAGTAATCTGGTGATCCGGGAGGTATTCCGGTTCGCTTTTCAGGTCAGTTTTTAAAGCATTGCATAATATATAAATGAAACTAACTACAGTTACCATTCCCTAGTTAAATGTTAAAAAAACATTCATTTCTATTCTTACATGAAGATGAAGGCTGCAGTCTACCAGCATTTGACAGATTGGAGGTACATCTAGTGCCAATCACTGAAATTTAACAGTAGAATAAAATGTAGAAATCAACAAAGTTGTCAAAAATATAAATACCTTCACATTTTGTCATATTAGCAGAAGATCATCTAGGAGCAATAGGAGTTAGAAATCTGTCTTGGCTACTTGCTAGTAAGTTTGTAATATCTTTCAAAACACTTCCAAAAGCTTATTGAAGAGAAACAAAACCACCATTTACAAATTCAGTATTTTGAGTAATCTAACTTTGAGGAGTGATACATGAACCAAGACATTTTTTCTTTCTGAGGACGATTCTCTAACTCATCATTAGACAAATATTGTTTCTTCTTCATGGTTGTGTGATGCAAATGAGGAACATGGTTTAATTCTATGTGATAGTCGTAGTAAAGTAGATCCATTCTTAAAAACTCGAATATGTAAAATTAATAATTGATTCTATGAAAATATTTTTTCTAAAGAATAAAGTAAATTAAACACATATTCGAGTTTCAATGTTTTTAACATAGTTTGGAGATGTATTATTAGACATATTATCTGCTTAAATATTTATTTTGTTTGGAGTGAATATTGTAATGATAACAACTTATATATGTTTGCTTTAAAACAGGAAGGCTGAAATCAAGTATCTAGCAAAGGAGAAAAGATTATAGAAAGCCTACTATTCTTCAGCAAGAGGTTTTAATTAAATCTATTTTGAAATTAGTTATTTTACGCAATATTTTGATAAGCATTAGGTAATTAATTATATAACAGAGTTACAAATAAACATAACACAAAATGATCTTAATAAATAAAACTAGACAAGCATTCTTACTTAAACCACACAAAGCATTTTCAAGGTTACACTAAACCTTGTTACTGAAAAGTAAACATAAATAATCCACATTACATAATATCAGATATTAATCCCCTAACAAAATGAACTTCCTTTAGTTGGAAACAATGCTCTCCAGCTCCACCATTTCATTATATTCCCTATCCGACATCAAACTGAACTCATCCTAGCGCATTTGGAAGTTCAAATGTAGTGCATCAATTATGGTTATCTTTAGGAAATATAGGATTACAATACCATAATTAGGATCGGAGCTCAGCTTACTTGTTTTTAATGTCCACAAGTTCTTAAAAGTTTGAATTGAAGAAACTTTTTGAACACCCTTCACGATTGATGATACATGGGCGAGCTATAATAATACAAAAAAGCATTAACCTACTATATAGATTTTTTTTCCAAAAAGCTGATAGCTGATAAATTCTAAACAAAATAAAAGATTCAATACTTTGTCTTTGACCTGCGTACCAAAACCTTAGAACAGAAAAAACAGGATTCTCACGGTAAGTGAGATCAAATCGTCCATCAACCTACAATCTCTGCAAATGATCAGGTAAAGGTCCTATTGCACAACAAACAAATTTTTCAAACCTGCATAATTTGTAATTTAGACTAGTTAGTAGAATACACATCCATATATTAAAGTTATATGACTATAGGTAAATTAGTCCAATGCCATGTTTAATTACTTTTGACTCATAAGACGAAAGTAAAGATAGCTGCATGTAGGGTGCTCCTCATTTTCATTTGGAATAGAAGGGCAAGGCATGTGATTGGCAACATCAACAACCGTTCCACATAAATCTAATATGGAAAACCCAATTAAAAACATAAAGGGAAGGAAAATTGATCCATGATCTTTATAAAATCTAACCAAAAGTCTTATTCTCTGGAATTCTCTATCTCTGAGTATCAGAGTACCGATGAAAGTCAAAACAATAAAGTGGGGATGCTTGTCTAGCTTCAGTCATTTTAGTTTCATAGATGATCTTTATATGGAAAGGGTGGGGTGTGTTTAGAAGTCTCCTTGTTTGTCTAATGATCATGAAATTTTCAATGCAGTACCAAGATTCAACATTTAGAGCGCTTAGATGATCCTGCTCGAAAGGTCCACTAGCCCTGGTTGTTTCAATTTTGGTACCCTGCATGCATAGTAATGACACATGAATTGACCATAACATAATACTAAAGAAAGGAGAATGTTAAGTAGGGTTTGATTTCAATTTTCATCACAAAATCTAACATGAATTTTCGATGAGAACAAATATGTTGATCAACTAAAAGCTTCTCAATTTCCTTCCATAATGTCGCGGATTGGTAATCCACCAGCTTAGTACCTTCACCATTATAAAATAGTTCTTCCGCCCAGGAATTAAATCGGCAACATTAGTTAGCACCTCCATTTTAGTTTTTTGAAAGCTTGTAGAGAAACATGTCTATAAAAGGTAGATGTGGGGAGTTCTAGGAGATAAACTAAGGTTAGTATATATAGTAGTGAACATGTATAAACCTAATTTTAGAAATACAATATACACGTCCTATAGGATATTTCTATATTTATTACCATAAATATTCTATTCCATCTTTTGGAAATATTTTATATATCAAATCAAAAAGGATTTTACTCAAAGTAGATTTTATACACAATGTACTTTTGATACATTGGTAAGAGAACTTTTGATACATTGGTAAGAGAAAGATTCTTAAAAGAAAACAAAACTGGCATATAGTGTATATTCTCAATACAGACAAAAATAAAATGATGCAAGCTTTAAACGAAAAGACAATTGCATGACACTCTTCAAATCGACATCAAAAGAAGTTATCAGAACTTTTCCTTTATGTTTGTAAACAATGAAATGAATAATTACATATTTAAATAACTTAAATTATAAAACGATTACACGACTTGTAAAAAATATTCCAATTAGCTTAGTATCTAACATGTAAAAAATAGTCATTTCGATTCAAATGAAGGCAGTAATCAAATAAAAAAAAACACAAAAATAAACATTGTCTTATAGATCATTGAAAATAATGAACAACTTAAATTATAAAACGAATACACGATCATTGTTATATTGAAGGCGATACAAAGCTTGGTAACTAATAGAAACACAATAAACCCTTGAATTCAAACTAAGGCCGTAATCAAACAAAAAAAAAACACTAAAAATAATAATTGTCTTATAGAGCATTGACAATAATGAAAAGCTTGCTGATCCATGACTCCATTATCTGTACGTTCACCATTCTCTTAAGCCTCTCTTGCAACCATACATTTGTTATGTAAAGAAAATACATTGATAGTTATTTATAAGTTTTTAAAGAACTTTGGTTTTCTAATAAATTATATCTTATTATGTACATCTGAAAGAGTTCATAAACTTCTATGATGTTCGGATTTGGTAGCACCTTAGAAATAGGACCATGTGTACTTATTCTGACATTCTTTGGCCCATCAAAGAATTGATCGATTTTCCACCACTTAAGAACAACCACAAGCACACCCCCACCAAACCTACGGTAGTTGCAGTCAAAGTCCACAACCTCTTGTTTCATTGCCATACATTCCATCACACGACCACTGTTTTTTTTTCAGTAAACAATGGCAAATAAATATTTATAATCACAATTAAAGATCAATATACACGGGTTAAATAAACTTACTCATTGTACTTAATTTTAAACAAAATCTTGTAGCCATCAATGTCAAATGAATTGTTTGCCACATTCACTAAATTTCCAACTTCGAAAATAACTTCAACTAAGTCTAAAATATTCCATTAAATATCAAAAATACCTTAATTAAGAAGAATATAAAATAGATCAATAAATGATCAATAAATATTAAACTTACCAACTAAGAGTGAAGTATCGACTGTGTCATCTATGATTGAGGAGAATGATGCAAAATTATTCATAAAGTTATGATGAAGTGGTAAAACTTTATTCACGATAGTTCCTTGTAAGAAGTGAATCTTATAAGGATGCAGGGTCGCTCGGAATTCATCCGAGTTTAAAGACACACCAAATTTTTGAATAGAAAACTATTGCCCTTCAACGATATATTTATCATAATAATCGGCCAAATTTTTGTCGACAGAAGCTTCAATTCTTAAACCCTACGAAAAATGTTTTAAAAATATGTTATGCTAAAAACCATTAAGTGAAACGGGTTATCCGCTATTGGAGTCAAAACATAATTTAAAAAAATTAATATAAATAAGAATTTTTTATCTAATAGACTTATGCTCCAAATTAAGTTAAAGTTGTTGTTTTATTAGAGAAAGAAAACTACAAAAAAAAATTAAGTTTTTTCTATTTTATTATATTAAATAAAAACATAAAAATAAGATTTGGACTGGATTTTAATGTTTTCGGTTGACTTTGGCCGAATTTTTTTTTTAAATTAGTTATGCGGGTTTATATAACCTTCTTTTTCAGATATCGCGACCCGCACCCGCAATGCCTTCTCTACAACCCGCATCCGCATAATCCGCTTCACTCAAAATTTGTTTACGACCTATGTATTACCACTGTCATGGCTAGTTAAATATTTGTACCCTACTTACACTAATCAATCAAAAGAAAAGTTGTTTAAAAAAAAAAAAAAGTTGATTAACGGTCAATGTTACTGTTCATCATTGATCGTTAGTCAACTTAACATCGGGCACAAGTATTAAGAGTTGAAGGTTTTTTCTGGGAAAATTCAATAGTTCAAGGTTTTAATTGGGAACAAAAAAGTTGAAGGTTTAAGTTGGGAATCATTCGCAACTTGAAGGTTTTTTATGGGATTTTCCCTAGAGTTTTTGATTAATAATTTAGTTGTTTGTGTCGTAGTATTTATAGGGATTCTAGAAAATCTGATTAATCGAGTATAACTACAATCGCGGTTTGATTTGAGCAATTGCGATCTTTTGGGTTTAATGAATATCGTGGAAATTATTAGTCAGCATATTAAGTAATATGAAAGATCATGAATATAAAGTTGTACATTCTCGTTAAGTACTTTCCCAATATTGAGATATAAACACAATCTGTATTAGGTATAAAAAGATTCATGGTTATCACTTTCCATGAATATTTAACTTTGATAGTGATTGTTTCCTAACTAATTATATATACGTAAGTTAAAAAGATAAGTATATATATGAACATATACGATGGTTGATAAATGATTGCAGTCTTTCAAGATTTATGAATATCTTTTTAATCCTTAATATCTGGATAATTAAGTATTATATCAAGGATTCTGTATCATTTTTTGGTGATAATTAATTTATAAATTTTAGCAAATAAAAAAACTTTATTAATAAGCCGTGTACATTTCCTAACTAACTAAATATTTTACGATTTATATGTATATTCATGCAATTTAAAAAAAGTGTATACATGTATATATATATATATATATATATTAATATTGATTAAATTTATGTATCATAGAAAATACAAAAACATAGATCATAAATGTTAGATTATTATTATTCAAAATACGCATACAAAATTCAAAAACAAAACACCAAACTGAAACTGTTAAAAACGAAATGAAACTTACCAGATGCAATCAAATATTTTAGGCATATTTGACTTTGAGTTTACATTTCCTAACTAACTAAATATTTTACGATTTACTTGTATATTCATGTAATTTTAAAAAATTGTATATATGTATATATATATATATATATTTGATTAAATATATGTATCATAGGAAATACTAAAACATATATCATAACTGTTGGATTATTATTATTCAAAATACGTAGACGAAATTCAAAAACAGAACACCAAACGGAAACTGTTAAAAATTGACATGAAATTTAACTCCAAAAGAGTTTGTCCTTAAGAAAAAATAAGTGAAAAATAAAATAAAACCAACTACACCATCCAACTTGTTAAGAACATGACCAAATTAATGTTTCTTCTCAACCTTGACTCTTACACAAGCAACCCTTTTGACATCCATAAATTTCATGCCTGTGTTTGAAGCAGAATTCACATCCTCTTCATTAAAACTTCGGTCTTTGGCCAACTTTATCAATATCAAATGGATCCATACACAACTTCTTTGTTGTGGATGAGGCATCAACACCGTCTATGTTTAGAACTAAAAGACATTTATATGATGGAGTTGTTGATTCAAATGTATCATGACTGTTGTGCAACATTAAAGAACCCTAAAATAAAGAGTAATGATGATTTAGAGATTAGTCTCAAGTGTGTACCAGATGGTAGATATATAATTTCTGAAGCAGCAAATACCTGATCACCAGACACAATAGAAGATGGAGTGATCATAAGATCAAAATCTTCATTCACATCTTCTGTAACCATCCCATCTTTAACCAAAACCTTAGACACTTTATAAGAATCCTTACCATCCCAAATATTTTTCTTTTCCTCACAGAACAATAATAATAATGTTTTCTCAATCAAAATATTGATTGCATCTGGTAAATCTAGCGGATTGTCAATCTATAAATTTTTATATAATCACAAGTTAGACACGATATGAGTTGTTAAAATAATATATGGAGTAAATAAGAGTACCTCAGCGGTGGATCCACCCAAAGCACTGGTTGCAGACTGAGTGATAATATTAGCAGTCATGCTATTAAAAAAAAAAGTATTTGGATTCACCAGTAGTATCCATGATTTTGGTGTAAAGCATACTAGGGAGATACATCGCACCATGTGCGGAAAATTTAATAATAAAAGATGATGCCATTTTTATTTATGATGGTAGTAAATGTGATATTTACGTTTTTAAATTTTTTTTATTGCTGACTGTTCATCCATAATTGATAAAAGATTAAAAAAACATAGCAATTGTTTATTGATTCAAATTCTTGCATGTTATGTTTAGTTTAAGTAACAAATGATGTTCAAAATATTTTATATATGGTATTGTTCTTATTGAATATTTTTTATATGTTATTATCTTGATATTTTAAAATCTATTATAAATGGAAGATAATGACACTATACATTACAATTATCTCCACACAATAATTAATATTTCATAAATTATTCAATATAACTTAATTTTTTATTATATCAAATATATATATATATATATATATATATACACATATATAAGTCTTGGTAAGACATCATACTATTTTTCAAAAACATTATATCACAACATTATATTTATCCCTATTTTGTTTTTGTTAGAAATATAAATTTTAGAATCTTTAAATTTCATAATCCTTATATAATAATCTTACAATAAAGTCAAAATATTTTTAAAAGCAATAAATTTATGATATAATAAACTTTATTTGAACCATGAAAATGAAATTTTAGGATATTAACAAAATTTCGTGATTTTTTATAGTAATTTACCTTTATAAGAATATTTTTTTTGGTTTTTTTTAACCTAAATGACAATTTTTTGAAATAAATAAATTTATTAAGAATAAAGTGGTAGTGAATCACAGTAAAGTTCGTTAAGCTCATCTAAGTGCCTTCAATAACTTTTTCAAAGTAACGACTAATGAATACCTCATCTACTAGAACATCAATTTTTTGATCCTAAAATAGAAGAAAAAAGAAAACAGATCAATGATTGCATAATTCTAAAAATTAAAATCTAAACCTTAAACTATATCTTACAGAAAGAAATATAAGTAAAAATATAGATCTTCATCTACAGGGATGATGTGTACAAACTTTTCAAACATATTTGATATTTTAAATTTTCTGATAATTTTGACTCATATGGTTCACTAGTGAACAAAAGAATTCAGCTTCAATACATCAACAACGTGTATTTTTTGATGAATCATTTCTGATAACATTAAAATGTAGTTTAGGCAAAATATTTGAAGAATTTAGTAAGAAAAATATGTTCTTTCAACTTATATTTTTTAATAAAGTTTATATAAATTTGAATAATAGCTTAACTTTGGATTAGGATTAATTCAAAATTATCAAATAATATTTTATCTATATTGTATCATTTTTTATATATAATATAGACATTTAATAAAATATTATTATGTGTTAGAGAAATTTAACTTTTTTGAGAAATTTTTTTGTTTTTTTATTTATTTCTTTATAGTTAGCTTTTTATATTAAATATTTTCTCTTAATATATTCAAATATTTTTTAAAAAAATACTTTTATAGTAATTTAAATTTTGCTCGATCTTTAAAAGAATTTAAAAGAGTTATTCAACTTTTTCAAATTTTTTGTAATTTTAAAAACAGATATGAGTTTCTAAGAGTAAATCGATTTTTTGAATATTTTTTAGATGAATTTATTAGTTTCAAAGAGTAATTATTTTCTATTAATATAAAATTTTTTTAAAATATTTTTTATAATAATTTAACTTTTATTTGTTTTCTTAATATATTTTTGATCGTTATTTAACTTTTATTATATTTCTTAATATAATTATTGGTTTTTATTTTTGAGAGTTATTTAACTTTTTGATTTTTAAAAATATTTAAAAT
Source organism: Crucihimalaya himalaica (assembly GCA_004349715.1). NCBI lineage: Eukaryota > Viridiplantae > Streptophyta > Magnoliopsida > Brassicales > Brassicaceae > Crucihimalaya > Crucihimalaya himalaica. Next base: position 639,066 of record SMJT01000025.1, on the reverse strand, counting down.
AGTGTTTGTTCTCTTAATTGTTTTAGATTATTTCTTTATAGTAATTAACTTTACTCAAATATTTTCCATTTTTAAAATATTTTGTAGTATTGTTTCCCTCTTAATGTATTTTAATTTCATAAAAATATTTCTTTCTAGTAGTTTAAATTTTTACTTGAATATTTTATATTTAGTTTTTTTTCTTAAAACTAAATGGCAAAAAGTTTACTTAAAACTCTCTAAAATAGATTTTTGTATAATTTTCTATTTTTATTAGTTATTTAAATTTTCAAAGATAAAATAATTTGTTAGATTAATTTAATTTTTTTGAATTTTTATGAAATTTATTTATTTAATATATTCAAAAATTTTAAATATATTTCTTTATAGTAACTTAAATTTTATTTGGATAAATATATTTTTGAAATCTAAATGGCAAAATATTTAGATATGTAGATTCATTATGGGTAGATTGGTAATAAAATATTCTGAGGATGAATGTGACCATTCTGTACTTTTTGTTTTTAATATACTAGGGAACTACCCCGCACCATATGCGGGGGAAACAATAGTAACAGATGATGATATTTTTGTTTCTGATGGTAGTAAATGTGATATCTCACATTTTTAATTTTATTTTATTTCTAACTATTCATCCATAATTGATAAAATATTAAAAAAATCTTAACAATTGTTTATTGATTCAATTCTTGCGTGTTATGTTTAGTTTTAGTATAATAAATGAATGTTCAAAATTTTTTATATATGGTATAATCCTTATTGAATATTTTTATATATTATTATCTTGACATTTTTAAATCTATTATAAATGTAAGATAACGACAATTATACATTACAATTATCTCAAACCAATAGTTAATACTTCATAAATTTTTCAATATATCTTAATTTGTTCATTATATCATATATATATAAGTCTTGGTAAGACATTAGATGATTTTTTAAAAACATTATATCAAAATATTATATTTTCCGTAAATTTTTTTTTTTGTAGAAATATAAATTTTTAATTTCTTTAATTTTCTAATCCTTATATAGTTATCTTACAATAAAGTCAAAATATTTTAAAAAGCAATATATCTATGATATAATAAACTATATCTGAACCAAGGAAAATAAAATTTTATGCTATTAACAAAATTTTGTGATTTTTAATAGTAATTAAGCTTTTATACGAATATTTTTTTTAATGTTTTTTTAAAAATCTAAATAACAATTTTTAGTCAAATAAATTTATTAAGAATAGAGTGGTAATGAACCACAATAAGCATTACCTCATCTAAGTGCCTTCAATAACTCTTTTAGAGTAACGACCAATGAGTACCTCATCTATAAGAGCATCAATATTTTTTTTTATCATGAAATAGAAGAAAAAACGAAAACATATCAATTATTGCATAATTCTAAAAATTAAAATCTAAACCTCAAATTTTATCTTAAAGAAATAAATATAAATAAGAATAGACATGTTCATCTATAACGATGAGGTGAAAAAACTTTTCAAACATATTGAAAATTTTGACTCATATGGTCACTGATGAACAAAAGAATTCAGTTCCGATTCCCCAACAATATGTATATTTTGATGAATTATTTATGATAACATTAAAATGTAATTTAGACAAAATAATTGAATTATTTATGATAACATTAAAATGTAATTTAGAAAGAATTTTTTTTTTATGATAATGTTTTTATGATTTTTTTATATATTGTTTAATGCAAATGGCAAAATATTTAAATAGATGATTCATTAAGGACATAATATGGAAAAATAGTAGCGGAATATAATATTTTTGTTTAATATTTTCTTTCTTTTTAATAAAATGTAAAAAAAAAAAATTAACAAACTTTATCTCCACAAAATTATAAGAAAACTTAGTTTTCTTCCATATATATCGTAACATTATTTTAAAATAAAATAAAAATTTAAGAAAAAAATTTTAAGAGTTAAAATACATATAACCTCTATATCATATAAGTTTTTTAATAAAATTTAAAATAACAAAAATAAACAAACTTTATCTCCACAAAGTTATAAGAAAACTTAATTTTCTTTTGTTTTTTTTAGAGTAATTTAACTTTTTTTATTTTTAAAATATTTTAAATAGTATTTGTTCTCTTAATTTAAGTATTTTAAAATATTTTTTCTTAAAACTAAATGTAAAAAATAATTAAAACTATCCAAATAGATTTTTCATAATTTTTTTATTTTTAATTAGTGATTTAATTTATAAAAAAATTTTGAATTTTCAAAAAAGTTATTTTTAATTATTAATATATTCGAATTTTTTATATATATTTCTTTATACTAAATTAAATTTTATTTGGACAAATATATATTTTAAATCTTAATGGCAAAAAATTTAGATATGTAGATTCATTAAGGGTAGAGTGGTAATCAACCATCTGAGGATGAATGTGAGCGTTCTGTACTTTTCTTTTAATATATAAGATAATATACATATAATAGTTTGAATAGGTTGGACATACGTACTGAAAATTAGTCATAACTTTAGTACCTAGCAATAACATTAGTAACCTATTAAATGTGAAAGTAAGACCATCAGTTGGCAAACTATTAAATAACAGTAAAATTAAAAAAAAACAATTATATATTATATAACCTCTTGCTTAAAACAGTGCTAGATATAAGTTTCTTACAATTCAATAAACTATTAACTTTAGGATACGAGGGATTGATATGAACTTGTGATGCATCAAATGAGTTCGAGAGACAGACTATGCATGTTGGAAGCCAAAGTCATTAAATCGGTTAAGCAATGAGATAGTAAAATATGAGAAAGAAATAAATGGAGCTGATAAATTATATACCTTTAAAAGTTTTGAGTTTAGCAAATCTTAGTAAACAGACAACCATTAAACCACTAGCTTCCTAACATTTTCTGAACACTTGTTAAGCAAAAGTCCCCCATAAAGTACAAGGCAGTCTGTCATCGATATACACAAATTGATTTACCAAAGTAAGTAGTAAAATATCAATAATAAAGGTTTGCAAACATTATAGAAGCTTACTTTTCATCTCTTAATTCAAAATCAAGTTTATTTGTTGGCTTGTTGTTAACCTTTAGCAGCTCCATCTCTCCAACATTAATAATTTGTCCAAGAACATTTGATTGTGTTAAAAGACAAAAACAATTAGTTTCATATCACTCTTCTAATTTTAAATAACATAAAATGAGTAAGATCAGATTTAGTGTCTTACCAATCAACATAACAGGATTCAGGTCCCCCATGGAAATAGGTTGGAACTTAGCCACAGTTAAATAATTTGAATCAGATTTAGGATCACTTTGCAATATCGTTGTCCCGTTAACAAATGTCATCTTATATATATGACTTGTAGACCGAACCTGACCACTTGCATGAGTAAGAGCAAAGGTATCAATGAATCTCCACTGACCAAGAGAGAGCTGACTTGCATAACGATGAACCAAATCCTTCTTAACATATGCATGTATTCTTAAAATATTCGCAGACATTCTCTTCGTCATCAAAGGGAGCCCGAGATAGCGAACAGGTAGACAGTCAAGAGCAAAAGGAAAACGAGTCGCCACCTCAACTCGACATAGCTCTGTAACTCCAGCTAAGTACACTGTGGCTTTCTCCAAGCTAATCTTCAAACCCGAGATTGTCCCAAACACATCAAAGATTAAAATGATCCCATCCATAGATCTGATCGTCCCATCGACACCATTAGATAATCAGCAAAACACAAGTGTGTGAGTAAGATACCTTTGCACTTCGGATGGTAACCAAACTTCTGATCAACCGCAACCTTATCGAACATTCTTGAGAGGACATTCATAGCAATGACAAATAGATAAGGTGATAGAGCACACCCTTGTTGTAGACCTCTTGTACTGTTGAAGTATCCGGTAAGTTCGCCATTGACTTGAACTGAAAAAGAAACTGTAGATATGCAAAGGTAAATCCAATGTACAAAAGAAGGCGGAAGATTCATATACTGTAATGTATTCTCCAAAAAGACCATTGCACCGAGTCGAAAGCTTTGGCAATGTCGATCTTAAGAGCACTTCGCGGAGAGACTATTGGTTTGTGGTAATCTTTAATGAGTTCCGAGGCCAACAGTAAGTTTTCTATGAGTAGTCGGTTTTGAACAAAAGCCGACTGATTCGGAGCAACAAACTTTGGAAGAAAAGTACCTTCATTCGATTGGCAAGGATCTTTGATATCAACAAGATATAGGTCTGTAATCTTTCATTGCTTGATCGTTTTCTTTCTTTGGGATAAAAGGCAGAGTAGTAGAATTGACTACTTTTGGAAGAAAGCCATGCTCCCTTATAAAACTTGCTTGTGTAACCGTCCGGACCTAGAGACTTGTAATTTGGCATTGCAAATACAACACTTTTGATCTTTTCGTATACAACTTCACGCATTAACCACTGTTGGTCCGTCTCGCTACATAGATAGGCAAGTATATTATGCAAAGATTCAACCGAAGATCCCTCATAATCAGCTAGAGAATGAGTCAAGAATTCCCGAAAATAAGCTTCTGGCTCTAATCTAATGTCTTCCGCCATTTTTACAATCATACCATTAGAGCAATGAATCTCTCTTATGGCATTTTTCGCTTCTCTAACCTTTGCTGCCTGAAAAAACACTTTATTATTCCTATCCCCGACTTGCATTCAGTGAAGCTTGGACTTTTGCTTGAGAAACTTCTCCTCAGCATCCGCTAAGCACTCCCATTTTTTTTGTGCTTCACCCTCCTCCATAATCGCATTAACAATTGGCGTCAAGAGTGTATTGTTTTGTTTAGTACACAAATCCTCATAAGCCTCTCTTGTATGGCGTGAGATGTCACCCATCATGTTCCGTTGAAGAGATCTTAGTTGAGGCTTCAAAGCTTTTAATTTTTGAGAAACGAAACAAAGCTGAAGTAGAGGGGAATAATTCATCTGTGTTAGCCCAAAAGGATTCCACCAGTGGCTTAAAATCTGGAGATTCCACCAGAACATTGAGAATTTGAAAGGGTGTCTCTTACTTATCTATACGACCTCAGCCTCCACAAGAATTCGGCATCGAAGATGATCAGAGCATCCACCCGACTCAAAGAAGCTAAACGATCCCGAGAACGTTTGCAGCCACTCGTCCTTAACCAAGACCCGATCATGCTTCTTACATATTAGGAATACGTCACGTTTGTTGCACCAAGTGAAAGTCGGACCATAATCCAGATGTGAACAATGATTCACCGCTTCCTGAAATGCCCGCGTTCCGGAAGAGATGGCTGGATTGGATGTAAAATCCGAGTGTTCAGAACCAAAGAATATCTCATTAAAATCCCCATAAACTATCCATGGCTTATTCTTTAAGAGAGAAGAGTTGTAGTGAACCTTAAGATCATCCCACAGTGAGACTCTCTCCTCCGGAAAATTAGAGGCATAAACAAAAGAACAGAGAAACTCATCAATCCTATGCGGTAATAAAACCGAGCAAGTAATGATTTGTCCACTTTTAAACACTGGTGTGAGTCGAACACCCTCCTTCCACACCATCCAAATACGTCATAATCCACTGAATTCATAGTTAGAGAGAAAAGACCACCCCAGAAAGACCGAATCAACGACTCTTTGTAGTTTATTTTCCCTTACTTGTGTTTCCAATACACAACCAAACTGCATAGACGAATCTTGAGTCCAACTCTTGACAATAGAATGTTCTGAAGATTTGTTTAGACCGCAAATATTCCAGAAGAACCCGACATTAATGTTGTTTATTGGAGTTTTTCTTTCCCAAACCGATGGGACGTTGTGAGCTAGTAGTAGATTAAAATTTGTGATCTTTTTTGGAGCCTCTGGACAGAGAGAGTAGAATTTTGTAGCTCTAGTCGATGTTGACTAGACGCGAAAAATTTGGTGACAGCTAATATATATATACCGTATATTGATTTGTAAGTTTTGAAAGGAAAACTAATCATAATCTCTATAATATTGCTGGTGTTAATGTTTATTTTGGACTTTAGATAAGGAAGCTAAGATATTGGAAGATTAAGAAACAACTAGAAATGGGAGAAAGATTAGGGGAGCAGTTATCAGTACTTTGAATATATGATTCTGATATTGAAGATAATATTAGAATTTTTATTAACTGCTTAGACGATTGAATTGGGTTTTAGGGCCACGACTGTTTGTATGATTTTCATTAATCCTTTAATGGCTATGATTAATCCCCCAAACCCGCGTGTTTTACCGTTTAGGTAATCAGATTATCCGACTGATTATGTAAAGTAAATATTGCTTATTGCCTTAATGAGTTAGTAACAAAGCTTAATAGATACAATGACATTTCATGAAAAAAGTACAAAACAAAGGTTACTTTTATAAATGTACTTCAAATATAATATATAGATGCAAAAAAACCGTGATGAGCAACCATATATCATCTTTTTGTAGTAGTAGTAGTAAATGGAACTTTAGAGGTAGATCACAAAAATTTGTTTAATTTATCAATTTTAATATAATGTGAATCATAAGGAAGTAAACGAACATATTGTTTATATTGGGATATAAATGTGTTGACATTAGAGCAAGTAAAAAATTATTTGAAAAGAAAAATAAACTAAATTTAAAATATACGACGCTAATAATATTGTACTTAATTACTTAAAAGAGTACAACATTAGTCCACGAAATAATTTTAAAATTATTATGTGTCTAATTTTGTTCATAAGAAGTTATAGATGGAATGAAAGTTCTTTATCCTTCTTGTCTCCATTGCCCCTTGACCATTTTGATCGTTTGTTCTAATTTATTTGAGCATTTGTAATGATAGGAAGAAATATAATGTATCTACTAGAATGTGCTACTTTTGTTCAAGTAATACACATCTGTTTAGAAACGATATTATTATACGTTTGTTCTTTTTTTTTTGTTTTAGGTATTCATAAAACTAAAGGGTTTTGCATATTGTAAAAATATAGCAGCACCAGGCCGAGTAATATTGCTGAGAATGAATTAAGATCCGATATACTCACAACAAAAAGTTCCCAAAATCAATCTTTGTGAGAGTTGCTTTCCTAAGAAGATTGAAAGATTGCTACACGATTTTAAGGAGTTGATGAATATTGTCAAAGGGGAATCTCCTATATGTCCTCCTATGAAGAAGTGGCATGTTATTGATGGGGTTTATGGTGTTATCTATTGCTCTACGTACAAACAATATATTGACATGGAGATTAGCTTCAAGACAAAAACTGTTACAGTTTTGGATTGTAGAAGTGATAAATGCAAGGGAGAATTGGTACACAATCATACTTTATCGTTTTCAAATATGAATCTGTTAAGAATATATTTCTCTAATATGAGTTCGTTTGTTTGCAATATATATGTATAATGTGTGTATGTACATTGATGTATTTGTAGAGATGATGTCATACGTTCTATGTTGTGTCATTGGAAAGTCACACCCACTTGGTGAAGTTCTCACTCCATACAAGGTATCGTGCCCGTAGAGATTTATTCGCCTTACAATGATTGACGAGAATTGCGCACTCTTCATTGTGAAGATAATTTAAAGTCATTAATGTCATCATTGCAATTGATTTTCTTTACTTCAAATTTTCAAATAGAGATCTGAAAATCAGTTTACACTGTATATTATGTTTTGTTGTTTAGTATTACTATTAGATATTAACAAAGATCATAAATATTATTGTTTAATAAAAATAAATTACAAACTAATAAGAGTAATTTTTGTTTTAATTATCTTAAACAGATTCATTATGTTCTTTTTGTTACTTGATCCCGTAAACATTAAACCGGTTTTTTATTTCAATATTTTTTCGTGCAACTAGTGTGAACTTTGTCTCCAGTTTTAACATTCCGTGATAGTGACATAGTAGAATCTATTTATGCCAATATGCATCTCTTTCTCAGAATCTTATAGAGGGAGGCAAAATCCTCCAAATTGTTTACATAGATTATATGGAAGCATGAAGCTGTGCAAACATCAGAATGATCTGACCATAAAAATTTGGTTGCTCATTTTCATTTCTTACCTACAAGACTTTACTTTACTTTACTTGTGGTAAAATAATTCGGCCCATTGGCCCATTTATTAAAGAACCATCAGATTTAGTAATTCGGTGGTTTTCTCTTTTAACCTAGTGTAGTCATTTTTCAGACTCTGACCTCACTGAGCTTCAATGGCGAAAACCCTAGCTCGCTCCACCGCGTCACGCGTCACCAAGCGCTTCTTCTCTACCTCCGGAGCCACCGCTCCTTCTCCTTCTTACCTCATCTCCCGTAGATCCACTCCGACGATCTCCCATGCCGTTGGATTCGTCTCTTCCTTTAATCGTTTCACTACGATTCGAACTCGCATGGACAGGTCCGGTGGATCGTACTCTCCGCTCAAATCCGGTTCGAATTTCAGCGATCGACCACCCACTGAGATGGCGCCGTTATTTCCTGGCTGTGATTATGAGCATTGGCTGATTGTAATGGACAAACCTGGAGGCGAAAACGCGACGAAGCAGCAAATGATTGATTGCTATGTTCAAACCCTAGCTAAAGTTCTCGGCAGGTTGGGGTTTTTGAATCGTCATAGCAAAATTTCTAAAATGCATGTAGTTGATGTACTAGTTTATACATTTCTTCATTTTCCACAACATAATTTCATCGAATCCTTGAAATTTCGTGATTATATATTATACGGTGAAGAAGACGCATTTATTTATCGTAATTAACCATCTCTTGTTGTTGTTGATCAGTGAGGAAGAAGCTAAGAGGAAGATATACAATGTATCGTGTGAAAGGTATTTTGGATTTGGCTGTGAGATCGATGAGGAGACATCAAACAAACTCGAAGGTAGTGTATCTGAAACACAACATGTCACCACGTGAGCTATGTAACAAATGTAAATAGTTCTTGATTCTTGTGTATTTTCAGGGCTTCCTGGTGTTCTCTTCATTTTACCAGACTCTTATGTTGATCAAGAATACAAAGATTACGGAGGTGAGTTTATGTTAACTCTGTTGTTAGTGTTTGCTTTAAGACAAGCTATGTTTTGAAGTTCTCTGTTTGTTCTGTCCTGTGTCATAATTCAAGACTTTTCAGTTTTTTTACTCTCAGTTTAAGCATCAAAATCTGGTTTTGTCAATGTTAACACTGTGGAAGTAGGATTCAATTCCTGCACTCCTGCACTCAACTAGTCATCAGAATCCACCTTTGTGTGTTCCATGAGGTGTTCTTTTGGAGAAGCCATAACATTTTGATGCTAGCCTTAAATGTCATCTTCGACAACAAGCTTCAGTAGGTTTGTTTGGTAGAGTAGCTGTTTGTTTGACAGATGAAACTGTTTGTGAAGCTTTTGGGTTTAATCTTTAAACTGCATCTCTGTTCGATTATATTCTATGTTGTTGACAGAGAGGGAAACCGCTTTAGAGGTTAACTTGTGAGCTTTACAAGATTATAGCGTGTAGATGATCTTTATAAATGTTAAAGTAGTGTCTCTGTTTGAATATAACGTGTAGGTTTCAGTTTGGTAAATTAACTTCTTAAGCTCACATCTTATACGTATTGCAGCTGAGCTGTTTGTCAATGGAGAAATAGTCCAACGTCCTCCAGAGAGACAGAGAAAGATCACGGAGCTAACGACTCAGAGAAGCTCTGATAAACCAAAGTACCACGACAGGACCAGATACGTCCGAAGGAGAGAGAACATGCGTTGAAGTTGAATCAGAATCTGATATCAGACGTAGAATGTTGGGGTCTGTAACCAAGCTTGTTTCTATTTTGGGCTCTCCTCATCTAATGGCTTTGTAACTTTGTTATATTAGAGCTTGGATGAAACTGTTATTGCATATACATATTATGCCTTTGAACAATGTCTGTTTCGAATTATGAAAATATATATTTAAATAAAATTTACCCCCTATGTCCAAATACGTGTTATAAAAAGCGGTCAATGCAGTCTCCAGGACCTGCCTAGACGACCACTTCGACTGCCTAACATAGATTTCGTTTCAGTGTAGCTTTAGGCTTCGATTAAGCAATTTATGCGCTAGCTAACCCCCTGTTTGGCCATGGCGCCTAGCACAGTAGCACTTTTGTTTGAACAATGGTCCAAATGATTGAATTTAACGAGTTCGTGTCTAATTCCGTTTGGTTTAATTGAAATTAAAACATCCATATGATAAAAGGTTAACCTAACTCCTTGGGGAACACCGATTCTTTTCAATTATTTTACTAAACCGGACTGAGAAGTTTAAACCGTTACTTTAACCGGTTTCGTTATAGAGCGGTTCTAGACTTCTAGCCTATAATTAGGGTACGCCGTACAACAGTTTACAGAGTTGCTCACGAAACAGAGATACGGATCCGATTCCAATCAGCTAAAAGCAAGAATCTATCGATGGCGATTACGAATTCGTCGACGACGATGAGAAGTTCTTCGGCGGCAAAGGTAAACCCTGTAACTGTTCCCTCGTTTAGCCTTCATGGTTTCTGTTTCTTGGTGCCAGTAATTACCGAGAGATTTTTGATGTATTGAGTTTAGCGATGCCCTTGCTTCAATTGTTGATTCCAGCAATTTTTTGATTGTCATTGATAAAGTATGATGATTTGATCTACATCTGCAGGTGGAATTTGAATTTCCATCGATATGGATTTGGATTTCAGGATATCCGAGTCAGCTGGACCTGTAAATTTTGAGAAATTCTTAATTTTTCTGTACCTGCGTTATGCTCATGTTTCCAGCTCTCTCTTGCTTTATTGTTTTTCTTGAGGAGAGATGTTGAAGAATGTTTATGAGAGTATTATAAGTCACTGCATTTGGTAAGCAAGTGTTGTTTCCTAAACGAAGTGACTTATAATTATCTCATAGATGGATTTTGCAACTCTTATGAAAGTAGAAAGGATGAGATGAAAACTCCTAAGTTGGATAGTTCTTGTCGTGGTCCACTTGATATTAGGATCTAATGCATTTTGTTAGATGGTCAATGTGATAATGTGCATCGCTTTTTGTGTGTGGGAATTCTCCACCTTATGGTGGTACACTGTTTTCTTGGGTCAGGGATTAGAGAAAGTGAGCCCCTTCCTGAAGTGAAGGGTAACAACAAAATAAATCCCATGCATCTTCCACCTTACGAGCCTTGAACATCAAAGGCTAGTAAAATGGAAGATGCTTGGGATTTATTTTGTAGTCTCCCCTTCTAAAGAGTGTTGCCTTACGTTACAACATACACCATGTTTGTGTAGAACCAGATTCTTTAGAAGCATGAAAGATTTCAGGCTTCTCCCATCCTAGCATATATGCAAGCTCAATGATTCACTAGCCATTTCTATGTCAAAAACTTTATTTCTTTCTAATGTTGTAACTGTTTTCATACATGTTATAAGTGAGTGTTTACTCTCACTCCTCGTCGATTCTTACCCTCCATCCTTTGATTTCTTCATGTGGAACAACGTTGCTTTCCACTGTAGATTGATGTTGTTAAAGACCAAGTGATCAACCAAGGTCTGGGGGTATCTGACCTTACCTTGAAACTTCTCCAAATATATAGGTGGTTGTAGAAAGTCAAAACATTGTGTGAGACCTTATCTTGTTGTTGAGCTTGATATTTTATATATTCTACTGTTGGAAAAAAGAGAAAAAAATTGTGATAAGTCAAACAAACCAAAGCTTGTACTTCTCTCTAAACCTTTCTTGTTCTAACAAGCTCTTTTCTTACTCTACAATAATTCCTCCTCTTTGGACTTGGCCTAGAGAGGACCACTTCGTCTCTTTAGTCTATACCTGCTATTCGTGCTCTTGCTCTCTTTAACTTTTAAAAGATTTTTGGAAAATGTTGAAACTTGGTCGACTTATTTTTACTTATAAAGTGTTATAATTCTCTAGTTTCTGTAAGCAAGGTTACTTTCCAAATGAAGTGACTTATGATAACTCTCATTTGTTCATAGGTATTTTATTACGTTTCTGTTAAATTAATGACTCAACTACTTTTTTGTCAGCCCTTTTTTCAAAACTTTTTAACAAAATTTTGGTAATAGTTATGTTTCCCTGAATCTCGAGGTAGATAGATTTTGAAGGAAAGAGGGTATTGGTCCATACCTTATGGAAGCAGCAGACATGCATGCAATCACAAACTTCCATTTTTTAAGTTTCTTTTCAACTCTCTACCATGCATGTGAATTATACCTGTATAAAAACGTCTGCATCTACTAGAACAGAGAAGAAGCCTCCACATCTTTTGGCCAGTGCAAGAGAATGGAACACATCTACCAATTCCAACACTGGCTCTTCTTCATAGGTCTTGGAATGTTTCTGTCTCTTGCTCTGTGTAAGTTCTTATCTATAATATCTCTCTCTCTCTCTCTCTCTCTCTCTCTCTCTCTCTCTCTCTCTCTCTCTCTCTCTTATCTTCTTCTTACCGTACACCAATTCTATTTTCGAATTTTGTCTATGTTGCAGCTGTGAACGCCAATGAATTGGAAGTATCCAATGATAGAAGAGGCATTGCTCTCAGTACAAGAAGCTTCATTTCCATTTCCAAAAACCGCACCGCCCTTTCTAGAAAGCTTCTGCTCTCTCCTGGTACTTCATATACACTGTTTGGCTTCACATATCCGTTATGATCAGTCTCTGTTTTCATGTTTTAGGAACCCTTAAGACACATTTTCTGACAGTGTTCATCATTTTTCCTCGTAAACACTGGCTTCAAATATCCTTTAAGATTAGTCTCTGTTTTTATGTTTTAGGAACGCAAAAAAGGATATTTTGTTTACTGTGTTCATCACATTTTATCATAGACACTGTTGGCTTCACATATCCATAAGATTAGCCTCTGTTTTTATGTTTTAGAAAAACCCTAAAGACCCATCTTTGAGACATTTTAATCACATGTCCCTATATATCCATTTATTTCAAGACACTGTTGGCTTCACATATTAACTAAAAGATCAATCTTTTTGTTTTTATGTATTAAGAACCTAAAAGACACATCTCCATATATACTTTCAGACATTGGCGATGGGACCAACAGGATCGGACAAGATTGCTCAAAAGATGATATTGTTCTCTTTCAAGGCTCAACAAATCCACTTCCAAGTGGAGTTCCTGCATATACAGTTGAGATCTTCAACGCCTGTGTCTCGGATTGCAATATCGCAGAGATCCACGTCAGTTGTGGCTGGTTCAGCTCAGTTAGACTGGTTAACCCTAGAGTTTTCAGGCGACTCTGCTATGATGATTGTCTGGTTAACGACGGTCAACCTCTTGGTCCTGGACAGACACTCTCCTTTCAGTATGCTAACAGCTTCTCTTACCCTCTCTCTGTTTCTTCATTCTCTTGCTTCTGATTTTAGATAAATACCAAGTTCGGTAGTTTCCACAAGTTTGTATGCAAGACTCACCATATGAGATATTTTTTCCAACTGTGCTTCAATTTCATCAACCAAGATCTCTGATTGGATTTCTATTTTAACTCTTTGTAAGCTAACTTTTTTCCGGTTTTGTTTACAACCAGTCTTAATAACAGATATATGAAAAGAGAAGGATCAGGTTTTAATTCCATGTATCAGTGGAACAATGTGGCTAATGTAAATGATGAGTGTGTAAAATTACTCTCATATTATTATCAATTGTTTTTAGAATTAAAATCTATTAAAAAAATTATGATAGTTGAAATCACGAAACATGATATTTTAAATTTATTATTCAAGATTGAAAAATAAATTATCAATTTATTTCGTATGGGACATCGAAAATCTCATCAAGACTAATACAGTCTAGATCCGAACCAAAAACTCCAGGTTGAGTCATAGACGAAAATGTGAAGTTTAGTGGTTGAGGATAATCAACACTTGTTGATTGCAATGAGGAAGCATCATACATATGTTGGGGCAAGCCATTGAACCAGGAAGAGGGGAAAGAATTAGGTATGATGACCGGTTCATAACCATTGGACTGTGGCATAAATTGCGTAGGAGCTTGAGGTTGCGAATGAGCTTGAACCAGCATGTGAGATTCATACTTATCAAATGGTTGTTGGAATTGGTCTCCATTAGATCCTGATGATTCTTCGAGTAAGCTTTGAAGATAACGCATATACAATGAGACATCAGGATCCTCCTGAGCCGCCATGGCACTTGGAGGAATCGATGAGGTCCAGTTTATCGGCTCTGGTATAATCTTTTGATGCTTTATAAGATTTTGAGGTAAACGCTCACATGATTGACCACTCGTTAGTTGCTGAACAAGGCTTTTGAAGTCGTTCTTGTCTATGATGTACACTTGTGTCTGAGGCTGTGGTTGCGGTGGCTGAGGAACGGCGTTAGAGTTAGCGTTTAGTTGGTCGTAAGTACTCTTCCGCATGTTCTTGCTAGTATTATTCACTCTCGAATAATCATTTTGTGGTCGCTGATACATCTTTTTTAACAAGAAGAAACTGTCACTAAGATTTTTACACTCACATGGACATATATATATATATATATATATATATACAATATTTCCTTATCATATACATGATATTCCATTTTAAATTCCTGATTTTTTGCACTTTAGTTCTTGATTTATTCCAATAATAAGATGCATTCAAATTTAATACAAGGATGTTTTCCTTTTATAATTGTTTCTCAAGTTTCCTTTCCATTAAAAGTAGAAGATATTTATTTACAAGTCACTATGTATGTGTATGTATCTTCATGTTTTCTGTTTTCAATTTGGATGTAAGGTATTTACATATATATACATATAGAAATATAATATATTGCTAATAATGAAATAGAAGTATCTATTTATTTAATTTTTATAAAAAACTTATACTATCCTGGATATGTTTTAGGTATTATTAGCCTTTTTAGTAAAACACTTTTCATACACAAAAAATTAATAGAAAAAGAGATATCATGTAGAATATTTGTAGATTCATTCAGCCCCTTAAACTCTTATTTTATTTAAGGATTTTCTGCATTCAATATCTTTTTTGCATATGATATCATTTTTAATACAAGAATTTGTTTCCATCTAACACCTACTTCTAAGGAAATTTTAACCACCGAATTTCTATATTTTTTGAATAATTATTTATGAGTATTAATAGTAATATCGAAAGTATGTGTAGTGATATGAATTATAACGTTTTGACAAAGTAGTTAAAACTGACGTTAAAGGTGCAAAGAGGTATGCATCGTAGGTCCAATGAAAAGTGTGGGCATGCTATTTCATATACAAGAAATTACTGTGAACAATTCTGTACTATACAAAATCATAAACGATATGTATTATATATCGACATTGGTGTTATACATGTACATGTCCTGGTCGTACACATAATGTGTTTCTGCGAACATATTTATAAGTTGTGTTTAAATTTCGTGCTCCAGAAAATTATGATGCAAGAACTATGTAAGCATGCTCCCAATAAACTTCGTTGCCCATCGTCATAAGATCTGTCCTTTTCCCTGACAATCACCAAAACATATCTGTTTTGATGAATTTTCAAATGTCGAAACAACAATCATCTCAGCTCATTTCATTGCACGAAGATGGTTTATATACCTTCTCGACCTTAACAAAACAACTTCGTTGAAGCTTGACTCGCCCTTTACATTACAAGCCCAACCGAACCGGTCTGTATTGTTCATTGCCGTGGAATGATGTGTCTACCCTCAAAAACAACAATGAGTTAGTTATTTGCAGTGTTTCTAGGCCCGGACCGGACCGGGCAATTGGACCGGTTGAACCGCAATCCGGTAGTATCTCAAGTTTGGGTTTCATGTAAAACTCAGCATATAGTTGAACCAGAAAAACCCGGAAAAAAACCCGCTTCAAACCGGTGACCCGGAAAATTATCGACCAGAAAACCTTTATCTTTACGTTCAAAGAAAGTTCTTGGAGAGAAAGCAAACCAGTTCCCTCTAGTGATTGCTTCTTCAAAGATGGGGCCGGTACGGTCGTAAACCATTGTATGTATTGGATAGCAGACCAGTCCAATAATGAAAAATCCATGTTATGCTTTGATTTCGCTAACGAAGAGTACTCAAAACTGAACGTTCCGATGATGCTCTCAGGATTGGAATTCAATTCATGGTTAGATGTTGCAAGAGGAGAACTATGCGTCATAAATCACTACCCTATTCTAGATGACAATTTATGTGTCTGTCGCCGAGAAATTAGAAGTGGCAAGACGATCACAAGATGGGATAGCGACGGATCAATTTTGCAAGAGACGATGAAGAACCCGTTGATATTAGGTTTGCTTGCATAGAAAGAAACGATGAAGTCTTCGATCTTTGTACGATGTGGTAGTGAAGAGGAAGAGGACAAGGTTTTGGTGTACAATAAGGAACATAACGAGTAAAATTATGTAAAAGAGTTAGAGCGATATGTCAGATGAAGGTGTAGGACCAAATGACTTATAATATTGGCAAATGTATGAAACTATTATTTTTTTT
The DNA here is from genome assembly GCA_004349715.1 of Crucihimalaya himalaica. NCBI lineage: Eukaryota > Viridiplantae > Streptophyta > Magnoliopsida > Brassicales > Brassicaceae > Crucihimalaya > Crucihimalaya himalaica. Next base: position 622,620 of record SMJT01000025.1, on the reverse strand, counting down.
TTTTGGTAAGGATGTCAAATTTATTCTACCAAAAAAACCTTTGCACATTGTATGCATCCTTCAATAGAAGTAAATAATGGAATACGAGCAAAAATGGAATACGAGCAAAAAAAGCTGAAAGTTATAAAGCTTAAGAGTGAAACAGAGGCCTATTTGAGATATCAAGACCGGGAGCCAAACCAGATGTTAAAACCATCTCGATACTTGGACGAACCCGGCTTTGTGATGGTTGATAACCTGTTACGAACTTGAAGACCTATAAACCGGACAAGCTGATCAGCAGAGTTAGGATGCTCACCATGTCGTCTTCGGTTTCTCTCACATTAAATGAAGTGAACTGTTGTCTGCAGAACATACCGGAGAATAAAACGTTTTGAAGCCGTGAATGTGTCCCCTGTAAAGAGAAGCAGATTAGCTGAGGAATCCGTTGTGTAGTTATGTTGAAGCAGCGTTCTGGTTAAAACCTCCCATATGCGAGAGGAGAAGGAGCACGCAAAGAACAAATGGTCCCTTGTTTTCAACGGCTCATCACAAAAGACACGCGAAGAAGCAGTCCCTGAATTCTAAACCAACATTCGATCCCCCGTAGATAGCTTGTTGAGAGCAGCCAGCCATAAGAGAAAATAGTATTTTGGTGTTGAACCCGGAACCAGATCCCTCTACACCAGGTTTTTGGTTTTCCTGCCATATAAATTTGTCTCCAGGTTTCTCTTGTTGAGAAAATCGATTTATATGTGCCATCAGACCTACGCCAAAGAGCGACATCATCATCTGAACAAGGGGCTCTGTTTTGGAGCTTCATTAATTCCTCCCCCACCTGGTTTAGGAAATCCGAACGGCGGATACGCCGGTTATGGAGAGAAAGAGAAACTATTAACCAGTAACTCCTTAACGAAAAACTTTAAGATCTTTCGTGTTCTCACAAGCACAGTACACTATTGTCTCTACAGCTCTGTTTCTACTGTCCCCTATAGATTGCACCTTTCACAGTACACTGACACTAACCTAAAGAGTAGAGTAAAGAAGATGGAGCATCTTAGTAACCTCTCCACCTAGGACTAGAGATTGGGAAAACCCCATATAGTGATGATGGGAACACAAGACCAGAAGATGCAGGAGGCTGACGAATTGTGCCCGGGCCGAGAATTCCAGGTTGACCCATTGGTGAGAATGTGGAGCTTCTTGGTGTACGTGGTGGGGGATATCGAACTCCTGGTGATAGCAGCGGACAAGGTGACCTAGTGGAGAGAAAATTCTGGGAAATGGTTGGAGACTGTACAAGATATTTAGACCTAGGAGAGGGTAATATACCACGACCGTCGAATTGAGGAGAAGGAACACTACTATTATACATCTGTTGTGGCGGACAGTTGAATCTAGGAGTGGGCAAAATGGGCTTGTCTCGTGCAGAATCATTGAACCGTGGCGAATGATGATTATGCGATTGTGGTGGTTGGTGCGGTTGAGCTTGACCTTGCCCTTGTGGGTGCGATTGATACTCATGAGATGACTGTATTTGGTTTCCATTAGGTCCTGAATCTACTAGTGAGCTTTGAAAATAATGCCTATACACCGAGACAGGGGATTCAGCTGTATTGGACAAAAATTGTTCTCCATGACCCGTCATTGATTGTGAACTGTGATGCATATAAGGTCGCATTGGTGGTCTAGCAACTAACTCATGAGTTGGTTGAGCCATAAGAGGAGGAGGAACATGGGACCGGTTAATCTGTGTTAGAGCCACTGGTCTATTCTTCTGCAACCGAGTATTCTGCTGAGGCTTCGATAGATTCTGAGGAAGAGGAAGAGGCTGAGCTAAACTGTCACGCGATGGAGACAGTTTTAGCCGTTGAACAATACTTCTAAAGTCATTCTTGCTTATGTTATAAGCTTGTAGTTCCGGTTGAGGCCTCGAGGGAGCGATACCAGTTGAGAAATTGGGATGGTGTAAAGAACTCTTCTTTATGTTCTTCCCAATCTTATTCACACCTAACTGATCATTACGCCAAGGCCTATCCATCTCACAAACGACTAAACTCACAAATATCTGATCGAACACCACAATATCTGAACAGAGTAAGGAACACAAATAGGATCTGAGATTATCTTGAATCAGACAAAAAAATCACTCTTTCACAGCTATGAACCCTAAACTAGTGAATCTAGAGATCACCCTTTATCCAATTATGCATCTAAAATCAAATCAGAAAGTGTTCCCTCGAACGCAACTATCAAATTACGTATGTGTCCACCAAATCGGTCGGAGAAAAATGACGATGAGAACAAGAAGAGCAAGCACATTCACGCCTTTCAATGGTCAGACTCAGATATCTCAGTTTTCCAGCAAAACTCAAGTGTGGAGAGAAAGAGGAATTGAAGAAGGAAAAGCCCTAATTTTGATCAATGGTTAAAAAAAATAATGGGGTGAGAGAGGCTCGAACTCTCGACCTCAGGATCACTCAGTAGCTATGAGACCTACGCGCTAGCCAACTGCGCCACCACCCCGATTTGGTAATTGATTCAGACATAACATAATGAAAATATGTCTGCAGGGTCTCAGTCAAATCTTCATATAGAAAGATGCCTCCTTATTCATCAGTTTTTGGACGGAAGTCACAGAACAATCTCTCTCTTTCTCGTTCATAAGCTTCAAAGCACTCGAGCAAGCGGAGAACCGAATCGCTGCTTTAGTTTCTTTGTTCACCGAAGCACATATCAGTTGAAAGGTATGACCTTTATGGGTTTTGGTATTCGTGTTTATGATTATCGTAGATCAATCGCTGAGATTTGTATCTATGGGTTTTAGCCTCTTAACCCAATTATCCAATTAATCGTTAGTCTCCAAAATATGAATAGGAGGGTCTTTGAGTATCGAACTTCTCTGTTTTCTCAACTTGAAAGAAAAAAAAAAAAAAAACACAATCTTTCTTTTTTTTTTTTTTTACTGTGTCGATTTGCTAATTTTGGTTGATTGCTGTTTAACGAATCTCTAATTCGGTCTTCCTCTAGTGAAAAGCTTACATTTTGTGTGTGTTTTGTGCCTTTGGCTTATGAACTAGGGTTTTATAGAGTTCAGATTCTTCCTATAAATGCATTACCTTAAAAGATTGCTTATAGAAATCAGTTTTTTTTTTAATCAGTGTTTTGAGTAAATGGGAATTGAAGGAGAGATGAGTAATGGTGGGATGGGGCAAGATGGTTTGAGCATTGATGAGAAAGAGGGGTTGATGATAGACAAAGATGAAGTCATGATTCGTCGAATGAAGAACCGAGAAAGACAACGTAGGTATAGAGCGAGGAAACGGATGAGGGAAGAAGCGGGTATGGATGAGAATCTCTCATTTGAGACCATGGGACAACAACAGGAAGAAGAAGAGGAACTGGAGTTTAATGGACCTAGTTGTGGTTATGTTGACAACTTTCTGCAGCGTGTTTATTGTGATAGAGATTGGAAAAAAGAAGCTAGAAGAGCTCATTTGATTATGAACAAGGCTCAAGATGGTTCTTGTGAGTTGGTTAAACGGAAGATAAGGCGGCATCGAAGAGATTGGAAAGCTGAAGCTAGAAAAAAGAAAACTTGATTCTTGAGGACTGGTCAGGTTGCTAGAGGATCTTACAAGGTGATCAAGGACGAGAATGCACAAACAAAGCAGATTTGAGATTAAAAAATCTTTTCAATATTTCTATTTTTGTAGAAATTGGAAATGATCAAGCAAAAGTAAGTGATTTGCTCCTTCTTGTAGTATACAAAGGTTTTAAGGACACGATGATGAGTGATATCTAAGTAGTCAAGTACATAAGTAAATAGAACACTTGAGATATATAAAATCTGTCATGATGATCACACTAGTTTAAATTCTAATTTTCAAACACCATTGATGGAGGTGTTACATGGAACCGATGTCGATGTAGCATAGCTTCTGCGCGGTGATCAGTTCTAGCATCCTCATCCCCGCAGAATCAACAAAGTCTTGTATCTTATTGAGTTGTCCTGCATTTCTCTACAGCTGACATTGTTGATAATCAACCTTCCCATTCATCTACTGACTACTATAATAAAAAATTTGTAAAATATTAAAAAGTTTTGAGACAGTTGAGGTTATGAAACCAAGTTTGCACTCACTGGCGTCTGTATATATCATGTGCACGACGCAAATTTGTATTTAGCAATTCCATGTCATACAATTGTCTTTGTTTCTGAAAACATTCATCATCTTGATATTTCTCGACATTATATTTGTCGGGGTTAGGGTTCATCTCCAAAATCTATGGCATTTCCATGTTGTATGTAAAATATGAGAATACAAGGTTTCGTGAAAATTAGTGCAGTTGGAAAGAGAAATAAATTACATATATAGAAAATAGGAAAAATCCCATAAAAACCTCAAACTTGTAAATGATTCCCAACTTAAACCTTTAACTTTTTTTTGTTTCTAGTTAAAACTTTGAACTATTGAATTTTTCCAGAAAAAACTTATGGGGGTTTATTCGTTTAAGGATTTGAATGGATTTCAAAATATTCATAAGATTTAGAAATCCATGTACATTTTCATTAATTTTAAAATCAAACAAAAAAGATTTCAAAATAACATGGATTTGAAAGTGGATTACAAAGTGGATTTGAAAGTGGAATATCATGGATTTGTCAAAATCAAACATTTTAAAATATAATATATATATAAAGATATAAATTATTTTTCACATATCTGACATCTCAATCGAATCTCTCCACATATTCGATGTTATAACTTGCTCCACTGATTGACATATTCTCTATGTTGGTCTTGGATTGTAAAAACTTAATGATCACTATTGCCATTAAGCTTTTCAATAACTTTTCCTGCACTTTCGTTTTCTTCGAGATAAAAGAAGTCTTTATTAATATGTCTACTGATAAATGTTATGGTTGGATTAAGCGTAACGTCATGTTATAATAATATTTATTTGTTAGGATGAATTAATTATTATTTGTTAGGTTGGATTAATTATTTTTATTTTCAGGTGGTGTTAATTTATTTGTTTTTATTTATTGGGTTTAAACGTATTACGAATCAAAAGAAAATAAATCGAACAAATATTTTTCTTTTCTTTTTAAGTTATATATGTCAGCAATCATTGTAAGTAATTTTTTAAGGAAAGCGATTCATTGTATCAATAGTTATCACCACAAAGACAACGTGAGCTCGTGAGTCATGACTACTCAATTACTCAAGTTATGCATCGTTAAATGTGTGCTTAAGGTTAAAGACCATTCACAGTTTTTATGTGTCGTATGCTTGTGTGTCAAGTTTTTATATAGTACTATGTCAAACCTAGATTTTATGTGTCATATGCTGTTTTATCAGGTTTATTTTCAAATCCACCCGAAATAACATGGTGGGAGTCAGGATTTCAAATCCTCTTTTTATAAGTAAAATAGATTTTCAAATCCACTCAAATCCTATGTGAAATCAAATCCATATCAAAATCTTTAATATTGAATAAAGGGTGATTTTAACTAGTATTTATGAATGATGGAACCAATAAGACATGATTTAGAAATCTTTTTTAAAATCATTGATTGAATAACACATGATTTTACTTGGATTTCCAAATCCATTAAAATCCTTAAACGAATAAACCCTGCTTAAACTCTTAATATTTTTGTGCCCGAGTTTAAGTTGACTAACGATCAACGATGAACAATAACGTTGACCGTTAGTCAACTTTTTTTTTTTTTTTAAACTTATCATTTTGATTGATTTGTATAAGTAGGGTACAAATATTTAGCTAGTCATGACGGTGGTAATACATAAGTCGTAAAACTTTTTTGAGTGATGCGGGTTATGCGGGTGCGGGGTTGTGGAAAATGCATTGCGGGTGCGGGTCGCGATATCTGAAACAAGCTTATATAAACCCGCATAACTATTAAAAAAAAATTCAGCCCAAGTTAATCGAAAACATTAAAATCGAGCCCAAAATCTTATTTTTATGTTTTTATTTAATATAATAAAATAGAAAAAACTTAATTTTTTGTAGTTTTTTTTCTCCAATAAAGCAACAACTCCAACTTAATTTGGAGCATAAATCTATAAGATAGAAATTTCTTATTTATATTAAAAAACATTTTTCTTAAATTATGTTTTGACTCCAATAGCGGATTACCCGCTTTACTCAAAATTTGTTTACGACCTAAATATTTGTAGCGGATAATTTGTCATGGCTAGGTAAATATTTGTACCCTACTTACATTAATTAATCAAAATGATAATTTACTGAGATGTCAACTGACCTCAAAATCCGCAACTGGCTGCACATCTGCTGCAACGGTGAAGAAGGTAAGAGTTTTCTAATTGGGCTGAATTTTAATATTTTCGGCTGACTTGGGCCGATTTTTTTTTTAATTAGGGGTTTATATAATCCTTTTTTTCAGAAATTGCGACCCGCACCGGCAACATCTTCTCCACAACCCGCATAACCCGCTTCACTCAAAATTTGTTTACGACTTATGTATTACCACCGTCATGACTAGCTAAATATTTGTACCCTACTTACACTAATCAATCAAAATGATAAGTTATTAAAAAAAAAAAGTTGACTAACGGTCAACGTTACTTTTCATCGTTGACCGTTAGTCACTTTAACCTCGGGCACAAATAGTAAGAGTTGAAAATTTTTTCTGGGAAAATTCAATAGTTCAAGGTTTTAACTAGGAACAAAAAAAGTTGAAGGTTTAAGTTGGGAATCATTTACAACTTGGAGGTTTTTTATGAAATTTAATATATACGAATAAAGCCATATCACATTATTTGATTGATTAATTGAAAGTTTACGCAAATCTCATAGCACGATATTCAATCATGTATTTTAATAAACACGTTAACACGCTAAAAAATGACACGTATCTTTTTATTTATTTTTGTTGGTACTTTATGCGATCGGTCTAATTAAGTGTTTATCAACCAAACGTTTTTCTCACACATGTCGAAGATTTTCAAAAGGACGATTTAACAGTTCGGCCTAATTTTCTTTTGGTATGTTAATGTCATATGAGGCCTTACGAAACCTCCTCTCCCACCTTTAAAGTAATATTCCATCTTCCTTTGGCTTTATTTAACATATCCAAAGTTTCATAATCACTATACAATACATACGTTTCTCTGTAATAATTAATTTGCCCTAGATTGATTGATTTTGGGATTTGTATGTGTTTGGGGGAATATACAGTATCGTGAGTTCAAGGTCTTGTTCCAGTAACGATGTAGCGAACTAACAATTTTCAATCCGTTGGTGAAGTATGGTCTTCGTCATCAATGAGATCTCACTGATAGAATAGGAATCTAAAGATTTCCTTCATGTATATATGGAATACTCAATATTTTTCTAATTATGATTGTTACCGTTGTAATACCTCTATATAATTTATAGTGAATATACAGCTCAATCCATCGATTGAGATTCATACTAAATTACATGGTATCAGAGCAACATTTTCTTCTCTCTTCTAACATTTCTTGATCGATTTCTATTTTCTTATTTTTTTTGCTTCTCAATATCTTCTCAATCCTCGTTTTTCTTCTATCTCATCTCTCTCTTCACACTACTTTTTCTTATTTTTGTCTTCTTCCTCATCCCTCAGTTCACACTACCTTTTTCTTATTAATTTCATTCTCCTCTTTGATCATGACTTCCACCAACACCACTGCAACTCCAAATGAACGAACTCTCACCAAAACTCAGCTTCGTGCCCATATACCTATCACTTTGGATATGGGTCGGATGAACTACGATATATGGCAAGAATTATTTGAGACTCACGTTCTCCGTCACAGGTCATCTCGATGGCAAATCCGAACCCACGGGACCAGAAGATAAGGACTGGAATCAAGCTGATAGTGCGGTGAAGATGTGGATATACGACACTATCTCCGAGTCTCTACTCAACTCTGTCCTCAAAACAAAATGCACTGCTCATGAGCTATGGACAACGATTGAAAATCTCATCCGAGATAACAAAGAAGCTCGCGCAATTCAATTATATAACGAGTTTCGAACACTCACAATGGGTGATCTCTCCGTCCACGATTACTGCGAAATTTTGAAATCTTTGTATGATCTCCTTGCGAATGTCAACGCTCCTGTCGCCGACCGGAATTTGGTGATGTATATGCTTAATGGTGTTTCCGAGAAATTTGATAACATCATAAATGTTATCAAACATCGCTCTCCTCATCCATCTTTCAGTGAGGCAAGATGGATGTTGCTTGACGAGGAGCGACGACTCGCCACACACCGCCACGCCGTTTCCACTCACTCCAACAACGCTTCCTCACCTCAAATTTTTCTTGCTGCCTCTTTCACTCCTCCGTTTTCGACGTCTCCTCATCACAACAACTCCAATCATGCCAGCAATCGACATCGTCATCGTGGTGGCCGCAACGGAAGAGGACGAAGCAACCCTCATTCATTATGGACGAATGGGCCATGGACTCCAAATAATTGGGCTTTGTCAAATCAACAAAACTGGTCCAATCCTCAATGGCCTAATTTTAATTCTCAATGGCCCAACAATACAAATTGGCCCAATTCTCCACAACAATTCACACCAAACTCTTCTTCTCGTTTCAACAATGTCGTCTCTTTTCTGATACCACCACCATCATCGGCTCAGAGTCTCTGTGGTCCTCCACTGACCGGATCTACATATCTAAGCCAAACCACACCGGTTCAGCCGCAAATGGTTATCCACTCAGCTCTTCTCAACGCATTTCAAACACCGACACTTATCAATCCCATCGACACCAATTGGTATATGGGCACAGGGGCTACCGCTCACTTGACTTCACAGCCAGGTAAACCTTTCTCTCCTCCTAGTCCACTTCCAGTTGTTACTGTCGGAAACGGATCATCTCTACCTGTCACCTCTGTTAGCAATTCTTCAATTTTTTCTTCTTCTGCCCGTCCGCTTCATCTCCATCATATTCTTCATTGTCCAAGCATTCTTAAAAACTTAATTTCTCTTCGCCAATTTATGTATGATAATCTTTGTTCCATTGAATTTGATCTTTTTGGTTTTCTTATTAAAGATCTTCAAACTCGGACACCACTTATCCGATATGATAGCTCTGGCGCTCTATACTCTATCTCTACCCCAACTATTCCAGCTCAAGCCTTTGCAATTTCTACAAATGATTCTTCACTCTGGTATCGTTGTCTTGGCCATCCTGGCAATTCTACTCTTCGTTTTTAGTTGCTTCTGGTTTTTTAAAATGTTCTAAGCCCGATATGCAAAGTTTGTGTCATGCCTATCAGCTTGGCACGCATACTCGACTTCCTTTTCATTCTTCGTTATCTCAAGTTTCTTATCCTTTTGAAATTATTCATTCAGACATATGGACATCTCCTGTTTAAAGTGTGAGTGGAATAAAGTATTTTTTGATTTTCTTTGATCACTTTAGTCATTTTCAAAATTTGTAACATTTTATAACTTTGTATAAACTGAATTTCAAACCCCCATTAAAGCTTTACAATGCGATAATGGTGGAGAATATAACAACCGAGATTTTCAAGATTTTTTCTCTTCTCATGGAATTCAAAGTCGCTTCTCGTGTCCTCACACCTCTCAGCAAAACGGACGTGCTGAGAGGACTCTTCGAACACTTTCGAGTCTTCTCTTCCAAACTAATATACCGACCACATATTGGGTGGAGGCACTTCATATGGCTGCCCATATCTTTAACATTCTACCTTCTTCTTTCATCGCTAATGAAATTCCTTTCTCTCGCCTTTTCCATAAACCGGTTTCTTACGATCATCTTCGTGTTTACGGGTGCCTTTGTTACCCTAATCTTCTTGCAACATTGTCTCACAAACTCTCTTCGTGTTCTACTAAATGTGTCGTTCTCGGCTTTCTTTCTCATCGTCGTGGATATCGTTGCCTTGACCTTCAAACTCGACGTATTATTATCTCGCGCCATGTAGTTTTTGATGAAACAACCTTCCCATTTCAATCTCCATCGGATACTGCTTCACATCAAGAAGCCTCCCCTATTCTTCCTCCAAATTATTTTATTTTCCCTTCTTCTAACACAAATCAGTCCTTCTTCTAACACAAATCTGCGACAGTTTATGGTTTTCTAGAACATAATCAACCTTACATGCTTTAATTTTAAGAAACTTTATTTAATTTTAATTTATAAAGTTCATATTTGGATAATCTTATTTTCTGTATAAGAAATTGCATTGAATTTAATTTTCATTATTTTCCTAATTTAAATCTAAAATTACGGTTCCAGACTTCAACCATGAAATCTGCAACCGTAATTAAATCTTAAATTTAAATTAAAACTATTTCGAACAAATTTTTTGAAAGATAAAGTATTTTAAATCAAAGTCAAAAGTTTAAAAATAAAATTTCATAAAACTAAGCCATTTGATGTAAACCATATGAGGCATAATAGGTTTAGGCACTACAGGAAAATGAGGCATTTATAGCGGTGCATTATAGCGTTCATTGTTATTTTGCTATGGTTTAGTTTTTAATAGCGTTTGTTGTTTTGTAAACGCTATAAAATTATCGTCTATATGTTAAAACAATGGTGACACTTAGAATACATAGCATTAATATTTTAAAAACGCTGTCTAATCTGAAAGCGGGAAGACAAAATAATTAGCGCTTAACACTTAGTGAAATTTTCACAATCCCTCCACTCTCGTTCCCTCTCATCTCACTCAGAGAAATTCATCTCCTCTCACTCTCCCGCTAGTTTCACTTTCAGATTTTGCATCTTCTTTGATTCCTCAAGCGCCTCTTCTATTCTCACTCTCCTCCTGCTATCGAGCACATCGATTTCCAAAGTTGCCCGCCTCCCAATCGACCTCGATTTGTCAGTAGTCGAAGAAAAACTTTTCGATTCAAGGTTAGCTTTGATTCTGCTGCTCGATTTCATAGATAGTTAGGGTTTTAGAAACTATAAGTGGAGGTTTACAGTCAGATTTTTGAGAAAAAGGTTTGCGAAATTTTAGGGTTTTCGTTACAATTTGGGGCTAATTTCTTAAGGTCATCGTTTCAATTAGGGGTTTCAATTTAGGTTTACGATTTAGTTTTGTTTGTACCAATTAGGGGCTAATCGACATCGATTTCATTTGTTTCACTATTTCTGGGTCTGATTCACTATTCTCTGATTTTACATTGGTCTCGGAGCTGTTACGGTGTTGTAAAATGGACAAGTCATGGGTTTGGCTTCCGAGGTATGGACTTGTATTTTTAATTTGTCAAAATCTTGCACATAGCTTAGAATCTAATGCTAATCGAACTTTGAATCTTTTGTAAATTGCAGGGCAAGCGTTGAGTATGAGGAAAGTGCACGTGCTTTTGTGTTTTCATCAGCAAAGACGTTGGGTAATCCTCTACAGATGTTCTGTCCCTGTATGGATTGTCGGAATGTGTGTCATCAAGATATAAACACAGTACTGGATCATTTGGTTATTCGTGGTATGGATCAGAAGTATAAGAGGAGTGCTTGCTGGAGTATTCACGGAGATATTAAGAGTGAGAAGACAGTTGATGAGCAACGTGGTGACTTAGAAGCCTATGAGTTGTTTAGATCTGCTTTCTTTGACAATAAAGACAATTCACAGTCCTCGAATAAGAATGGAGAACCGCCTGAAGTGTTTGAAGAAGAATCAGAGTTTAAGAAGAAATTAGAGGATGCAGAAACTCCCTTATACTCGAGCTGCCCAAACTACACCAAAGTTGCAGCAATTATGGGTCTATACCGCATTAAAGTTAAAAGTGGAATTTCAGAGAATTTCTTTGATCAGATTTTGACTATGGTTCATGACATGCTTCATGAAGGTAATGTGCTTCCAAAATCCACATCAGAGATAAAGAAATTCTTGAAGCTCTTTGGTTTTGGTTATGAGGTTATTCATGCTTGTAAGAATGACTGTATTTTGTACCGGAAGCAGTATGAGGAGATGAGTAGCTGCCCAAGATGTGGTGCTTCAAGATGGGAACTTGATAAGCATTCTGGTGAGACAAAGAATGGGATTCCAGCAAAGGTTCTCAGGTATTTCCCCATCAAAGACAGATTCCAGAGGATGTTTAGATCGAAGACAATGTCTAAGAATTTGCAATGGCATTTCAGTAATGCTTCTGAAGATGGAACAATGAGACACCCGGTGGACTCATTGACTTGGACGCAGGTCAATGCTAAATGGCCACAATTCGCAGCTGGCCCGAGAAACCTTCGGCTTGGTATATCTACAGATGGGATGAATCCGTTTTCTATCCAGAACACAAAGTATAGCACATGGCCAGTGATGTTAGTCAACTACAACATGCCTCCAACTATGTGTATGAAGTCAGAGAACATAATGGTAACCCTTCTGATTCCTGGACCAACTGCACCCAGTAATAACATCGATGTTTATCTTGCTCCTTTGATTGATGATCTAATTGATTTGTGGAATGAAGGTATCCAGATATATGACTCATTATCCCAGGAGAATTTCACACTTAGAGCTATACTGTTGTGGAGTATCAGTGACTATCCAGGTTTGGGGACCTTGGCTGGATGCAAAGTAAAAGGGAAACAAGCATGCAATGTATGTGGAAAGGATACACCATATAGGTGGTTGAAGTTCAGTCGAAAGCACGTCTATTTGGGCAATAGGAAACGACTCAGGCCTGGACATCCTTACCGACGCCGGAGAGTTTGGTTTGACAACACTGTGGAGGAAGGTACTGCTAATAGAATTCAAACAGGAGCTGAGATATTTGAGATACTAAAGGATTTTAAAAATGAATTTGGAAAACCTTTGGAGAAGAAAAGCAAAAGGAAAAGATCAGGTTTGGTTGAAGATGAGGAGCTAACCCTTGAAGAGTATGAAGAAGACACTGACCAATGGAGATGGAAAAAAGGGTCCATTCTATTTGATTTACCTTACTGGAAGGTTAGTACTCTGTATATATAAGTATTTATAAAGTAACTTTAAACTGTTTATCATTTTATAAACATTTTCCTCTTTTTTGTTTTATGATTTAGGATATGCCGGTGCGTCACAACATAGACGTAATGCATGTGGAAAAGAATGTGTCTGACGCAATTCTTTCCATTTTGATGCACAGTGCTAAGTCAAAAGATGGTGTTAAAGCACGACAAGATTTGGAAGATATAGGGAATAGAAGAAACTTACACACTGAGCTAAGTGGGAAAAAAACGTACTTACCTCCAGCTGCTTATTGGCTGACCAAGGAAGAGAAGAAGAGATTTTGCAAGAGGCTATCTGAATTCAGAGGACCAGATGGGTATTGTGCGAATATCGCCAATTGTGTCTCTCTTGATCCTCCTCTGATTGGTGGTTTGAAGTCTCATGATCATCATGTTCTGCTCCAAAACTTGTTACTTGTTGCATTGAGAGGGTTGCTGCCAAAAGGACCAAGGACTGCAGTTAGTAGGTTATGTAACTTCTTCAGTAGATTATGTCAGCGTGTAATTGACCCCGAGAAGCTTATAACACTGGAGTCTGATATTGTTGAGACGATGTGCCAAATGGAGAGGTTTTTTCCTCCATCTCTGTTTGATATAATGTTCCATCTCCCTATACATCTATCAAAAGAGTGTCGTCTGGGTGGGCCGGTACACTTTAGATGGATGTATCCATTTTCTTTTTATCTGTTTTTCTGTTTGATATTTTATTTGATGTAACAAAATATATGAAGATTTTGTTGTCCGACTGACACTTAGGTACATGAAAACACTAAAGTCGTATGTTAAGAATTATGCATGGCCAGAAGCATGTATGGCAGAGGGGTACTTGGCAGCTGAAAGTATTGCTTTTTGTTTGGAGTTTATGCAGACATCTGTACCAGTTTTAGAGTCTGCAAAACGTAATGAAGATGTGGATTTAGATGAGCATATACTTGAAGGTCGTCCAATTCATAAGGCTCAAGAAGTTACACTATCTGATAAAGAGCGTGACATTGCTCACAGATATATGTTAATGAACATGGCAGTTATAAATCCATATGTTGAGTAAGTTCTGATTGTTATTTATTAATTGTTATTTCATTTAAGATTGTTTATTACTTTCACTATCTGAATATTTACTCTTTGGATTTGTAAATCAGTTTGCATCTTGAAGATTTGCAAGATAAGGATGTTCGTTGCAGAAGAAATCAAACTCTTCTATGGAAGTTACATGGGGAACGGTTTTCACAGTGGCTAAAAGAAAAGGTATAAACAAAGTTACGGGTATATCTCTTTATTTGTTACTCAATAATATTGATATTAACACACTTTATGCATCTTGTTTTTTTGTTTTCATCAGATCCCTACTAACTCAAAGGAACATTCGACAAAGCTGAGATGGTTAGCATTTGGTCCAAGACATAATGCTCAGACGTATAAGGGTCTTATCATCAATGGACATCGATTTCACACTGAAGACTTAAAGAGGAAGACTCAGAACAGTGGAGTAGCATATGAAGCACTAACTATGTGTAGATCAAGTGCAAAAGATACTAATCAAGTGGCAGACGTAGTTTCTTACTTTGGAGTGATACAAGAGATAATAGTATTAGACTACCACATGTTTCAGGTTCCATTATTCAAGTGTAAGTGGGCCAACAAAGGGAATGGTCTGAAGGAAGAAGATGGTTTTACGCTTGTGAACTTCACCTTAAACCAAGCAACATTCCTCCAAGATCCATACATTATGCCTTCTCAAGCAAAACAAGTGTTTTACTCCAGAGAAGATGACTCATCACCTTGGTTGGTTGTTATGAGGGCGCCACCAAGAGGGTATCATGAGTTAGAGACTGTTGAGGAGTTTGCTACTGCACCAGTACCCATCGAAGACAATGATGATTTGGGGACTGAATCTTCTGATGATGAGAGTTTCTGTGTTAGGGCTGATTGTGAAGGGGTCTTAGTCGTTGATTGATTGTGCAGTTTTTATTTCTAGACAGTTAGTGGTCCAGTTTTTATTACTAGCTATTAGTTTCTGATGGTTAACTATAGTTTCAGGTGAGACAATATGAAGCAGAAAAATGATGTAGCTACACGTCGCAGTAAGCGTCAACAAGGTGAAGATGCAAGTGTTGAGTCACTGAAGACTCAGCCCAGACGCAGAAAGCTTCTTATGGATGATCGAAATGATCATCCTGCATTTGAAGAAGAGTCTCCAGAACAAGATCCAGAACAAGAAGAAGAAAACGATGTGCATGATGGAGAACCAGAAGTTGAAGAACCAAGGGTAGAGACGGCTCCCAATGTGGAAACAGAAGATACGCAGCATTCAACTGAAGCAGTTGAAACTGAGCAGCCACATACAAAGACAAAGAGACGAAGGGGAGCAACTAGGATGAGTAAAGTTGCTATAAACCATGAGGACAAGATTGAAGTTGAATTTATATCTCTCGGTGAACATGTTGGGGTTGGATCCGTAACACTTTCCTCGTTTCTTGGTGTTCTTGTGAGAGAGCATGTACCAGTACTTCTTGGAGATTGGAGGCACCTTGATGAACAGACAAGAGAAAGAATGTGGGAGCAAATTCAGGTACTGTTTAACTTCTGAAACTATTGTTTTACATTATAATATTGTTTTTAACTTCTGAAACTTTTGTAGGGGAGGTTCAATTTGACAGAAAAATGGCAAAAAGGAAGTGTGTTTAAGCAGATGGGGTGTATATGGAGGGCTTCAAAGTCAAGGCTTGTAACTCTTGTGCGTGCTATAGGGAGTAAGGAACAACTTATTAACTTAAAACCAAGCAATATTCATTCTGTTTCAGCTTGGATGAATTGGGTGAAGACAAAGAAAGGCAAAGATTTTAAGGTTGTTTTGCTTCAAATTTATTTTAAATAGCTGTGACTGTATGGATAATTGTAATCTGACAGTTTGGTTTTATTTTGAAGGTCCAAAGTGACAAATTCAGGGAACTCAGGAGAAGTCAGATTCCCCACACCACTAGCCGAAAAGGAATGGTTCGCTTGGCTCATGAAATGGTATGATCCTGTTAATTTTATTATAATCTATAAGTCAAAATATTAAATAAAGATTGCAGGAACTAGTAATATGTAATATGCTTTTGTTAATTGTAGAAGAAGAGTTCAGACCCCACAAAAGTTACTAGGAGTAAGGTTTGGGTAGCAGGACACACACATTCAGATGGGAGACCTGTGAGGCCAGAGTTTGAAGAAACTATTGTAAGCATTCAAAATCTTATTAGCTAGTCTCTTTGTTGTTTAGGTTCTACTAATTGAGATCACATATTTGAAATCAGGAAAAAATCAAATCAATTGACAGTGAACTGGAATCCACTGCCAGTATGAGTGTTAAAGACGATGCTGTGAGTCAGGTCTTAGGCAAGGACAAACCAGGAAGAATTAGAGGAATGGGCAGAGGGATAACTGCTACAAAGCTAGCATTCATGCATGCTAGAGACTCACATGTACAGAAGCTTGAAGCTAAACAAGCTGAATTGGTGGATGTAGTTCGTGGTTTGCAGGATGTAGTTCGTGGCTTAACTACATCAAAAAACGTAAGTTAACATCAAGTTTGTTCTTCTAAGTTAGCAATTTGAATCATAGCTGTTTAACTTTTAATTTTCTTTTTCTCCCAGAAGCAACGTGATGATGTCTCTAATTCTGAGGTTAGTGATCTTTGCAAAGGAGGACCTAGGTGTCAGATTTTAGACTGGTGTTCACCGGATGATGTTGTCATCGGAGAAGGAGAATTCTGCTCAGCTGAGCCAACATACAAGATTGGACGCATTCCACTTGGTCCTAATGCGGGTGCAATTTTTGTTAAGTCAGTTATAGATGAAGAAGCATCTGTCTGGAGGCCTACGTCAACTTTGACAACACTTGGCCAAGCTGTTGGATTGAAAATTGCATGGCAATTTGATAAGATCATTTTGGATGAGATGGAGTCCTCAGCGATTAATAAGACTGTTGATTCATCGGTAACGGTTATAATATAATGTTGTAAATTTGTTAGTAGTTGCATCATGTTGATAACTAATCTACTGTTGGTTTTGTTTTTAAACATCACTCCGTAGGCTACAGATGCAGAGGAGGATAAAATCCTCATCTATGATTGGCTTAAGGATGGTGAAGCTATTGCTGAGGGTCGTCTCGAGTCAACTGACCCAAAAACAATGGTAAACAACATTCCTCTTGGTCCGAATGCTGCTATTGTCAAGGTTGATAGGGTACTTAATAAAGATGGACCTCTATGGAGACCAAATGAGGAAATGCTGGTGATTGGTGATGCACTTGGTGAGAACATCGTTTGGCCTATCCATAAGATCATTATGGCTAATATACAAGCATCACCTGGGATATCAAAAAGTAGATCACCTGGGGTAAGACTCTAAACCGTCTTAGCCTTAAAATGTTGAAATGATAAATTTTCTTTAGTGACTGAATGATTTGTTGTTGGAATGGATTTGTGATGAATGGTCTGAAATTTTAATTGTAGAGTTTCAGTCACAGCTCCAACACCAGCAAGAATGAGAAAAGAAAATGCATCCTCATAGATTGCAAAGGATCTGGGCAAAAGGTTGCAGAAGGTCGAGTTTTCTCAACAAATCCAGAAGATGTAGTTCATCATGTCCCCTTGGGTCCCAATGCAAGCAAGGTATGGGTTGATGTTCCTACTATTGAAGATGCACCACTTTGGAGAACAAATTCAGAACTTAAAATCATTGCTGATGCTTTGGGCAGTATAGTTGCTTGGCCAAACGACAAACTTGTTTACATTTGAATCATTGGTTTGTACTTTGAATAAACTTGTTTCTAGTTTGTATGAGAATACTTTGAATAAGTGGTCTTGTGTTTGTGTTTGAACATGTACTTTGGTTTAAAAAAAAAAATCAATTTGTCTGATTTATGAATAATTGTTGGTCCAAGAAATTGTATGAAACAGGTGCCAATTGCGAAGAATAGATAACAGATCAATTTATTGCAAAACTAAAATGCTACAATATAAGTATTAATTATGACGTTAAATAACAAAATAATAACATAAAAAAAATGCTATTGTAGAAAATACAATTGCATATAATAAAACGCTATCGTATAAATAACTAACATAGCATAACGTAAAATCGCTACGATAGCTCGCTAACCTATTATCGCGGCCGAAGATATAGCGTCTTTAAATACGCTGCGATATCAATACATAGCGTTTTTTGGACGCTATAAATGCCTCATTTTCCTGTAGTGAGGGGTTGTCAATGGGTAATAATTCATGCATATATCTTTAGGGTTAGACTTAGTTTGATATGTTTTTGATATAAAATGCCGATCCTTCATATAGTTAGTAGATTTTGGATATATTATACTATTTTGATGTCAAATGTTAATATTTGTTAACAAGTAGTGAAAAAAAAACATTCGAATTTTAGAGTTTAGGGCTTACCGACTTCTTGGGTCTCGTGTGAAGTCTCATAGTAGACTTCGTGTATGAAGTCTGTAACATTTTGTAAGCATAGACTTCTCTATAGAAGTCTAAATTCAAATAAATCCAAAACAAACTTTAAAATAATTGAAACGTAGATTCTTAAACATATATTTAGATAGATAAATTATCTATCTAGGGACAATTTCTTTTTGTCTTGCAGGGTATATATCAAACACCTCGAAGTCTTCCTTGAAATCTTCAACCTCTTCCATCGCTGGATTGAACAAAATGTCCGATAAGCTTTTTTCAGTTTCCAGCCAAGTGTCATCATCACCACCTGTGTGAATTAGATTAGTATTGTCGAGATCAACTACGATATGTTAAACTAATTGTAGTGAATAGCATACTTACGCGCCCACAGATTGATCCTCCATAATTTAAGCACCATGATCACCTCTCCACCCTTTATGTTCCTAAAGCCATTCCAGAATTTATAAGTGTGTTCACCGGTTACCACACACTTTAGCATATTGTCCCTATTATGATTAATAAAAGGTGGTTGTAAAATACAATAATGTGAGTTTCTTCATGGTGTTATTATTGTTTGGTTTAAATTTACATGGCATCTTTGATGTGAAACACACTCTTTGTATGTGCAAGGCCATGTGGATTCTCTTGAAGGGGGCTGGTGCTGCAGATCATGTCCATAGTATCTACATCATAAGTGTTTTCTTTCAGTTAAATAAAGTTACATGCACATAAATTACGCTTTAACAAATTCGCATGCATACCTATAACAACATTTGTTTTGGTTTCGATGTCACAAATTTGGGTCAAAGTTAAAAATTCCAAGTAGTGCTTATCGTTCAAAAGATCGATTTTTTTGGATTGTAGTATCTGTAGACAGAATTGTAAGTACGAAACGAGAGTTTGTTGCATGGAACCCTGCAAATCCTGGCCGTACTACTACTTTGTGTATTTCAATCCTGGCCTTCACCAACAAAGCCACCTTCTGCACCAAGACACGTGTAATTATCATCATCATTTTCACTAACATCCTCATCCTTAACTTTCCCATACACAGTATAATCCTCAAGGTATATATTTTTAACGTCACCAGCATGAGATTTTTACGCATCATCATAATCATCATTGACGTTACCCTCACCACCATCAGATATATCCATATCTTTGTCTTCAAACTCTTCTTCATCGTCCTCAAGGTCTTCGTCAACACTTCCACCAGCAACCTCATTGCCACTAGCCATACAAAAACGACTCGAGACACAAAGGCGTACATGCGTTTTACATAACTTAATCAAGGACCGCACTTGTTTATCATTTGTGACATGCATAGGTGGTGTACAAGAATCCGTGTCCATTAGTTGCAACATCAAATCCGGAAACGAGTAAGTTAACTCGACGAACTCGATGTTCTTGTCCAGCTCATAGTTTAATTGTGTCATCTCAATGAGTTCGCAATGTGTACAAGAATCACTCAAGAAGAACATTTTCCCTCATTTGGGATTATCCACCTCAAAATACCACTTACAGTCTTTCATCACTCATTCTCCATAAACAGCAGGTACTTGAACTATTATCTAAAAAACATTTGACACAAATGCAAACTATTAGTGCAAGAAACAAATGCAAACAGCAGGTCTAACATCAGACTTCTTACACCAGCAGACTTCTTACACTAAGTCTGTTGATAAATAATTATCATAAATTCATAAAATAGATTTAAGACAGAATATAACACAGTGATGTGAAATTCATACATAAACAACAACAATAATTACTACACATGAAAAAAAATTAAAATCTCAAAAATACATATTAGATATGATACAAATACATTTAAAAAAATTTAGTGCAAGAGACTTCTCAAATGAAGTCTCCGAACAGACATCTTCTGTGAAGTCTAAAGTTTATAAGCTAAATACCTAATAACTAAAGAAAAATTATATTAAAAAAAAGGGAAAATCCCATAAAAAACCTCCAAGTTGTAAATGATTCCCAACTTAAACCTTCAATTGTTTTTGTTCCCAGTTAAAACCTTGAACTATAAAATTTTTCTAGAAAAAACTTTCAACTCTTAATATTTATGCCCGAAGTTAAGTTGACTAACGGTCAACGATGAACAGTAGAGTTGACCGTTAGTCAACATTTTTTTTTTCTTTTTTTTTTTAATTATCATTTTGATTGATTAGTGTAAGTAGGGTAAAAATATTTAGCTAGCCATGAGGGTGGTAAAACATAGTTCGTAAACAAATTTTGAGTGAAGCGGGTTATACGGGTGCGGGTTGCGGAGAAAACATTGCTGGTGTGAGTCGCGATATCTGAAAAAGAGAGTTATATAAACCCGCATCACTATTAAAACAAAATTCGGCCCAAGTCAATCGAAAACATTAAAATCCAGTGCAAAATCTTATTTTTATGTTTTTATTTAATATAATAAAATTTAAAAAATTTTAATTTTTTTTTGTAGTTTTCTTTCTCCAATAAAGCAACAACTTTAACTTAATTTGGAGCATAAGTCTATAAGATAGAAAAATTTTACTTATATTAAAAAAAAAATTTTAATTATGTTTTGACTCCAATAGCGGATAACCCGCTTCACTGAAAATTTGTTTACGACCTAAATATTTGTAACGGATAATCCGTCATGGCTAACTAAATATTTGTTCCTTACTTACATTAATTAATCAAAATAATAAGTTAATGAGAGATCAATTGACCTCACATCCTTCTATCTAGATCCGAAATTGGCTGCTCATCTGATGTAACGGTCAAGAAAGTAAGGATTTTCTAATTGGGCTAGATTTTAATGTTTTCGGCTAACTTGGGCCGAATTTTTTTTTTTAATTAATTATGCGGGTTTATATAACTCTTTTTTTTAGATATCGTGACCCGCACCCGCAATGCCTTCTCCACAACCCGCACCCGCATAACCCGCTTCACTCAAAATTTGTTTACGACCTATGTATTACCAATGTCATGGCTAGTTAAATATTTGTACCCTACTTACACTAATAAATCAAAAGATAAGTTGTTAAAAAAAAAAAAAGGTTGACTAACGGTCAACGTTACTGTTCATCGTTGACCGTTAGTCAACTTAACCTCGGGCACAAGTATTAAGAGTTGAAGGTTTTTTCTGGGAAAATTCAATAGTTCAAGGTTTTAACTGGAAACAAAAAAAGTTGAAGGTTTAAGTTGGGAATCATTCGCAACTTGGAGGTTTTTTACGGGATTTTCCCTAAAAAAAATATGTGATAAAAATAGTTCAAATTTCTAAAACATCAAAAGCCACACGTAACACACATGTTTGGACAAGAAAATAAAAATAACTAACTACAAATAAGCTAAAGTTTTATTTTTACGAAAATTATCATAAGCGACTTCGCCTGCGAAGTCTCATAGTAGACTTTTTGGATGAAGTCTGCTTCGCTATTTGGAGGAGACTTCGCCCAAGAGGTTTGAAGTAGGGGTCTAGTTTTGCAATTGACCATAATTTAACTTTTTTAGGAGACTTCACAGACGAAGTCTCCTACACAAGGAGACTTCGCTGAGAAGTCTATACTATTTGGGGGTCTAGTTTTGCAATTGACCTCAATTTTGACTTTTCCAGTAGATTTCATCTCGAAGTCTCTTTGGTAAGAGACTTCGTCGGTGAAGTCTATTACATAATTAAACTTCCACGATGAAGTTTTTTTACCTTCAGAGACTTCTCCGCCGAAGTCTACCACAAAGTAGGATATATTTTTGTAATTGACCACAAAGAAGTCTTTGTAGAAAAAATGTTAATTTTGCAATTGACCAAAATTTTAGATTTTTAATTTTCAGAGTTTTCGATGGTTTTAGACTTCATCAGAGAAGTCTATAATTAGTCAATGCTTTGGAATTTTGGTCAAATGCAAAACTAACCCCTTTTTCACGTAGACTTCTTAGATGAAGTCTCGATAAAATAATTTTGTTCCAGTCAATTGCAAAACTAACCTCCTTTTTTCGTAGACTTCATAGGAGAAGTCTTTGTACAAAGTCAAACTTACGGTCAATTGCAAAACTAACCTCTTGTACGCAGACTTCGATGGTGAAGTCTCAACATCGTGAAGTCTAAGGTCCAAAAAGTCAATTGCAAATCTACCCCCAGTTGACTATTGAGACTTCACCCATGAAGTATGCATTCTGGAAAATCAGAGAAAATGAAGCAAAAATTACCAAGATTCGGTTTGAACTTGTTTTTACCTTCTTAAAAGACCAATAACTGATCACGCCACCAATACCCAAGCAACCCAGACATTATTATGCCCGAATCTTAGTAAATCACAAGATCTATGAATGGTAAATATTGAAAACGAGATTATAGAGTAAAATGGTTGAAATGAGAGAGGATATCGACAAAAATAGAGCTTTAAGCTCAGTTTTAGAGCATTAACATATCATAATTCGGTTGTTTGAAGCATTTAGAGCTCAATTCTGTTTGGTAATGGTGGTTGGGAACTATTGAAGACGATGACGTTTTCAAACCCAGCCAGCAAACTTTACAAGAGAAGTATGCACTAGATATTTTAATGAAAAAAAAAAGTTGGGAAAAGTATTTGAAGGCATTTTAAAAGAAAGCGAAAGAGGGGTATAGTTTTGGAATTGACTTCAAATAAGGGTATAGTTTAGCAAGAAGCTAAAAAAAAGGGAGGGTTTCTTAAATTGTTTTTACCCATTTTTTCCTGTTTTTTTGTCAATGGTTTCTAAAAACTATCATAAATTAACTAAACTCCATCTTTTACATCTATAAATTTTTTACTGTCGATAACAGTACAAGAAAATTCCCCAAATTCAGACCACCATTTTGACCAACTTCTGACCACTTTCCGAACAAATTTCCGACAAAAAAACATTAGTATCGTGGAAATTTTTAAAATTTTCGACAAAACATATTGGTCGGAGAACTACCTTAGAAATTGATGAATATAAAAAGTATATAAGTGGTCAGAAATTGGTGAGAATGAATAATCTAAATCTGGATCAATGAGGCATAATAAGTAATCCTTTCATTCACAGCATAACTTGTTCATCAGTGTGAAAAGAATACAAGAATCAAGAAGGGCTTAAATGACCTCTGAGGTTTCAGATATGCACGGCTAATTCATATACATACCTTCTGGCTCAAATCCAGTGCTCTGCTTATAATCATTGTTTCCTCGTGTGTCAGTTCACCCCCTTACCAGCCTATGTTGGAGAGAAATAACATGTCAATGGGAAAGAATATACACAAGCACAAGAGGCACTTTAAATAGCCAAAGACTTAGACAAAACCCTAAGATTAATGAGAAAAGGAAAGCTGAAACGAGAAGCTTAATTAAAGCACAAGTAATAATTTAAAAGCTTAAAAGAAACACAGCCCATGTGTTAAAATAAAAGAGATTCGGTGTAGAGATGCGCTGCATCACTTGGACATCTTACTATCGACGAGATCTCAACATGATCCGGTGTTAGCGGTCCTGACGTCGTAGAAAAAACAACATTGAACGACACCATGGTTTACGCAAATGATTGTCTAGGATACCTATATACATTACCCTCTGCTGGCGAGTCAGACATTGAACAGAACTCTGAACTGAACTCCGAACTGAACATAGTCTGAACTGAACTCTGAACTGAACTCTGGTGTCATAGCAAAAACAATATCAGGCGACACCATGTTGCGCCTTCTTCAGAAAACGTGTCATGTTGTTGTACATTCTTTTTATATTAAGCAGAGTTTTGACTTTTGATCAATGATATACGTATTATTATTATATTAACCTAGTATACTAGGGTTTTCTTAAATCAAGCCGAACTGTATCGTTTTAAGTCTGTTTGAACTCGAACCAAAAAGGAGAACCGAACATAATAACAATGTCCATCGTTCTATGTCTTTAAACCTAAGTTGAACATAATTACACTCAAACCTCGACTTAGAAATCTATTTTTGGATTCTTCCGTTTGTTTTTCCACAATCACCCTTAATACAAAAGCTAATGAATAGATAAAAAAGATATATAATACTTACATTTGCTTCTTAAATGGTTTGTGTAGAAAACATAGGGGTTGATTGGCGAACGCTTTCAGTAATTTTTTTTAAGTCTTTACAGTTAATATTTTGCCTAAACTCTAAACCCTAAACCCTAAACCCTAAACCCTAAACCCAATCATACTTTTTTGGCTTTGATTAATTTAAAAGTCTCCATATCACTACTTTTCTATTTTACTCTTTGATTATAGTTATTTTTTAAAGTCTCGTAAACCTGACTTTAAAACAAATAAAAATAAAAGCCAACAGTTTTTCTTTGTTTTTTTCCCCACTTGTATTAAAATTTTCCATAAAACTCATTGATGAACTAATTTTTTAATTGATTTTTTTTTTTATTCTTTTAAGATCTATTTCTCTATATAAAAGAGAAGAAACAAATATTAAAATTATGTCAAAAAGGACAAATATGATAGGCATGCAATACCCAGAGATAAATTTACTTAAGATCAATAAACAAATTTTAAAATTTTTTAGTTATTGAACAAATTATATATTGTATACTTCATTATGTTCGGTATACTTTATATTGTTTACAAATATAATTCTTACAGTCAAATCTTTACCAATCTATAGAAAAAATTTTACAATCAAATTCTTTACAGCAAAGTCTCTGCAGTCAAAGTCTATACAGTCAAAGTCTCTACAGTCAAAAGTTACAGTCGTTACCAATCGGCCCCATAATTTTAATGGAGGAAAACAAAATTGAGATAATAGGATTACAAAAATTTAATTAGGGTTTAAGAAAGAGAATGTGATAGAAAAAATATATTTAGGGATATATATATATATATATATATAACTCGAGCGTTGGGTTTTTTTTTATCCAACCGCAACCGCCCGTAATCGCAAATGAAAACGCTTACAGAAAACTACTTTTGAAATATGGCGATTTAAAACGGTTCAGAGCAATATAAAGCGGTTTTTTTAAAAAATTTTTTAAATCACTAACTGCTGCTAATACCTGCAAACACATCGTCAGCAAATTATATCTTTTCATACCATCAACGAATACAACGATCATGAATAGAGGGGAAAACTTAGATTTTATCCTTATTGATCTCATTCTTGAGATACTTTCAAGTTTTCCTTCAAAGTTAATAACAATGTTTCACTGCGTGTCCAAGCTATAGAGGTCCATGCATCGCTGTCCAGATTTCACCGAGTTGTTCTTGACCAGGTCTTCTGCTCGTCCACGTCTCTTATTTGCCCTCATAAACTACAGTGGGTGGATTTTTACTCGTCGCCTCAGCCTCAAAATCCATATGAGACAACGATTATTGTATTAGCCATTGATTTTCAGATGAAGGTCTCTGAAGACATGGGGCCAAATTTCCGTTCCCATACCTTTGGTTTTTGATCTTTTTCTCTAGTATGCACTTCTCAAACAAGGGTGAGGATACAGTGCCTCACACTAAAAAGAATGCGATATTACCTAAAGCACTAATAGAAACGTACACGTTTTTAAAACTTAGGTTTTAGCCGCTTAGATTTTGCTTTCTTACTTTCCTTAAGAGTTCTTACATTTATATTTTACTACTTAGATCATCGTTAATGGAAAGTTTCTTAATGGGATTCTTAAGTAATATTTAATAATTAATTAGGGTTAAAAAAGTTTCTTAATGGTGTCGATCGATGCTGAGCTTCAGTTCTCCGATCGGCTCAACTCCATATTGCTTCAAAAGCTTCCAAATCCTCCAATTAGCTCCACATGTGCCTATAGCTTGAAAAGAACCTGAAAGGCTATAAAACTAAAGAAAATACTCAACAAAAAGGACTTATATCATGGTTAAAAGTGGGTAAAAACCATGATATATCAACTCCCCCAGACTTAGTCTTTGCTTGCCCTCAAGCAAACAGAAAACTAAACAGAGAAAGAGGTTTGAAAACATAGAGACTCACATTTTTCTTGTGACATAGTAATGACCCTTTTTCCAAGCTTCCAGTTGTCACCTAAACAGTTTCAGATCGGACCACCATGTACTTCTCCTTAGACCATTGCAGTTTCCCATTATCCACTCATTATCTCACAGCATCAATCATACTGAATCCTTCATTGCCGTTTTATCACTGATGTTGATATTCAGGAACCTTCTAGATTCTTCCTCATGCGATATCATGACTAAGGAACCACCCATATTTTATACTTTGGTATCGATTTCCTCTCCCCTAGACTTATCTCTTTTTATGTTTCTGATTTTAAATTAAGCTTTGCATACACAAATCAAGGTTCGAGACGCGAGTATTGATGGTGATGGCCACCTAATCCCCGGTTCTCCCCTCTCAAAGTGTCAAAAGTCTTAGGCGAATAATGGGGTCTCGGGAAATGTTCCTACCCCTCGCTTCAGACTTTTGTGTGATCATTCCTTATCCAAGTAGAACAATGGGATCACAGGAAGTATTCCTAGCCCTCTACTCAGCGGAAATCATCTAATCTTTTATGCATTTTATGTATCATTGTGTGTTAGGGGAGAGGTCTACCATATTTTTCAAACGCACGGGTTCCTTTGCCACATATGAATGATGAATCAAGTTCAGTGAATACCAACCTCAGGAGTGAAGTGCACAAAACTTGGCCTCAGATTTAGAAGAAATTTGCTGGAGACATGGGTGTTTCCTGGTCGACTGGTTAGCCTTTGGATTTTTCATTAGTCGATCTTAGAGCTGGTTCTGTGACAATGGTTACTCAAAAAACAAAGTCAGGACACTGAAATCAAGTAAAGGTTCATAATCTCAAACAAGTTTGACTCAATAAAACAAAAATTTGACTCCAAAATGACTCAAAAATGGACTGACTCTAAGAAGAACAAACACAATGTCAGTAATCACCTCCCCCAGACTTAAACAACACTTTCCCCAGTGTTATCTAGCCTAGAGGAAGCAAAAGAAAGCACAGGAACAAAATGGCTGAAATGGTTCAAAGTACCATGGAGTGGTGGGTATCGATCGATACTAAAGACCGGTATTGACCGATACTGAGGGGTATCGACCGATGCTAATCAAGTATCGATCGATACTGAGGTCCTTTGTCTGCGATTTCTGAAACTCAAAATCGTGTCTACTGAAGCCAAAAGTTAGATGAAGGAACTGTCAGATCAGAGACACAGTTAGAAGCAATCAGAATCAATAGATAGCCATAAGTTCCAACGAGTATTGAAAAAGACAAGGATAAGTTCAGAAAAGAAAACATAACAAAATAAAAGAAAATAAAAGAAAAGAGACAGAAAACGTGAAACCCAGGAGCGAAACTAGTCTGAATCCTCATCATCATCGGAGTCTGAAACAGCGTAGCGCGAGGAAGGACCGGGAGTGGAGTGATCGCCGTCAGTGGACGACATGCAGTGGCAGCGAGAGACAGCGGACCAGATGCTCTGAAGACTCTCCACGACGTACCTCTGAAAGGTAGCTGTCTCCATTGGCAGCTCTGGTGGTGGAGGAAATGAAGGAGCGGAGCAGATGTCTGGCCGCGCTGTTGAACGGCGAGGCTGACTTCCAGCAAAGTCAGCGGCTGGTGTCTCGTCTGAACCAACAACAGGAATTGATGGAAAGCTGACGCGGAGCGCGGCCACGCGTGGAAGGGGCAACCGAAAGCAGACTCGGGTCTGGATCAAAGTGCAGCTGAGAAGGGTCATCGCCAATGGTGGTGAGAGCGCGGTTGGGGAGCTGGACAAAGAGCTCTCCATCTATCGTGGGTAGGCACCAGCGGCGAGTGGCCTTCATCCAACGCATATGTTGCATGTGTTGCTCATCCATGAGTGAGCGAGTAGTTACAATCGAGCTTCTGAAGTAGAAATGCCAAAGTGCTCGAAGATAGGAGTAAGGAGGCTGCCGACTGACTCAGTCTTCGTGCGTGGCGAAGTACGGCCAGAGAAGGGCTTGGTCTTCAGAGAGACCAAGTGGTGCGCAAAGATAGCGCCAATGTTGACCGCGAGGTTCAACTCGGGCCACTCATACCTATCCTCAGGAATTATGTCACCAACTGCCTTGTGCAATAACATCAGCTCCGAGATCCTCAGCTTGTTCGGCTCCATCTTGCATAGTAAGGTGGTGCTCAAAATGCGGGCGATGCAACGCAGATTCGGGTGGCGGATATCAATCTGGGTAGAGGTCTTGGAGCTGTAGGCGCCAAGACCAATGTGTCGCCAAAAGACCTGCACATCCTGAAATTGGGAGGGGAGAGCTATCTGCTGAGGATAAGGATCAAACCCGTAGATGGCGCAGAGGTCAGGGATAGGTAGCCTGTAGCGAATCCCTCTGATCAGGAAAGTCAGGGTCTCCTCAGAAGCAGTGCGGTGAACCTCATTTCTATAGTACACTCGAGCTGTGGCGAGGAACTAACGAACGAGGTCTGGGTAAAGATCATACTGCCGTGAGTAAAGAGTGCCCAATCCAATCTTCTCGAGCATTGTGGAAAGATCCACGTCGATGCCTAGACGACGCATGGTGTGAGGATCGATGAAGCGCATAGGCAGGATGACAACACGTAGCCACTCGTTGTAGAACAGAGTGTCGTAGTCATCCTTCTCCTTAGCTATTGGTCTGTAAACGCAAGCCTCACTCTCAGTCTCATCCTTAGGCAAACCTGCCCAATCGCGTCGCGGAATGATCATCTTCCCCTCCAACTTAGGCCAGGGATGCCTAGCAACAGGTACAGGGGTAGAAGGAGATGGCGAACGTCGCGGCGCAGGCCTCAGATTACTGATGTGGCAGTCAATATAGCTCATACGACCAGTGTCTTCTGTGAAACCACCCTTCAGTACTCTGTATCGATCGCTGGTCAGAACATCCGTGATGACTCCGGCGATCCAATGTGAGTCACAAAATGCCTCCACCTCATCTTGGAGACTGTACTCGTGGCGTGGAGGATTGGAACCGGAAGCGTCATCCTGTCGTGCCTTCTTGCGGGGAGCCATCTAAGAAGAAATCAAAAAGAAAACAAAAATCAGAATAGCTCGTGCGTCAAGTAAGTGCAGGCATCGATCGATACCAAGGGGGTATCGATCGATACTCGCAATGTAAGCACAAAGGTCCCGACAGATTGCATCGCAAAATCCATTCTATCACAGGTCGGGTATCGATCGACACCAAGGGGGTATCGATCGATACTCGAGACATAATCGCAAAGTTCATCACAAATGGCATCCAATTCCAAAACTGTCACCCTAAAATCGAATCCCAAAATCTACTCCATCCTTATCATATCCATTCTAGTCCTAATACACAGCAATTTTATTCCACTAGAACCAAAGATGACAAGAACAGAATAAGAATTTCACAAAATAGGCAAAGTCTAAACCGAATCTTGTCAACAAATCTAAAAGGATGAATTCGAGTACATTACCTTGTAGATCGAAAGTATGGGTAATGGAATGACAATGTGATCAAAAATCTGAGTGGATTAGAGTTTGGAATCGAAGAAAGTGATGAAGAATTGAAAAAAATTCGTGAGAGGGTGAGAGAATACGGCGGCGTCGAGCGATATGGTGAGGAAGTGTACGAGTAAACCCGAGGGTTTTATAGAATAGCGTAACTGGGGGCTGAGTATCGATCGATATAGTAAGTGGTATCGATCGATGCTCAGCGTAACAGCATAATTCCCTTTTTCCCTTGGTATCGATCGATACTTGCATGGTATCGATCGATACTTGCATGATATCGATCGATGCTCGTCGTCTGGACCTGGTTCGACGTGAAAACACAACACAAAAACAAAACAAATTAATCAAAAGAAAAACCTATGTACAGACTCACCGGTGGGTTGCCTAACACTAAGCGATTATTTAATGTCATTAGCTTGACATGGAGATCAGTCAAGCAGCTGGTGGCTCAGCCAGAGGCACAATGTGGCCATCTGGAATGGTGGCTTTCGCCCAATAGTGTTTCACCCTCTGTCCACTGACAGTGAACTCCTTACCTTCAGCACTCAGCAACACTACAGCACCATGAGGGCAGACTTCCATGATCGTGAAGGGACCTGACCAACGAGAACGCAATTTCCCAGGAAACAATTGCAAACGAGAGTTGTACAGAAGTACCTGGTCATTTGGTTCAAAATGGCGGGAAATGATCTTCTTGTCATGATAGGCTTTGGTCCTTTCCTTGTACAGCTTGGAATTCTCATAGGCGGAGTGTCTGATATCATCTAACTCATTCAACTGAACCAACCGCCTTTGAGGAGCAGTCTTGATGTCAAAATTCAACAGTTTTGTAGCTCAGGCTGCTTTGTGCTCTATCTCAACTGGAAGGTGACATGCTTTTCCATACAGCAAATGGAATGGTGTTGTACCGAGTGGCGTCTTGAACGCGGTTCTGTAAGCCCAAAGAGCGTCATCGAGTTTTAGCGCCCAATCCTTCCGTGTAGCACCAACTGTCTTCTCCAAAATCTCCTTGATAAGTACGTTGAAGACCTCTTCTTGTTCACTGGTCTGAGGATGATATGGCCTGGCAACGCGGTGGTGTACACCATACTTCCTCAGCAGCTTCTCGAAGACCTTGTTGATGAAGTGAGTACCCCCATCACTGATGACAACTTTGGGCACTCCAAATCGTTGGAAGATAATAGTCTTGAACAGCTTCAGGACCACGGCAGAATCGTTGGTAGGACTAGCAATTGCTTCTACCCACTTAGAGACGTAATCGACGGCGACTAAGATGTAGCAGTTCTGTCGCGATGGAGGGAATGGTCCCATGAAGTCAATACCCAATCAAAGACCTCCACCTCCAGGATGAAGTTCTGCTGCATCTCATGACGGTCGGTGATCTTACCTCGTCTCTGACATACATCACAATGGGAAATGAAAGTGTGAGCATCCTTAAACATCGTAGGCCACCAGAAACCGGCTTGCAGAACCTTAGAGACCGTCTTGAATGTAGCAAAGTGCCCAGCATACTCATAACCATGGCAATGAAATAGGATTTCCGGTACCTTAGACTCAGCTATACACCTTCTGTAAATCCCATCAGAACAGTGCTTGTACAAATATGGCTCATCCCAGAAGTAGCGTCTGACATCTCTCATGAACTTCTTCTTCACATACTTCTTTAGGTGCTTCGGTTCTAGATCAACAGCAAGGTAGTTGGCTATGTCGGCATACCAAGGTTCAGAAGGAGTGCTAACAGCAAAAGTCTCCTCTGTATCATGTAGATCTATATACGAATTGGCAGTGGAAAGTCCCAGGTATCGATCGATACAATGAGGGTATCGATCGATGCTTGCATCGTGAACTGAAAGCAGCAACTCTTGAGGGTATCGATCGATACTCCAGGGGTGTCGATCGATGCTCGCTTTCTTCAGCGGCAGAATCGAATCAGAACCAGTCTCAATGAAGTATATCCTCTCCTCAGGTAGTGAATCGTCGATAGGAACTTCTTCACTGATCCTCATGTGCGAGAGATGATCTGCAACTCCATTCTCTACTCCTTTCTTGTCCTTGATCTCTATGTCAAAACCTTGGAGTAGCAAAACCCATCGACACAATCGAGGCTTCATATCCTTATTCTGCAGCAGTTACTTAAGAGCAGCGTGGTCAGTATGCACAATCACCTTACTTCCTATCAGATTGGAACGAAATTTCTCGAAAGAGAACACAACAGCAAGTAACTCCTTCTCAGTGGTGCTAAAGTTCCATTGGGCGTCATCTAGTATTCTGCTAGCATAATAGATCACATGCAGCTTCTTGTCTTTCCTCTGTCCCAGAACAGAATCAACAGCAAAATCACTCGCATCACACATGACCTCAAAAGGGAGGTTCCAATCTGGTGGCTGAACAATGGGAGAAGAAACCAATGCCTTCTTGATCATTTCAAACGCAGCAAGACACTCTGGTGTAAAATCAAAGACGACATCTTTACACAGCAGAGCAGTAAGCGGGCGGGCTAGCTTGGAGAAATCCTGAATGAACCTGCAATAGAACCTGGTATGACCAAGGAAACTCCGAACATCCTTCACTGATGTAGGCGGCAGGAGGCTTGTCATGACCTGAATCTTAGCCTTATCAACCCCAATCCCAGCTTTAGAGACCTTATGTCCCAGAACGATGCCGTCTTGAACCATAAAGTGGCACTTCTCCCAATTCAGAACTAGATGCTTCTCCTCACAACGCTGAAGTACCTTACACAAATTGTCCAGACATCCCTTAAACGAAGACCCATAGACAGAAAAGTCATCCATAAATACCTCCATGAATTCCTCGATCATATCTGAGAAAATGGACATCATGCATCTCTAAAATGTAGCTGGAGCATTACACAACCCAAATGGCATCCTTCTGTAGGCAAATGTGCCGTAAGGACAAGTGGAAGTCGTCTTCTCCTGATCATCTGGATGTATCGGGATCTGGAAGAAGCCTGAATAGCCATCCAGGAAGCAATAGTAAGGATGACTAGCCAATCTTTCCAGTATCTGATCAATAAATGGCAATGGGAAGTGATCATTCCTCGTCGCAACATTCAGCTTCCTGTAATCTATACACATGCGATGCCCGGTGATTGTTCTCGTCGGAACCAGCTCATCTTTCTCATTCTTAACCACTGTGAATCCTCCCTTCTTAGGAACAACATGAACCGGACTGACCCAACTGCTGTCAGAAATAGCGTAAATGACTCCTGCTTCCAGAAGTTTCAAAATCTCCTTCTTGACCACTTCTATCAGATTCGGGTTGAGTCTCCTCTGATGCTCTATTGAAGCCTTCGACTCGTCCTCCAGATGAATCCGATGCATGCACAGATCTGGTGATATACCTGAAATATCATCAAGAGAATAGCCGAGAGCTTTGTGATACTTGCGCAGCTTGCTCAGTAGTAAGGCGACCTCTGCGTTGTTCAAAAAAGAATTGACAATCACAGGATAAGTAGAGTTAGGGCCAAGGAAAACGTACCTCAGGCTAGCCCGGAGTCGCTTTAGATCAAGCTTAGGAGCTTTCGGTTCACTCCAATCAGGCAAAGAATCGGATCTGGTGCGAGAGATGTGCAGTTCTTTGGGAAGAAGGGGTTGGTATCGATCGATACCTCCTGTGGTATCGATCGATGCCTCTGCTTGGTTGTCAAGAATCGTGGCATAGGCAGCGGCAACCTCTGTGGGAACTGTCTCTGTCTCAGCCGAGCAAACCAAAGCTCTTTCTAATGGATTTTCAGGATGCATCCTCAAGAAATACTCATCTGATAGCTCACTGAATGTGTCAATGAAGAAAGTCTGTCCGTCGATGGTTGGTTTCTTCATCATCTTTTCCATGTTAAAAGTCATGACTAGATCACCAATGTTGAGAGATATCCGCCCATTCTTGCAATCGATTAGGGCTCCAGCTGTAGCTAAGAAAGGTCTTCCCAATATNAAGTAAACCAACTGTCGTTGCGAAAACTATCTATGCCTAAACCTAGAATTCCAAATTTCTTTGCAAATTCTATGAATTTAAACAAGCATTAACGGTCAAGTTCAATTGTACACAAAATCCCTAAACCAAATTTTTTTGCGAATAGGGCTTTTGCTCACCAAACACTAGATCAGGCAATCAATCACACTTTCGTGCCAATCAAACAACCTAAAATCAGATTCTAGTTCGCGAGGCTAGAATAAGCATTAATCTCAAGTCAAGGTGAAAAGCTCTATAGATTATTCCTTAACAATTCATTCAGATCTAATAATTCATCAAATACCTTTAAGCAACCCTAATCCTAACACGGAATCTACTCAGACATGGTGAATGCAATAAACATCATGAATAGAATAGATATCATATAATAAAATGAAATAGAGTAAGAATACAAAGAGGTTCAAGATTTCTTCTCCAAAAACTCAATTGCAGAAAACTCTATCTCCAGAAATCACAAGGTATCTTTCTGGAGGCTCAAAAACCTAATTATATAGTCAAAACACGTTTTGGAGTTATCTCGAAAAATAAGGAAAACTTCTGGATTATCTTCGGGTTTGTTTCGCGTTCTAGTCACTGGCATCGACCGATACCGTAAATGATATCGATCGATGCTAGGGTCTTGGATCGTGTCTCTCCCAAATAAATGGTGTCGATCGATGCTGAGCTTCAGTTCTCCGATCGGCTCAACTCCAGATTGCTTCCAAAGCTTCCAAATCCTCCAATTAGCTCCACATGTGCCTATAGTTTGAAAAGAACCTGAAAGACTCTAAAACTAAAGAAAAGACTCAACAAAAAGGACTTATATCATGGTTAAAAGTGGGTAACACCAGATCGGATCGGTTTAAGATATGACAAATACAAACTGTTTTGATGTCCGGATTAGGACTTGGGTTTTTACATAGCTGATGTTGCCAAAAGCATCAAACCTTAGGTGATGTAAAAGAATAAGCTAGATACCGGCTTGAAGAGCAGCTCTAGAGTGCTGGCTTTGATCTTGATGCTGACTTCCTCCTCCCAACTTACTCTGCAAATTACCAAAAGCATCAAATCTTAGGTGATGTAAAAGAATAGGAGTGATAGACATATACAAACATACAAACATACAAACTTAAACATAGTTTTTAAAATAAAACAGAACATAAAATCCACTAAGCTTTGAAGCTGACCTACGGTTTCTCACTAATGGAACCAGTGACTGCACCACATATGCCATTAATGGTCTGTAATCAGCTTCTGCTTGAACACACATTGCTGCTATTGCTGCAACTTGAACGACCTCTTTTGTCGAGTATTGTCCTTCGAGTGTTGGATCCATTATGTCTACTACTTTGTCTATGTCAGCCAATTGAGGCAAAACCTAGAGAAAAGGAAAAGAGAAGTTATTAGAGCAAAAGACAAGAAGAAATGACATAAGAGCAGTTTCTGATCCGACTTTAGCCAATCCGAAATCTGAAACTTTGGCATTGAAGTTTCTGTCCAGCAAAATTTTGCTGCTCTTAAAGTCTCTTGAATCACTGGGGGTGATACTTGTTCATGGAGATATTCCAAGCCTTTTGCAGCTTCCTGACCTATTCTCATCTGAGTTTCCCAATCTAATCTTGGTGGGACAGAACCAGTACCTATATGCAAGAAAAAGAGCTATCAAATACACAATAAGAACTCCAGATGCTATGTTCACCAATTAGTAACTATAATACATTATCTAGGATTCATGTTCCTACAGACCACCATTTGCCATGAATTCATACACAAGCAGTTTGTGACTATTGTCTGAGCAATTACCAAGAAGTACCAAAAGATTTAGAACAGTCACACAATTATATTGAGGCTCACTAGACCAAACAAGACTAACAAGCCATCATTATGGTCACTGGAGCATGAAACATATATTACACAAATTATAGATTACACAAACATTGACATCAGTTTCAGAACATACAAAAACACAAATTTAAACAGAATTTTTAAACATGAAACATAGATACATGAAACATAACATGAAACATACAAACTTCTAATAACTAGTTCACACTAATTAGCCAACATGTATTCAATAAGCTTCTTCTTTAAAGCTTCTTCAAACTCAGATAGTTGGCTCTTTTTTGGCAATGAGACTTTCAAGTAGATTCATCTTGGAGAGTCTTTTTTTCATTGCCAAATATATCTCTTTAATGGACCACATGCTCTGAAACTCGGACAGAGCCTTCCCCTCTACTGCAGTTCTCTTACCAGATGCTTTTTTTGCTGCCTTAACACCAGGAGGACGGTTGGTTCCTTGCTCACCTTCTTTGGTAAATGCGTGAGAGCTTGATGATTGTGCATCATCCTCACACCTTCTCCTTTTAAAGTGATATGATCATGGATAACACTAAGGACGTGGAGCATGGAGCAGAGGAGGATAAGCTTGTAGCTGAGGATGAGCTTGTAGCTGAGGATGATTTAGCTGCACCAAGTGGACCAATGACGCGTGCTAGGACAAGGAAGCTCAAGGAGAACATCCATTCTCTACTTACACACTTAGAGGACCGAGCAGAAGAAAGATATGCTTATCAAACCTCCCTGATTTTGATTCAAGCTATATGATTTTAACAAATGGGAAAAGTGTTGGATTATACTCTTTTTCCCTTGTCAAGTTTTGTCCCACTGAGTTTTCTTGACAAAGTTTTTAATGAGGTAATCTCAACACTTTCTACTTCCCCATTTGTTAAAATAGAAGCCTAAACTCTTCTAAGAACTAGATCAAAACAGGTAAATCAAAGGAGTTCCATTCCCTTTGTGTGACCTCTCGATCCATTGGTGAATCTAAGGAATTCCGCAGCCTAAGTGTGACCTCAACAATCCATTGTTTCATCCAAAACGTTCTACATACCCAGACCACTAAATTTCACCTCTACTAGCTTCTAAAGTGACGATTTTGGAACAAGGATCATATTAAGTGGTATCAGAGCCACTTTGGAAGCTAAGTACTCTTAGATCTTTTTGTTTTATGTATTTTATCATTCTGTTTTGTGTAGATCTAAGGTTTTTCTTGATTTATCAGTTTTTGACGGTTCATATTCTTGTGACACACGACTCTTGGTATTCTTGTGACACACATATCTGATGGTGTAGTTAAGTGTTTGTATCACTCATATCGTTCATATTAGTTGCATATTGCAATATGATTAGTAGATCTGTGCTTGCTTGAAGAACTTGTAACTGCGTGTACTTTAACTTGTTGCAGATTCTATGGCAACTTCAGAAGAGGAAGAAGAGAGCAGCAGCAACAGTAACAACAAACTCCTCATTGAAGCCATAATAGCAAAAATGCAGAAGATGATGGATGATAGATTTGCTGCTTTAGAGGAAAACAACAGAACCAAAATTGAAACTAGACAGTGTCAAAGAATGGATGACAGAATCCATGATGCTGCATCAGATCAGTACTATGAGAGGAGAAGTGATACATCACAAAGTAACCAAAGAAGAAATAGGCGTAACAGAACTCAAGATGAACTTCTGCAATAAAATATCAAAGGATTGAAGATCAATATACCTCCCTTTCATGGCAGAACCGATCCTGATGCTTACTTATAATGGGAAAAGAAGATTGAGTTGGTCTTCAATGTTCAGCAGTATACAGAACTAAACAGAGTGAAGATAGCTGCAACAGAATTCCATGGTTATGCCTTGAGCTGGTGGGATCAGCTAGTCACGACCAGGAGCTACCTGTTGAGAGTTGGGCAGAAATGAAAAGTTTGATGAGAAAAAGGTTTGTACCTAGTCACTATAACAGAGAGCTGCATCAGAAACTAAGGAAACATACTCAGGGAACTGGAACTGTGGAGGAGTATTACCAGGAAATGGAAGTGTTGATGCTGCGAGCTAACATAGTAGAAGACCAAGAAGCTACAATGTCACGGTTTCTAGGAGGTTTGAATCAGGAAATTCAAGACAAGTTAGAGACTGAGCATTACATGGAGCTTGAAGAAATGTTACATAAAGCTATTTTGTTTGAGCAATAGATTAAGAGAAAGAGAGATTCACATTCTAGCTACAGTCACAGTTCATCCTACACATGTCCAGGTTACCTTAAAGAAGACAGAAACTCTTTTGCTAAAGAATTCCAGCCAAATGCATCTTCAAAATCTTTTGATACAAGTAAGGTTACTACTCCAGCACCTATAGACTACAAAGGAAAAGCAAAAGAAGGGGTTGTACGAACCAGAGATGTCAGTTGCTTCAAATGTCATTGAAAAGGGCATAATGCAAGTGAATGTTCTAACAAGCGTGTAATGATCCTTCTAGAGAGTGGTGAAGTAGAATCAGCTGATGAGTACCCAGATACTTCTAGTGAGGGAGAGCAAGAGATCTTACCAGTAAAAGGGGATTTGTTAGTGGCCAGAAGAACTCTAAGTGTGCAAAACAAGACTCAAGAGCAGGAACAACGAGAGAATCTGTTTCATACAAGATGTCATGTTAAGGGTAAAGTCTGTAGTTTGATCATCGATGGGGGTAGTTGTACTAACGTGGCCAGTGATACTATGGTCAAGAAACTTGGTTTAAAGACTAAAAACCATCCAGCACCTTATCAGCTTCATTGGCTTAATGATAGTGGCGAAATGAGTGTCAAGAAGCAGGTTTTGGTACCTATCTCTATTGGCAAGTATGAAGATGAGATTCTTTGTGATGTTCTGCCTATGGAAGCCAGCCACATACTGCTAGGACGCCCTTGGCAATCAGACAAAAAGGTTACACATGATGGCTTCTCTAATCGACATACCTTTGAGTATAAAGAAAGAAAACTACATTGGTTCCTATGACTCCACATGAGTTTATCTTGATCAGAAGAAGGATTCTTCTCAGTCTAAAAATCCAAACTTCTTTGCTAAGTCCAGTGATGTCAAGAAGGCTTACTGCTCTAACCAACCTATGCTTCTGTTTGTCCATAAAGAGTCATTGCATAATCTGTCTAATCTTACACTGGTGTTACCGAGTGAAATGACTAATCTTTTGCAGGAGTACAGTGACGTTTTCCCTGAAGAAACTCCACAAGGTCTACCACCTATTCGAGGCATTGAGCATCAGATTGATTTTGTACCTGGAGCTTCACTTCCAAATCGTCCAGCATATGGAACCAACCCCGTGGAGACCAAAGAGTTGCAGAAACAAGTGAATGAGCTGATGGAAAAGGTGCATATCCGAGAGAGCATGAGCCCATGTGCAGTCCATGTTTTACTAGTGCCTAAGAAGGATGGTAGTTGGCGCATGTGTGTTGATTGTAGAGCAATCAATAATATCACGGTGAAGTATCAATACCCTATTCCTAGATTAGATGATATGCTTGATGAATTGCATGGATCTAGCATATTTACTAAAATTGATCTTAAGAGTGGATATCACCAAATTAGAATGAAAGAGGGTGATGAATGGAAAACTGCGTTTAAGACTAAGCATGGTTTATATGAATGGTTAGTTATGCCTTTTGGTTTGACTAACGCTCCTACTACCTTCATGCGATTGATGAATCATGTGCTTAGAGCTTATATAGGCCTGTTTGTAGTTGTCTATTTCGATGATATCCTCATATACAGCAGGAATCTTGATGAGCACATTGAACATGTTAAGATGGTGCTAGACACGCTTAGGAGAGAAACATTGTTTGCAAATTTGAACAAATGCACTTTTTGCACAGATAATGTGGTTTTTCTAGGCTTTGTTGTAAGTGCAGATGGGATCAAAGTAGATGAAGAAAAGGTGAAAGCAATCCGAGAATGGCCAAGTCCTAAAACAATAGGGGAAGTCCGAAGCTTTCATGGCCTTGCTGGTTTCTATAGACGTTTTGTGAGAGACTTCAGCACTATAGCTGCCCCATTGACTGAAGTTATTAAGAAGGACGTTGGATTTAAATGGGGAGAAGTACAAGAAGAGGCGTTTCAATGCCTAAAAGAGAAGCTCATTCATGCTCCTGTTTTATCATTACCTGATTTTGTAAAAACTTTTGAGATTGA
>SMJT01000025.1:505040-579958 GCA_004349715.1 Crucihimalaya himalaica | reverse complement strand
GAATCTTGATGAGCACATTGAACATGTTAAGATGGTGCTAGACACGCTTAGGAGAGAAACATTGTTTGCAAATTTGAACAAATGCACTTTTTGCACAGATAATGTGGTTTTTCTAGGCTTTGTTGTAAGTGCA
The DNA here is from genome assembly GCA_004349715.1 of Crucihimalaya himalaica. NCBI lineage: Eukaryota > Viridiplantae > Streptophyta > Magnoliopsida > Brassicales > Brassicaceae > Crucihimalaya > Crucihimalaya himalaica. Next base: position 579,825 of record SMJT01000025.1, on the reverse strand, counting down.
GATGGGATCAAAGTAGATGAAGAAAAGATGAAAGCAATCCGAGAATGGCCAAGTCCTAGAACAATAGGGGAAGTCCGAAGCTTTCTTGGCCTTGCTGGTTTCTATAGACGTTTTGTGAGAGACTTCAGCATTATAGCTGCCCCATTGACTGAAGTTATTAAGAAGGACGTTGGATTTAATTGGGGATAAGCACAAGAAGAGGCGTTTCAATGCCTAAAAGAGAAGCTCATTCATGCTCCTGTTTTATCATTACCTGATTTTGTAAAAACTTTTGAAATTGAATGCGATGCTTCTTGTTTAGGAATTGGAACAGTTTTGATGCAAGACAAGAAACCAATTGCGTTCTTCAGTGAGAAACTTGGAGGAGCGACTCTCAACTATCCAACTTATGACAAGGAGTTGTATGCTTTGGTTAGAGCCCTTCAGACATGGCAACACTACCTCTGGTCGAAAGAATTCATCATTCACACACACCATGAGTCTTTAAAACATTTGAAGGGTCAGCAAAAACTCAACAAAAGGCATGCTAGGTAGGTTGAGTTCATAGAAACATTCCCATATGTCATCAAGTACAAAAAAGGTAAGGATAATGTTGTAGCCGACGCATTATCCAGAAGGTATACTCTTCTCTCTACTCTTGATGCTAGACTTTTGGGTTTTGAACAGATTAAAGAACTCTATCCTACTGATTCTGATTTTCAAGAAATCTATCGATCTTGTGAAAAATTTGCATCTGATCAATATTTTAGACAAGATGGATTTCTCTTTTATAAAAACAGGTTGTGTATTCCTAATTGCTCTCTACGAGATTTGTTTACTAGGGAAGCACACGGAGGAGCTTTGATGGGACATTTTGGCATTGCTAAAACTCTAGAAGTAATGAAAGCTCATTTCCATTGGCCACACATGAAACGAGATGTTGAAAGAATCTGTCACAGGTGTACCGTTTGTAAACATGCCAAATCTAAGGTTCAGCCTCACGGTTTGTATACACCTCTTCCTATTCCTACTCATCCTTGGAATCATATTTCTATGGATTTTGTGATGGGTTTGCCTAGGACTAGGACAGGGAAAGATTCTATTTTTGTTGTGGTTGATAGGTTCTCAAAAATAGCACATTTTATTGCGTGTAATAGGACTGATGACGCATTGCATGTGTCTAATCTGTTCTTTAAAGAGATTGTGCGCTTGCATGGTATGCCTAAGTCTATTGTGTCTGATAGAGATACTAAGTTACTTAGCTACTTCTGGAAAACTTTGTGGTCTAAGCTTGGAACTAAGCTTCTGTTTTCTACTACTTGCCACCCACAAACTAATGGTCAGACTAAAGTAGTCAATAGAACTCTTGGTACTCTCTTGCGTGCTTTGATTAAGAAAAATCTTAGGAGTTGGAAAGATTGTTTACCTCACATAGAGTTTGCATATAATCATGTTGTTCATTCTGCATCTAAATATTCTCCTTTCCAGATTGTCTATGGTTTAAATCATTTGTCTCCTTTGGATCTAATCCCTTTACCATTGAGTGAAAGATCTAGTGTTAATGGACAAAAAAAGGAAGAAATGGTTAAACAGATTCACGAGAAGGCTAGACAGAATTTGGAAGAAAAGACTAAGCTCTATGAAAAGCAAGCTAACAAAGGAAGACGTAAGTTGATCTTTGAAGTTGGTGACCAAGTTTGGGTGCACATAAGGAAGGAAAGGTTCCCAGAAGAGAGAAAATCCAAGCTGATGCCCAGGATTGATGGTCCATTTACAATCACAAGAAGAATCAATGACAATGCCTATCAAGTGGATCTCCAAGGTAAGTATACTGTGAGTTCTAGTTTTAATGTTTCTGATCTATCTCCTTTTATTGCAGATGAAGTAGATTTGAGGACAAATCCTTTTAAAGAGGGAGGAGATGATATGATCATGGATAGCACTAAGGACGTGGAGCATGGAGCAGAGGAGGCTAAGCTAGTAGCTGAGGATGAGCTTGTAGCTGAGGATGATTTAGCTGCACCAAGTGGACCAATGACGCGTGCTAGGACAAGGAAGCTCAAGGAGAACATCCATTATCTACTTACACACTTAGAGGACCGAGCAGAAGAAAGATATGCTTATCAAACCTCCCTGGTTTTGATTCAAGCTATATGATTTTAACAAATGGGAAAGTGTTGGATTATACTCTTTTTCCCTTGTCAAGTTTTGTCCCACTGGGTTTTCTTGACAAGGTTTTTAATGAGGTAATTTCAACACTTCCTACTTCCCCATTTGTTAAAATAGAAGCCCAAACTCAAATCCATAATGGATTTTCGTCCAAAATGAAGCACAAGTGATGTGGGCTTATGTTTAAGTTGTTATTTATGTTCTTATGTCTTTAAAAACGTGTTTAGGGTTTTCTCTTTAAGGTTCCCTATAAAAACCCTTGTAAACCTTCATTTTAATCATCTAGCTTTTTATTCTCAAACTCTTCTAAGAACTAGATCAAAACATGTAAATCAAAGGAGTTCCATTCCCTTTGTGTGACCTCTCAATCCATTGGTGAATCTAAGGAATTCCGCAGCCTTAGTGTGACCTCAACAATCCATTGTTTCATCCAAAACGTTCTACATACCCAGTCCACTAAATTTCACCTCTACTAGCTTCTAAAGTGACGATTTTGGAACAAGGATCATATTATATAGCTTCCATCAGTTTTGCTTCTAACTGCTTCACACCATTTCTGGTCATTCCGGAGATCCTGCCAAGCATGGTGAAGGCTGAATTTCTTCTTATAGTCGTTGTAGAAGATCTCATGAGCCAGTTTTAGAACATCTTCTTCATTCTGACCACTAGTTTTCTCTCTTGTTGAGCCTCATAGGATCCACATACTTGCAAATAAGGTCATTAATCTTCTGCCACCGTTGCTTACAGTGAGTTGACTCTGGCATTTCACCTTCTGCAACCTTGGGACTAGCTGCAAAGTAGGGTGCAATACGTTTCTAGAAGGCACATGATTTCTGCTCATTGCCTACCACAGGATCCTTGCTCGTGTTTAACCAGACACTGATGAGGACTACATCATCTATGGTACTCCAGCTCCTTCTTCATCTACGCTCTGCAGGCGTGTCTTCACCGAAGCTTGATGCTTTAGTACATTGAGTACTGAAAACAGGGAGTTGTGATGAGCCGAGTTCGACATTATGGGAAAAACTATCTTGTTGACTGTTCAAAAGGTCAACTAAATGACTATATGGATTTGTAGAATCCATATCATAAAATTTCAAAGAAGAGAGAAAGAGAAGATGAATGGTAAGAGAAGAAGGAATGTGTTTAGAAGATGATAAGAAAGAGGAAAATAAATGGGTTTAGAAGATGATAAGAAAGAGGAAAAAAAACTTGAGTTGACATCTATCTAACCCATTTATTACAGTCCTAATCTAACACTAAAACAAGCATTCATCACTAATGATAACCTAACACTATCAAACATTTACTAACACTAACAAGCAATCAATAAAGAGGAAACAAATGGAGCAAAACAAACATACTCATAAATATCTTCTAGTGACAGAACTTGTAGTTCAAAATCACAGAACATGCCAGCAAACAAAGAAATAAAAGCTATATCGACAAATTATACGGCATCAATTAGACTAAATGGATGGAATCTGTTTACTCAACATACTCATCAATTAGACTAAATGGTTGATACCTGGCACAATGTTTACACACGCTGCAAGCTTTTCTTGATCTATGCTGTTAGCCAACTTCTTTTCTGCCAATGAAACAAATAGTAAAAAATAAAAGAGTATGAACTCGCAAAACAACATCAACCATTGAGAGATCAAATGATCAGAATACAAAAAAAAAAAAACAGAGACAATAGTGACATCTTGATCAGTAAGCACTCTAGAAAGTATTTAAATAAACAGGTGATTCAATCACTTTCTTCAGCTTTAAGAGTACAAGTTAACAAGTAGTTTCATTACGCTACTCCTCCAGTTTCCAAATTTGCCTACAAAGGTCTTAAGTTCCCAATAGGAACTTGTAAAATCTTGGATACGGCAACAGAGGAACTAGTACTAAGGAAGTCATAGACTCAATGGAAAGAGAATGCTAAGCTAATAGAGATAGATACAGTTATGCAAAAAGGAGGGAGTATTAACATACTTTCACGGGATTGTATCCAAGCTCAATAGCAGTATCAATATCAGTATGCAAAAAGGAGGGAGTATTAACATACCGTCAAAGATATCCTCAAGTAGATATGAAACCGACCAAATGAATCAATCAACATGTCAGAAAGAGGATTGTCTTTTGTCTTATCTACATGAGCTGCATAACTGCTGCTAAATGAACGCTCACTACTAGTAGTAATGATTCTTGTAACTGATCCTGACCCAACTTCAGAACCGACCTGTTGAAGTATCACAACATGGGAAGAGACAACAATAAATCATTGATTCTCTAATAAAAGCACATGGCACACGAAATTAATTCATTCAGCTCTTAAATCCTTAACCTTTACCCTATATAATCGAATACTAGTAGCTACAGGAACAAATCAATTCCAAAAAGGAACCAACTTGAGTGAAGAAATCTAAACCCATTACGAAAGTGTAGCAGAAGAGAGAATTAGCAAATGAAATAGGGAAAAGTAGGAAAATTTACCAGGAAAGAGTTGGAATTCTTGAAACCCAAGTGGCAAGCACTAAAATTGGAATAGCACCTCCTCATGGTTAACAAAACTGTAGAGAAGATCGAATGAGAATTGCTGAGAAAGAGGGGGAGATAAAAATCTAATCAAAAGTGAGAGAAAGAGGAGACAAAGAGAGATGATGATGACCTTTGGTAGACGGAGAGAGTCTTTGTTCGTAGGCTATGTTGGTTGCACATGCAAAAGAGGATTCAACTTGGTTGCGAATTCCTTTCATTTCTTGGTTTCTTCCTCTGAAACGATCCTCCACGTTTGGACCCGAATCGTCATCGTCACTCGTGAGAAGTCCACGCGAAGATCCTGTTCTAAAACCGCCAACCCAATTGATGAGCTCTTCTTCGTCTTCGATCAAGCCCTTTGACGAGCGAATTTCTCCTCCATCTCGACTCCGCCGTTCAAATTTGGGTAGGTCTCTGTTCGGACGGGTTGAGAAGTTGATGCGAGACCTGAATTCGAAGTCATTCAATCTAAAAGAGAATATACAGAAGAGCAAAGGGGTGGAGCTAGAGGGATTACAAGAGAGATGAGTGAAGAGAATGAGTGAAGAATCGAATTTGGAAGAGAATGAGTGAAGAATCGGTCATAAGAATCGTTTCTTAAAATCAATTTTTGAGAAACGGTTCTTCTTAATTTTTTTTTTAATTTAATTAAATCAGATTTTAATCTAAGAAGCCTATTAAGAGCCTCCAATAATGATGCTCTTATACTACTTGTTCACTAACATATTTAACTTGAGCTAACATACATCCAAAGCCCATTAACAATTGGGCATGTGATAAAAATGATTTTCGGCCCAACAACCAATGACTGCTTCTTCTTCTTCTCGACACACACGCATGTACTTCGACTCTTCCTCTTCTTTCTCTACTGCTACTTCTTACTTCTGCGATCTTTTCTCCTTGTACTCTGAATCTTCTATTTGCTTTAGTGTTGGAATCAATCAAATGTGAGATTCCAACACTCCCTCTCGAACCTTTTGATTGATTCTTCATTCCCACCAGACGATATGGTATCCTTGTCCCATTCACTTATCTGGTGACTTCAATGACTCCTTTCTCCATAATTTCCTTGCATACATGATTAGATCCTCTCACCACCTTTGCAAAACTCAAAGGTAAACTCAATGGCTCCTTCATAATTCCAAATCTCTCTGACCTTTCCAAGTTTGGTTCGGATCTCATCATTGGTGGCTTTACCTCCGCCTTTTTTTAACTCATGTTCGTTGCTCCTCCTCACAGAGAACTGGAAATTTTCCTTTTGCAGGTTTCATTGAGTTACTTCTAAATCAAGGATCTCCTCTTCCTCGAAGGTTTCATAAAACCTTTTTTTTCCATGCATGTGTTTTCCATGTCTTATTTCTCCCAGATCTCTCCTTTCTTGGGCAAAAATTACTCGACAGATAAGTTTGATTCTCACCTTTGATTCACCTCCTCTCTCGATTTCTTAGCTCCTGATCTAACCTGTCGACTTCCAATTTAACCATTTTTTGCTTTTTGTATAATGTACTCTTTTCCGGTCTCACTAGAGCCTCTACCTACCTTATGATCCTCGAGTTTTGGCTTAAATGCCATGGAAAGAAAGGAAAAGAAAGGAAATCTAAATCAAAACGCTGATAAGCAATCAAGACGACAGGAAAATGGAGCATTTTAGGGTTTATATACAGGAAAGGTGTAAGTAAAGATGATGAAGAAGATATGTATACCAAAGAAAACAACACCAAAATCATTGAGCGGTCTTTATTGGAATCAAGGTCGAAGTTGAGGAATGGAGAAGGAGAAGGACCAAAGATGAAGATGAGTAACAGATAAGTTAGTGTCTTTAAATCTCGTTTGTAAAATGCACAAATTTTTAATGTTCGTGTATTTAAATTCCAATACTAAGAAATTCATGTACTTTTTAGCTAACGAAAAAGTTCTTGATTATCACCCTTAACGGCCATTAACTTTTCCGCTAGCGTCGTGTGTAAAAAGCAAAATTTTTGAAACTTCGTATATTTAATAACCGATGTATACAACCTCGTGTATTTTTTGGACAATGAAAAAAATTTGTGTATTAAACATTCAAAAATAAATAAGTTGGTGTATTTTTAAGGTTTTTTCCCTTTCTAATGCTACCCAATTAATACTATGATAAAAATTCGATATTTTATTGCAAATCTTTAGATAAATCTTATATTTTTTACTAACTCAAAATCTCCATAATTTCTTGTAACGAAATCCATAGATTCATTAATTGTAAAAGTGTTAGGTTGGATAAAAATATATTGCAAGTTCAAATTGATAAGATAATCAGATTTAGATAATGTACACCCAAAAATCCCATTAATTTGCTTTGAAGTTTTTTATTCCAATTTTTTTCTATTCACTTATTATTTATTCCAATTAATAGTATAGATGCCTACCATTAAATAATACAGATTTATAATATATAAAAAAATTACAATATTTTTTTAATATTTCAAACTTCTTATAAACCATAACAAATTTTTTATAATTTAAATGTCATAAATATTCTAAATTTTATAAATTTTAATTTAGTATTATTTTAAATTTTATAAATTTTAAATATTATTAAAATTATAAGTAATTTATAAGTTTAAATATTTACAATATTTTAAAACAATTAATATTTTATAAAATATTTCTTATTTCTTATATTGCACAAAATTATTGGTTCAAATAAAGAACCAAATTGAACTTTTAAATTTTGATGTTTGATAAGGTAAGCTTCCAGCTCATTTCGATTTATAATCAAATGGATCCTTTTTATAATATGACTTCTAACCATTGCCAAATAAAATTTAGGTGATGTAAGACATTAAACACATAACTTTTTTTTCTTCATCGATTAAGTAATATATATCTGCTTTTAAAAAATTTTGAATCACAACATATCAGAAAAAGATCGGCATATTTATTAATTATATGAATTACATAATATTCAAAATCATTTGAAAATGAGATCAAACAAATATTATAGAAGAATCATAGTTTTATGTCTTAAAAAATAATATAATAACTAAAAAAATAATTATATATAATTAGATATCAAATCTTATTTTTTAAATTTTGATTGGCTAACAATTTACTTAAGTTAATTTTGAATTTTTGTCCATAACTATGTAGAGATAGAAAGCGAGTCAAAATATTTGGAAACTAATAATTATTTAAAGAATTTTATGATTTTTTAATTTAATTATATTGATTTTGTGATTACAATTTAACTCTTAATGAGAAACAAACATTTGTTTTTCTAATAGCATTTTGATGTAATCGTTTGTTTTTATCAATTTTTAGATTAGATTCAAAAATGTTCTTATTAAGTCAAACCGAATGGTATCGGTTAAGTCTTTTTGAACCCGAACTAAAATGAGAACCGAACAAAATAACAATGTCCATCATTTTATACCTTTAAAGTTTAAACCAAAGTCGAACAGAATTACTCAAACCTCCACTTGGTTCGGTTTGGAACTTTATATATTACAGTCCCTCCCTGCGATTATCTCTCTTCATACCATCAGCTAATACAACTACCATGAATAGAGGAGGAAACTCAGATTCCATCCCAACTGATCTCATTTTCGAGATACTCTCGAGATTGCCATCACATTCAGTCGCGAGGTGTCGCTGCGTGTCGAAGCTATGGAGGTCCATGCTTTGCCGTCGAGATTTCACCGAGTTGTTCTTGACCAGGTCCTCGGCTCGTCTACGTCTCTTCTTTTCCCTCCAATATTCCAGTGGGTGGAGTTTTTACACATCGCCTCAGCTTCAAAATCCATATGAGAAGTCGTCTATTGTATTAGCCGCTGATTTTCATATGAAGATCTCTGAAGACATGTGCCCAGACTTTCGTTGCCTTACCTCTTGTTTGAGTTTTTTTCTCTTGTATGCGGATCTTGAACAAGGGTGAGGATACAGTGCATGTGATATGTAGCCCTAACATTGTGTTAAAACTGTTGAAAAATGAAGTTTGGTCAAGTCTGGCCAAGTCTCGTTAAATCAGGTGAAGTTGATGAATTGAAGAAGCTGGTATACACGAATGGTGTACGGAAGTTAGTGTACGGGCGACTGATGTACACGAATAGTAGACGATAGTTAATATACAAGTGGAATAGTGGTAAGGATTGTAACTTAAAAGCCTCTTTAAAACCCTAAATTAATGTTTGAAGTGTGTATATATATAGATAGATGTTGTAAACACAATTAATCAATTCAATACATAAATATTCAAACCTATACTCTCTCAAAATTCTCTATTATTTATGTTTGTTCATCTTCTTCTACTCTTATTATTCATTCTCATTCTCTATTTTCTACACACTGGACAGTATGCGTTCTTACTTAAAGCACTGATAGAAAGGTACAAGTGGTCTAGCTTTTTTAGTGTTTGATCCGATTGACAAGCAATTCAAGGTATTGTTCAAGGCTGATCCAATAGTGAATGTTCGTGATTATATAATTCTGACGTTAGGAACTGGAAAAATGAGGTGGAGGAAGATCCAATGTCCCTTAACCCATATTCCTATTGGTGAAGGGGTATGCATCAATGGGGTTTTGTATTACTTAGCTGCACCTGAAACTAAAGTCATGTCTAATGTGATTGATGAAACGGTTGTGGTAGTTTGCTTTGATGTTAGGTGTGAGAAATTCAAGTTTATTGACGCAAGGTGCTTTCATGGTAGAGATGAAATTACATTGATAAACTATAAGGGTAAATTAGGTGGAATTGGTTGGAAGTATGTTGACATTTATACTATTGCCGTTGAGTTGTTTTTGTGGATTCTAGAAGATGTCGAGAAACACGAGTGGTCGAATGATGTTTACACTTTGCCAAAGAATGATGTTTTTATCTTCAATTTTTCGGTCGTCGTTGGATGACTGCTACAAGTGAAATTGTTTTGTGTCAGACGTTTACATCGAAACAGTTTTATATTTTCTACTTCAATCTCGAAAGGAACACTCTCTTAAGTGTTGAAATACAAGGTTTCGAAAATAAACAGCTTTATGCCGTGGAGGATTGTGAAACAAGTGCAGAACCAGGTTTTGGCTGAAACGTTGTGTTCAAGGTTCTTGTAAATGATTAGAACAAGATCAGAGAGAGATTTACAATTTTTCTTCCATGAGCACAATGCCTATGACAAGCTGAAAATTTCTTGGATCAAGTAAGTAACCTTTTTCAAGCTGCTGCTCAGACTTCTTTAGTCACATCTTTTGTCTCTCGGTTAAGGCGTGCACCATTGTTATCATATTTGAACACTTGAAGAAGCTTGGCATCATGCAGGCTTCTCTAAAAGCAGTAAAAGATGATTATATGATCTTCATGGACATCCAAACTTGTCCTCATTGGTCTGTGCCTGTACAAACAAAAATCCACTGGACCTTTCATTCTTTTCCAAAGACCATTGACAAAATTCATTTGCTCATGGCATTGTGCGACGCACTCATCATTCGTGTTAGTCCATAGCTCTCATACAATCATACTGAACTCTCTCATTCGAGAATCTGCACGTGTCCTTTGATGTTTAAACAATACATAAAGGTTTTCGTTTACAATCTTAAACAACCTATACAATAAACTCATGAATATATGGTTGAAGATACCGTTCAACCTGAAGATCGAACTATATAGAGGTTTTGTAGCCATTCTCATTTTCTGTTGAAAATTGAAACAATAAAACAGAAACAAGGAAATAAACTTAAGCACCAAAAGGGTTTCTGTCGGAGAGAATCAGAAGAAGAAGCAGAGAGTCAGTGTGCCAGTCTCTTACCTTGAACCAGCCTTTGTTTCAAACTCTTCTTAGGCTGAGGAAGAGTTTATATTTAATTGACGATTCCTAGCTTGTCCTAAAGATATTTTTGTCACCCACATACCAGATTTTAGCTTATTTAAGTTATGTCTCCCTACTTTACTTACTTACGATTTGTCTCTCTTGTTACAAGACACATTGTTGACCATATGTACAAATCAGTGATCATGGACCAAACTTTCTTATTTTAGACCAATTTACTCGATTTCTCTTTCTCTCATCTAAAATTGTGTACGTAGAAATTAATTTGCAGTTACTAAGACTTATTACTTATATCATATATACACGTCTACACATTGGGAGAGATACAACAGTAACGGTACAGACTCAACATAGAGCAAAAGAAACTTGTCGCTCTATTTTAAGTTTTTTTTCTTACAAAACTTTCTAAAAACGAATTAATAATGATTTGACCCCATAGCTTCTAAATTCTCAAAACACACCCTTTTAAGTGATTTTTGAAATCAAACTCGCCCGGAGCTGTTCCTGCGTATAGATCCTAAATCCCATCTTCACCGTCGCTTGCTGAATCATCAAATCGTTAACCACCGACATGCTCGCGTGATTCACCTCCAGCTCCAAATCCATCAACGCCGACATCAATCTTGCCGCCGGATGATTCCTCTTACTCGATTCAACTCTAATCATCGCGTCCCAACCAATTATCTTCACTTCAATCTCCATCCCCACCGGTTTAATCGAAGAACACGACGATGAAGACATATCTCCACCACCTGCACTAGCTTTTCTTCCGGCGAGCTCGAGTTTCACTTCCTCGAGCTGGTTCTTGATTTGGGTTTTCTCAGATTCTGTTTTGACTACTTTCGATTTGAGCTCGTTGATGTAAGCGATGGCGTCACCGAGCAAAGAAGCTTTATCCATTTTCGAAACGTTTGGTACAACCGCTCGTAACGCGTAGAAACGTTGGTTTAGTTTCTCGCGTCTTTGTCTCTCTGCTTCGACGTGGTTTAGTGGCTCTTCTCTACCGTTTGCTGGTTTTCTTCCTCGTTTCTTTGGACGTTTCTCTATTGCTACTTCTTTCACGACGGAAGCTTCAAGATCGGAGTGATCAGATTCTCCAGCGGTTTTATCTCCGAAAGATAGGACTTTATCTTCGTTCATTACCGTAGACTTCTTTCTTTTATTCTTTTCGAATTGAGTTTGACCCGAATACGTACTTGGATCCGGGTTTCCGGAGCTCCGTTTACCTTCGTCGCCGAAGCTCAATATCTCGCCGGATCTTGGTTTCACTAAAGTAGAACTCGACGTCGAGAAATTAAGTTCTCGGGAGAAATTGTTATTGAATTTCGGATTCTGGGTCTGAGAATGAACCGGACTCGGAGTCGGATCCGGATTCGGGTTTTCCGTTATTGTGCTTGAGCTACCGTTCTCGAACTGTATAGACTTTGAAAAAAGCTGGGAGCTAGAACTTGGAGCTCCGTTACCCGGTTCGTTCGACCCAGGTGCTCCAATCGGTTCATTAATCCACATAGACGGGTCGTTTTCGCCTTGATCCGGGTCAAGATTCCAATTAAGACCCGATAAATCACCAGCTCCGCCGTCGAAATTGAAAAGAATTCGAACCTTATTAATAAGATCCGAACTTTGTCGGATCTGCTCCGTTGACCCGACTTCCACAACACCGTTCGCCGAAGGAATACACGCAATAGTCTGCATCCCAAAAACTCCACCTTGCTTCGCCCGCTCACAACCCGACTCGGATAACTGATCCGACCCGGAAACCCAAACCGCGTTACCCGTCGAAAACGCTTTACCCGCTAATCCCGCACCGCAAGCGAAGCTCTGAGTCATCGAAACCAAGAAAAACCACTCCGTATCCGTCACCTCCTCATCAACGGCGTCATCCGACGGAGCAACACCGCCGGAGATCAAGGAGTTAAGCTCACGCAACACTTTTTTCCGGTACTCCTGATCCGCCGGAGTAGAAAACGGTGGCGAACTCGATCTCTGTCTCGGCTTTGCTTTATCTTCTTCACCTTTGTAATAACCATCTCCCCAGCCGAGCACGGAGGCGCCGGAGAAATCGTACGACGGTTGCCAGAAAATAGCGTAAGTCCAACCTTCGTGTGTTCCTTCAATCAAAGCTTGTAAACGTTGCTGAAGAGTCTCCTGGTTAAATCCCACCGGTGCCGGAATATCCATCGCCGTCGCCGGAGTTGATGTTGTCGCCGTCGTGGTTGTCGCCGGTGGCCATAGAGTTGAGATATCGGAGGAGCTCATGAAAGCTTCCATCATAGAAGCGTTATCGTCGGTGGTCCAAAGATTCATCGTTGGTTGTAGCCGGTAATCAGTCATTCCATAAACCGGTGACCGGTTAAAAAAACGTTTTTAGTAAGCGAGAGAGGAGAAAGTCTTCGTAGTGGAGATAAATGGAGTGCGTCTGCGATTATTATATGTGTAACCGATCTTGAGGGTGCATACGTAATTTTAATGTTAGGGATATTACGTGGAGTGTATTTATTGGGACACGTGGATGGTTGTAAGAGAAAGAGAAGCTTCGATGAACTCACTCTCACATCCCGATTTAACCCCATCTGACTGTTGGATCGACGCGGTAAGAGTTAAGACCAGAAGTGAGTGAGATCGTACGGTTGTTGTTGGCGCGTGCATCGCACTTTCGTTTAATGATTGGCTGTGATTTTAACTGATTGCCTCTATTACCAAAAAAAAAAGAGTGAACTGTAAGCTCAGTGGAAAAGCACTTTACAATTTTATCATTTTTTTTTAAATATGTTTCCTTTTTAGTTTTAATATTATGTTGTCCATTGTCATTTTTGCGAGTTAAATTACTTATTTTTAACATGTCAATTTTTAGAATTCTGTTCTATTTAACACTTTTAATATTTTAGTAAGGAATAATTTTAATATATTTTTGAAAAAAAATCCTAAAAGTCATTTAATTAAGGGATACCAGATCATCAATTTTAAAGTTCTCTTATATAATTTCAATTATCAAAACTACTATCCTAGTTTATTTATTTTTGAGATTTGCAAATCTGTATAACGTAACTCGTGGCTAATTTATAAAACAAAAAGTTGTATGTTTTTTTGTGTGTGTGTTTATCATATGTAAAAATGGTGAGATGTAAGGGAGATCGAATCTCAGGCTTCGAATGGTGATGGAACCGCACGGTGCGGTGCGGTTCCAATAGTAACGAAAATATTTGCATATACATATGTATGTATATGTTTTCGTTACTATTAGAACCGCACCGCACTTTTTCTACAGTTGTCCCCGGTTACCATTCGGAGCAAAATGATCAATCTCCAAAAAATGATTCGTGTCTGCTTAACTAATTAATTTGTGACGAATGCAAAAAAATACTAATTTATTCATTTGACCAACGCTATTATTAGCACATGCTTTAAGAAAGGAAGAAACCTTTTATGATATTTTTAGTTACATTCACATTTCACGAGGAACACATGCTAACTGAGTTGTATTGTATTGTTTAATTTAAATATTAAAAGTTTAATATTTAAAGTTGAACAATAATTCAAGGATTAGGTGAGTATATAACATAAATCATTTGGCATCTTTTCCTCCATGTATATATATCACAATAATGCACCATGTCACCATGGTCCAATTTCTCCTAACCCTTAAATAAAAAAACAAAAATTAAAACATCAAAATTAAGATCGAAGAGATTATCTCTCTTGAATTCTTTCTTACGAAGACAAATTTCTTACTAACAAAAACCTTAACTTATTTTTTTGGTTTCTTGTAGGTTTTGGTTGCGTTGTGATAAAATCAATTATCTCTTTGTACGGTCAAATTAATTATTGATAATTAGATGTTAAATTTTAAATTTCATGTGATTGTTCTTTTTAATTTAAAAACAAGTTTAAAAAAAATATTTCACCTATAGTAAATGATAATATGGCCTCTAGGATGTACTATCACAATCTTTGTATTATAAAACAACCACCAAATTATTCGTTGAATATGAACTTTTTTGGGATATCTGGTTTTTGGTGAACTCGTTGATGAGTGACTCGGCCAATAGGGAGCAAACTAAACAGTGTTTCATTGGTTGTGAGTCGACTTTTGAACATGTTTAGTGTTTACTTATAAAGTCATTTTAAAAGGATGTATTTACATAAGGTTTAGGTTAGCCGATTTGTGGTATTAGACTTCATATGGACTTTAATTTTGGGAACATCTACTCTTTACGAGATGTGGATGACACTACCATGAAACATTAATATGGTAAAGAATCTTCAATACGACAAAATAAAGGACTTATTTCGAAGATTCTATGATATTTGAGCTAGAGAAGATATTGCAACTAGTCAAGAAATGAGATAACAAATATTAAAATTTGGTTAAGCCAGGTCAAGAAGGGATCCATGGCTTGTTTACTTCTTATGCTGAACTTACAAAGGGGCTAACAGAGCGCTAAGCTTTTTTGAAGAAAAAGGGTTGAAGATTTCTATGAAAAGAGTTGGGTAATATAGTGAAGATCTCACTCATCTTATTGAAAGAAAGGGGCAAGAGTAGGATACAATGCCAAACATAAGATTTGAATCTTTCATATATATTTTTTCAAAGTTGAATGCAATAAGCATAAATATAAGAATTACTCAATCCAAATTCGTAAATTAGATTATTTTATGTTAGTGGTTCGAATCGCGTTTAGATATAGAACAATAGACAAACGAATAATATGTACTTTCGATGGATTGAACATGATATTGATACATTTAGAGTGCTAACGTAAGTCGGGAGAAGAAGTCCATAGTATACCTTACCGAAGCGCCTCCCTACAATTTTTGCTACTTAGGACATCTAGGTATCTTTTGTTAATTTAGTTCCTCTACGCACCAAAAATTGACTCCTAACAATAACATATTATTAACTTTGTTGTAAAATTCTCATTAAACCCCAAATGTAATACATGAGTTCTTTATATACACATTAGATTAGTAAGCTAGATTAAGCCAAAAGAAACTTAACCTAACAACTATACAATATATGTTAATACTCCTCCCTCAAGCCGAATCATCTTTAGGAAGGAAGAGGCTTGATATTGACATTCGATCAAGTAAGGAGTGAAACAGTCCGGGATGTAATAGCTTAGTCAACATGTCTACAAGCTGATTCGTAGTGCTAACATGAAGAACATTGAGAGAGCCCTTCTTCAACTGATCCCGAGTGATATGGCAGTCAATCTCCACGTGTTTCGTTCTCTTGTGAAACACAGAGTTGTTGGCAATGTGCATTGCCGCCTAATTATCACAAAACAACTTAGCCGTAGAGTCCATGGTAATGTGAATATCATGCAAGAGCTGACTCAACCAAAGTAGCTCCTTAGTAGCCATATCCATACTCCTATACTCAGCTTCGGCACTGCTAGCACTGACTGTGTCTTGTTTTTTGCATTTCCAAGTGATCAATGATGTGCCAAGAAATACACATATACATGTGATCGATCTCCTGGTAACTTTATCAGTACCCCAATCAGTATCGGAGAAAGCATTCAAACATAACTCTGTATTTGCAGAATAGAATAGACCTTGACCCGGATTATTCATGAGATATTTCAAAATATGTTGCACAACATGCATATGAGCATCAGTGGGAGTTGATAAGAACTGGCTCAACTTATGAACAACAAATGTTATATATGGTCTAGTAATACACAAATACAAGAGCGTGTCAATAATCTCCCTATACGGTGTAGCATCTTCAAGTAATATACCCATATCATTATATAGAGGTACCTTAGGATCTATTGGAACCGATTTTGGTTTGCAGCCTAAGAGGCCAGAATCAGCTAACAAATCCAAGCAGTATTTTCTCTGACAAACTGAGATGCCATCTGAATTCCTAGCAATCTCCAAACCCAAGAAGGATTTGGCAGGACCAAGATCCTTTATTTTGAAATGAGTAGCCAAAGTCTTCTTTATCCTTAGAACAGCCTCATCATCATTGCTTGCAATCATTATATCATCAACAGAGATCAATAGAGCAAGAAATGAGGTACCAACCAGTTTGACAAAGAGTGTATTATCTGCAGGTGATTGAATAAAACCATCATCAAGTAAGACCTGAGATAAGCACTTGTACCATTGGTGTGATGCTTGTTTCAAGCCATAGATTGACTTGTGCAGACGACAAACTGGATTCAATGGTAACGTACTAGAGGCTGGTGTGTATCCCTGAGGTAAAGCCATATAAATTTCTTCCTCCACGTCACTATGCAAGAAAGCATTGGAGACGTCCATTTGAGTTAAACTCCAACCTTGTCTAGCAGTTAAACCAAGAAGTAACTTTATACTAGCTATTTTAGCTACAGAAGAGAAAGTATCAAAGTAATCTACTCCTTCTTGTTGTGTGAATCTCTTTGCTACGAGACATGCTTTATACCTCTCAACAGTACCATTTGTATTATACTTAATAGTATAAACCCACTTACAACCTACAACATTTTTTCCAGGTGGTAATGACACAATAATCCATGTCTTATTCAATTCCATAGCCTCAATTTTCACATCCATAGCTTTATTCCAATGAACATATATTATGGTTTGTTTAAAGGTTTTAGGTTCTGTTTCAACTGTGATTGAAAGAATATAAGACTGATATGGAAACTTTAATTGTGAATAAGAAAGAAAGTCAGATAGAGGATAAGGTCTAGTAATGACCTTTTCAGAAGTAGAAGTGGAAGGAAGAGAAGAAGAAACAAACAAAGATGAAGATGAAGGAAAAAGTGAAGAGTCGGGAGTAGAATCAGTAACTAAAGAGCAATGATAGTCAGAAAAATACCCTGGAGCTTGAGAAGATCATTTTGGCCTGGCAGTAGGTAATGAAACAATGGGTGCCTCTATAGGTACAGTCTCTATAATAACAGATGGGATACTAGGATGTGAAGGTGTAGGAATATGCAATGAAGAGACGGGAACTATATGAGATTATGCATGTGCAGACTCAATGAGAACAAGATTATTAACTACAGGATATGATGCATAAGTTGATGGAGAATCAATATCAACAGGCGTGGATAAAGGTAAAATGCCATGAATAAAAATATATGAAGATGTATCTAGAAGATTTTGAGATTTGAAAGGAAAGACATGTTCATGAAAAATGACATTGTGAGACAAAGAGACCAAGTTTGTATCAAGATTCAATACTTTATAACCTTTTTACCCTGAAGAATAACCAAAAAATACACATTTATCAGCTCGAGGACTGAATTTATGCATATCCTTTTGATGTGTAGATACATAACACAAGCAACTAAATGATTTTAAGAATGAATAATCAGGTTTCTTCATGCAAAGTAGTTCATAAGGAGTCAGATTATTCAATAAGACAGATGGAGTTCTATTAATATAAAAAACTGCAGTTAGAACACAATCACTCCAGTAAGCTAAAGGAACATGAGACTGGAAGAGTAAGGCTCTAGCTACATTCAGTAAATGCTGATGCTTGCGTTCAACTACAGAGTTCTGTTGAGGAGTATATGCAAAAAACTGATGGAAAATGCCATGAGATTCAATCAGATTTGTAAATGAAAGTTCTGGAGCATTGTCACTTCTAATGATAATGACTGGGTTGTATTGAGTCTTAACATGTCGAACAAAATTTGGAAAACATACAGAAACCTCACTTTTATTTCTCATCAAGAATATCCAGTTTACACGTGTGTAGTCATCAACTATATTAAGAAAATATTTGAAACCTTCAACAAACTTAATAGAAAACGGTCCCCAAATATCTAAGTGAATAAGATCAAATGGTGAGGAAGACCTATGACTATGAGAAGTAAAAGCTAATCGTTTCTATTTAGCAAGTGGACAGACATCACAATGGGATGACACTAGACTAGACTTAGAGACAAGTTAAAATTCAGATAACATCTTAATCTTGTCAGAAGATGGGTGTCCGAGGCGTTGATGCCAAAGATTTCCATCAACCAGCAAGGATCCAGAGAATTAAGTAGATGATGTGCTGAGTGCAGCAGTAGGTTAATGAGATGAAGATAAATCAAGCTGTAATATACTCCTGTATGAGATTATGAAGTAAAAAACCTATACCAATCATCAAGCCCTGAATATACTCATGTATGAAACAAGAATCAGCAAAGAAATGAGCAGAGCAATGACTAGATTTTTGTAAGACTACTAACAGATATGAGATTGAACTTAAATGAAGGCACAAGTAAAACATCATGTAATGTCAATGAATGATTGAGATGGACTGTGCCAGTATGTGTAATAGCCACCCTAGTATCATTAGGTAAAGAGACTGTAACTCCAGTGACTGTTACGGTTTCATTAAAAACGCCATATCAGAACAAATGTGACTCGTGGCTCTAGTGTCAATGATCCAACTACCAAGGGGAAGATTAGAATGAAGAGTAGACAGACATTGATGCTAAAAGGTGAGTTTATTATTTTCAAAACGAAGAGAAGTTGAGGGGAATGAAACAGTACCGAAAGAAGATTGGACAACCATAACACCATGATTAGTAATAGAAGCAGTCTGTGGGGAAGGAGCTTGATTCTCTGAGACTGAGACATGAGTAACCAATTGTTGAATTAGAGTCTGAACTTGATCTGTATTCAGTTGACTAACATCCAAATTAACAGGATTCATAGTTGGTGGAGAAACATAAGGCTAAGAAGATTCCATCATCACATTTGCAGCAACAGCATGAGATGGAGGCCTTGTATTGTTCTGTAGCTTTGAATTTGGTTGAAACTGTCCTCGGGATTGTAAGACGAGGCAACAGATTTCTGAGAATGTTGATATCCTGAAAATTTATAACCTGGTATATAGCCTAGAGGGTAACCATGAAGCTTGAAGCACTTCTGAATTACATGGCCGGATTGACCACAATGAGTACAAACAGGCCAAGATGATGTAGGCCTACACTGATTATGTATGGCATATGCATTATTCTCCATTGGACCAGCATAAGCAAGATGATTCCCTGCAATAGATGCATTATCAAAAGTGTGAAACACAACATTATCAGAAGACCGAGATGTAGGCCTTATAGTTTTCTGTCGTTCATCCTGTGTCACCATGTTAAACACATCCTCAATAGAAGGTATTGGTTTTAACATCAATATATGACGACGAGTAGCTTCATATGAGTCATTAAGACCCATCATAAACTTGGTGACACGGCTCCTCTGCTGCAACTTTTCCCATAGTGCAGCTGCATTACATTCACACTTTCCACAAGTGCATATAGGAAGCTCAACATAATTGCGATACTCCTCCCACAAAGTAACTAATTCAGTATAATAGGAACTGACATCTAAAGCACCTTGTTGAATCTAAAAAACACGAGGCACATCATCTTGTTTGAATCTAGACATCAGATTCTTCCATATACCCTCAGCAGTACTAATGAATAACAAGCTTTGACCTATCTTCTTGGATACTGAATTCATGAGCCATGTGGCTACCATATCATTGCAACGTGACCAAGAACCAAAATACCTATGAGTTTCAGATGGTTTAGAGATTGTACCATCGATAAATCCAAGCTTATTGCAGACATTAAGAGCCATACGGACAGACCGTCGCTAATAATGAAAGTCAGCACCGGTTGATCAACGATCTGACACTAGAACGAGTCCTGCATGATCCAAACTATGTGGAAAAATAAATTATCATATTGATCCATTGATTGAGCCCGTAAATGTCGCGGTTCTTCAGAAATCAAAGTAGTCATCGAAACTATAATCGAAGTATAAATCGAAGTCGATTGTGATGATAATCGCTACAAAAACAAGAAAGAAGTGTGCAACAACAAAGAAAAATGCACAAATCATAGGTTAATCAAAGATGAAATCGAATAAAGAAAGATCAAGCAAATCGCGGAAGAAAGAGTTTCAAGAACACTGTAAAGAAACTCTTCCAAAAAAGGAATCTGAGAAATCGAAGCACTCATTGATGAAGATAGACAGCTCGAGTAAGTTTAATCGAAGCTCAAGTGAGTGTAATCGAAGCTCAAGAACGATGAATCGCCACTGACGAAGACGAGAAGAAGAGTTTGTTACGATTTAGTTTGTTTTAAGAATGAGAGAGAAAAATATGCTCTGATGCCATATTAACTTTGTTGTAAAATTCTCATTAAACCCCAAATGTAATACATGAGTTCTACACGTTAGATTAGTAAGCTAGATTAAACCAAAAAATACTTAACCTAACAACTATACAATATATGTTAATACATATGTTCGTATATAAATTTACATAAAATATTGGATTCACCTATCCTTTTATTGAAATGGTTAAAAACATGATGACAAATATTTTGATCACATAAAGAGACTTGAAAATGGGCGATATGTGATAGTATACTACTTCTCGTTATATTAGTTGTATTTTTTTTCTTTTCTCTTTAAATATTTTAAATATGAAAAATCAATTGTATGTTGAAAGAAAATATTTTCTTTTTGTCGTTAAAGTGTTGAAAGTAATATAGGATCATCGGGGTATAGCCTCCTAAAAATTTTGCGTTAAGTCGGTAACTATCCGGTTTAATAAATCGGATTTGTACTCCCATATAAAGTATCATCTCGAGTTGTAATGATATGCTCAAATATAATACCCTAAGAGTACTAAAGCAGTAGCTGCAGTATAGTAAGGGTCGAACCACAAAGACTCAAGAAATCACTCAATAGATATTAAGACTCGAATTAAGCTAAGCGAACAAAGTAATGCAGGAAATAAGCAGCAGAATATAAAAGTTTTGAAATTCAATGGAGGAAAAGCGCTAAGCCTAGGGAAATTCTCTGGTAAATCAGAATTGCAGATCAAATAGAATGTCAGGAGGATATTAAGCATTGTTCTTGAACTTGAAACACAAAGGTAAAATCAACCAACCGTCGCTGCGAAGATTATCTATGTCTAAACCTAGAATTCCAAATTTCTTTGCAAATCCTATGAATTCAAACAAGCATTAATGATCAGGTTCAATTGTTCACAAAATCCTAAACCAAATTTATTTGCGAATAGGTTTTTTGCTCATCTAACACTAGTTCAGGCAATCAATCACATTTTCGTGCCAATCAAACAACCTAAGATCAGATTCTAGGTCATGAAGCTAGAATAAGCAGTAATCACAAGTCTAGATGAAGAACTCTATTGATTTCTCTTATCAATTCAGATCAACCTAACAATTCATCAAACACCTTTGAATAACCCTAAACCTAACAAAGAATCTACTCAGACATGATCAATGAAACATAAATCATAATTGAATAGAATTTGCATAGAATAAATCAAGAGTAAACAAGGGTTCAGAATTGTCTCCCACAAAAACCCGAAACCAATCTCTCAAAGTATTCAGAATAATGAAAAAAACTCTCCTTCAAAGTGGCTAAAAACCCTAAATATCATGCTAAAACACGTTCTGGGCTTAATTGTAAATAATAGAACCCTCTGGGCCAAGTTGCAGACTCTTCAGACTTGTAAAATCACGTGTTTTCCTTTCCTGCAGTCGGTGTCGATCGATACCGGGTTGGTGTCGGTCGATACCAGGACTCTGTGCTCGCCGGACTGGACTGTCTTCACGAAAACTGGCATAACTTTTGATCGCACCGTTAGAATGGCCTCAAACCACTTTCAAATGTTTGAAACGATGTAAGACCTCATCTTGTTGACTTTTTGGTTGATCAGGTGCCATTGTGCAGCTGACTAGGCGTCATTGTGCAGCTAACGTGGCAAATAAGAGATCAAGTCTCGAACCTAGATGGGGAAACTTGATGGGAAAACATATTAACCACTGAAACACATTAATATTTTGTGTTATAAGGGACACAACTTTAATATATCTTAGTCAGTCTGTTTTCTTTTGTAACAATAATAGAATTCATAATTCGAGACCTAAAAAAAAGTTATTTCCATATAATTTAATTTAATTATTAAAAATATAAATATTAAATATACACTAGAAAAGTTAGCCAGTTTCCGACGGTAAAATTCGTCAGAAAGCCGTCGAAAAAAACGACTTCCGACAATCCAAATCTGTCGGTTCTAAATCGTCAGAAATTCGTTGGAAATTTTCGACGGATTACTCGACGACAAAATTTCCAAAAAATTTGTCGGAATATTGTTGACAAATTTATGACCATTTTCCGGGAATTATTTTCCGACGAATATTTTTGACCATTTTCCGATTTTTCAAAAATTTTGTCGTCGGTAATCCGTTGGAAATTTTCAACGAATTTCCAATGGATTTTGGATTTTCGACAATTTAGAACCGACAGATTTTGGATCGTCAGAAATCTATCGAGAATCGCGTTTTCTGACGGATTTCCGATGAATTTTACCGTCAGGAACTGGCTATTTTCCGACCATTCTTTGATTTTCTGAAAAAAAATTTTGTCGGTAATTCGTTGAAAATTTTCAACAAATTTTCGACGGATTTAGGATTTCTGAATATTTAGAACCGACGGATTTTGGATCGTCGTAAACTAGCTATTTTCTTGTAGTATATATTTAATATTCATAATTTTTATAACTAAATTAAAATATGGAATTAGCTTTTTTGAAGTCTCTGATTATGAATTCTAATTTTGTTACAAAAGAAAACAGACTAACTAAGATATATTAAAGTTTTGTCTCTTATAACACAAAATATTAACTTGTCTCAGTAGTTAATGTATTTTCCAATCCAGGTTGAGTCTTGCTCTCTACAAATTTTTGGGGTTTTATTTGCCACATCAGTTGCTCAGTGGCGTCTAATCAGTTGCACAGTAGCGTCTGGTCAACAAAAAAATTAACAAAATGAGATCTTTCATCGATTCAACTATTCGATGGGGTTACAATTCGAAATGATACTTTATATGGGATTACATATCTGGTTTAGTAAACCGGGTGGACGACCCGATAATATATCCTAGCTTAAAATGGAGATTGAGTGCAGAAGGAGGAATCCCACTAGTCACGCCAAAAACAAATTCAATCCTATTTAATTTGTTATGTTTATCTTCAATTAGCTGGCAATCGTATTATTTATCTTAAAGCTTAGGCTACAACAAAATCATTTAATATTTTAATAGTAACTGTTTCTAGTGAGTAGTATTTTATACTAAATGATAACTTTAAAATAACGGGAAAAATATAAAAAAAACCATGTACTTTTAAAAAATACCGAAAAACTTCTTAATTTTAGCTCGGATCAAATAATTCATCATTTTTTCGTTAACTGTCAAAAAAACCTCAAACTTTGGTTAACTGGACTGAAAGAACCCTGCCGTTAAATTGACTAACAGAAATTATTGACGGAGTTAACTCTCCGTTTACTGTTACTGTTAAATCGAAACGACGTCGTTTTGATTTTGCCTTAAAAAAATTAAAATCATGTTCTAGCATTAGAAGGGATTTGAACCCCTTATCTCTAGGCCAAATACGAGATATATAACCAACTGAACCAAAGAATTTTACCTATAAAGTTTTACATGCACGTAATTATATATAGATTAAACAATCCAAAACTTTTAATCAATTTTAAAACGTGAAAAATAGTATGTATTAAAATAATTATTTTTTTCTATTTTTGTTTACTATATTATAATTTAATGGATATTAGTGTTGAATTTTAAAATTTTAAATAATATTTACTATTTTCATATTTTAAAATTGATTAAAAGTTTTGGATTGTTTAAACTATATATAATTACATGCATGTAAAACTTTACAGATAAAATAGCTTAGCTCAGTTGGCTTTGTATCTCATATTTGGCCTAGGGGTAAGGGGTTTAAAACGACGTCGTTTCGATTTTAGTTTTTAAGGCAAAATCAAAACGACGTCGTTTCGATTTAACAGTAAACGGTAAATTAACTCCGTCAATGATTTTCGTTAGTCAATTTAACGGTGGATTTTTTTTACTCATTCAACCAAAATTTGAGATTTTTTTGACACTCAACGAAAAGTTGAGATATTAATTAACCCGAATTAAAATTGAAAAGTTTTTCTGCATTTTTTTAAAATATACGATTTTTTTTGACATTTTTGCCTTAAAATTACACTGGACTGGCTGTCTAACTTTTTACAGAATTCATAATTTAGCATCAAACAAAAAACACGGCAACTTGCGTAAAATTATAATCAAGATAAAGATGATAATGATATTGAATTAAATTAAAATAATTGAAAGTTGAATGTATACTATTGGACGGCAGGTGGGACACATCAATTTATTTATCACAATTCACATGGACCACGTGTATTACTATGCTTCTTTGTCCTCTGTTTTACGATCTTCTTTGTTTCCTTTCAAGATTTGATTCCCTTAATTTGTTAGCAACAAGAATATGTCAAATACGTACATACGTAAACATTATCAAGCTAGTATATATTCTACTTAGAGATATGTAAATAAATGTTAATACATCATTCATATCGAAATAGTTACTGTCGATTACAAAGGGAGAATTCACCATTTAGTTGCCAACCTTACATTTGGCCAAAACCAAAGTTGTCAACCTTACGATGTTAGAGCATCTCTAGATAGTTACGAGATTACCATGATTCTCTAAAAAGTAAAACCATCATATTCGTAACGATTTTATTAAATATGTCAATGTCATTGTATAATTTTATACATATTATTGTTCGAATCTATACTTTTTTGGACTAGAAAGAAAGGCGGGCGGGTTATATTGGAGATTTGGAGGAAAGAACTACGATGAGCTCAATCATAACTTCGACAGTCGACACTCGTTTATGTCTTACACAGAAGATAAGGATTTAATATATTGTTATACTACCCTTTTTTGCATTTTTTTTTTCAAAAATAATAAAATAGTATCAATTATGATTTGGTTTCGAACTTTATCATTTTATTTGTCATCAACTTTTACCACTAATGGAAATATAAAAAGGAATCCGTTAGATTCTAAATCGAGGGCATTTACAAATTAAGTAGTTTCCTTTAGAATCAGAAGTATAGCAACACTAAGTGTATACAATTATGGAAAAGGCATAAACAATTCTTGTATCCAGCGCAAAATATTTAAATAAAAGATTCTTGGTGAAGAAGATAGTTCTACTATTGTGGAAGATGAAGTACACATGGTTCATAAAACATATCTTGTGGTTTGAGATGGTGTCCGATAGTTCAATTGCGATGGTGCTTTCTGTAGTTATAGTTTGTTTTCGTTTTTGTTTTAGCTCGATCATTCAGTTTTTCTACTTATTATTTCTTTGCTCTATTGCAGAAACCTATATACTAATACTCTAATAGATTTTAAACAAAAAGGTTTACGAAATTAGTTGGATCTCTAATTGAGACCGAATGAACTCGTAGAAAGACCCGGTCTGAAAGAGAAACGAGCTAAGTTAAAGATTATAATTTAATAATCTATATTGAAAGTTCAATCTAAACACCATTTTTGGATATATATAAGAATTTTATAACACTTCAATATGTCGGATAATTTGATTAAATAAAGTAAGATACACAAAAATTTGGTGATGAGTTTTTGAAACCAACATTAAAATTGGTATTAAAAATGATATGAAAATGATTTTCCATAGCTCTTAAAGTTGATATATTATAGAGTTCTAAAATTTGACATTTTCTTTTCTATTTTGTAACACAGGTTCTGAAATGTAAAACTAAAGACACGATATATAATATATACCGTATAATTACAATTAACTCTAAAATTGTGTGTAATTTCATTATTATAAATAAATATATACATAATATCTATTATATAATATGAATTTAGTTGATATAGAAAATCAATATTAATACACTAAAATTCTTTAAGTCTTTTCAGATATAGACACATCAGTATTTCCAAGCATCTTCCATCAGACACCTCAAAAAAAAAAAAAAAATAGACAATCACAACATTGCAAATAATACACATAAGCTAGGTTTATTGTGATGGACTACCAATTTTAAAGTATGAGCCTATTTTGTAAAATGTAAAAGTATTTGTTCGATAGGATTTAATGTTTCAAGAGCTTTATATTTAGTTTTATAAAATTTCAAAATTAAACTAAAAGCAAAATTGATATTATTAATAAATTAGTTTATGAACTATTAAACTTTAAATTGAAACCGAAAAAAATCTTCTTATAACCAGTGACGTAATTGCTTAATTTTTTATATTTTTAATTATAAAAATAACATTTAATTTTATCTAGTCAAATATGAAACCTCTTATACTATTTAATAATTTGAACAAAAACAATATTTCTTACAATAAAAAACATCGAAGTAAAATTCATTATGGATGGCTTTTATTATACATATTCTTTAGTAAAAATAAAATTTTAAAATCTTTTATCTTGTATTTAAAAGGAAACATTGCAAGTTCTTTTTTTTGTTGTTAACGTGTTATTTCAAAAATTTGTCTAAATACTTTTAATTACAAAAAAACTAAAATATTTTAACGTTATGAAAAAATCATAAATTATTTCTTTTTCTATATTTTATGATATGTAAGTAAAACTGAGATTTAATTTAAAAAAAAAACTTTTCTCCCACATCAATTATATGTGAGAAAAATTCATAAATTCTCTTTTATATATAATACGTTTTTAGGTGGAATAATTTAAACCAACGTAGTATATAAAAAAAACTTTTAGGCTTAAGAGTATGCAAAATTTCTAATTTTTCTGTTATTATGCAATAATATAACATTTGACTAATAAACAAAATTTCATATTAATTATGCCATATACAAAATGTATCTACATATAAGCTACATATCAATGATATTGAAAATTTTAAAAAATGTTTCTGTCCACTTTTCTTCTGATTTGAGTCTTAAACTCTTCAATTTGAGTTGAATTGAAGTGCAACATATTGCTCGACGTGTCGTAAAATATAGACAGCCAAACCCAAATAAAAGATGAGAATTGTGTGATTGGATAACATAAGTATATTCTAAAATTGAAAACAATATCGTTTCTCTATTAACTATCTAAAAATTATGTTTGCCAAAACATTAAAGCTTAAATTCAGAATTAGTTTCCAAAACAATGTTAATCGAGTAATTATAATATTGTTTGGAATAAACTATTTAAAATATCACTAAAAATGAAAATAATAAAAACAAAATTAGTTAATAAATATCTAAAGTAAAAATATATCCCAAAGTCAAAGCTAATGAAATAAAATTTTAATCTAAAACTACTCGTATACATATACAAAACATTTCAAGACAAACTAACCATTACCATTACTAATTATGATTTATGTTTGACTAAAAATAATTTACTAAAATATCCTGCAACGTAGCACGAATATTTACCTAGTATATAATAAAACTAATATTTATATCATCTTATAGAAACGCTCATCGCGCTAAACTAATATATCTCAAAACGAGTTTTTGTTTAATTTTGAGTGCAGTAGAGAACTTAAGGGGTTGATCTACATTTAAATAGGTGGTCGGATAGAGAAACTCATCATTCATGCTACGATTACAAAAATAGGTGGTCTACAAATGTTTAGGAGATCCGTCATCTCACCTTTTCCAAATTTTCAAAATTCTTTTTTAAAGTTTAAACCATGAGTTTCTTTTAAATTTTGAGATAAATTTGATGTTTTAAATTTTATAAATACATGAATTTTTTTATTTTCTCACATCTACTGATCTTAAAAAAAGAGAAAATTTAGTTTAAATTTTATATATACATACTTTATTATTCTCAAACTTATGAAGTTTTTAACACAAAAAAAAATAATTATGTAAAACTTGAGATAAATTCTTCAATCAATTTGAAACTTACGAGAAATGAAAAAAGAACAACAATGATATTTTTTCGCCATACTATTTCTAAATAAATAAAAAATAGTTTGATGACGAATGTGTTGTCGTCTTCTGAGGGTCCTATTACGGCGGGCCATCAAGAAAACGACTGTACATTTTGTTTTCATTATTTTTGTATTTATAGTATTCCCTTATATTAGCACGTTGTGTAAACTATTCGACGCAATTCTATCTACTCCACATTTCTTAAAGATTCCAATACTTTTTTCAATAAAGATTATTTCTTTTGAAGTCGACCAATTTAATTATCACGTATATTGTTGAATATAATAAAATAATATTTAAGCTATATAATCTATTGGAGAATAATTTCATAATTTAAAAGACAAATACTTAATTAGAGAAACGTTTTAAGTCAAGTGACTAATTATTAATTTTTGTTATTTTTTAAAAATTAAAAGTTCGACTCCAAATACTTATAGATTACTCTGTTGTAGTTTAATTAGCTATGAATTGGATTTTATCAAACTAAAAAGATGTGGATGTTTTGCTAGCTAAACCATATTCGGTAAAGTTGTTAGATGTTTTGGTTTCCTAAAGCAACAAAAAGATAGTAGGTTCTTGTACCTAAAACCTCATGATTCTCGTCGAATTAATCAGGCATTAGTTAAAAAATGAAAAGCAACAATATGGAGAAGCGCGTTTGCCGCTTGGCCATGTTAGGCACACTCATTCCAACTTCCAAGCAAGATGTGATGCAACACACCGAAACTATTGTCATCATGTTTCATCTACCAAAAAATCAATTGCAACTGGTTGCATACTATCATACATTCATACTATTATTATTAACTTGACCCCAACTAACCAAAAATTCAGATCAGATCTTCTGTTAATATCCTAGATATACACACATTACCAAAGTTGTGAGGAAATTTACACCTTTTGTGCAAAGTCAGCTCATGTCCTAACCATTTTTTCTCAAGATATCAGACTGAATCTTTCCACTAACCCAGTTCTCATCATATGAATATTTGAATGCACCTATTTTGAGTGGAACATATGTTCGCTCTCTAGTAGAAGTGTTTCATTCTACAATATTTATTGGCTATTTCCAAACAAATTTTTTTTTTACCGAACAAAAAAGTTTGACCGTCCAGAAGACGTAAACTTCGACCTAATATATATATATATATATATATATATCATTTTGTTTTGCTACCATTTATATTTTGTAATAGAAAGATAAAAAAATTAAAACCAAAAACCATGTATAAAATAGTATACTTTAATATCTTAGACAAAAATGCAGAACATCACATTGCAGGCTCTATCCATTTAAGAAAAAAAAATCTTTTGATTTAAGTTTTAAGAAGAGTTGGATGCAACTTAATTTTTAAAATCTAAAAAAATGATTATTTGCAAATACATAAACATGCAAAAGTGACACAGATAGTCTATAAAAATAAGAAAAAGAAGAAACAAAAAATCTTGTGACCACCATAACACCTTTTTCCTAGAGATGTGTCCATTTCCTTGTTTCGTCGTCACCTAGTCAAGATCTTATCGTGTTCAACATTTGGCCAAATACCTATTTTAATTGTCTTGATTAGTAGTCCCGTACCGCTGTGGTATGAGTAAAACACTTTAACAATTATCAATAATACTAAAAGTGTTATTTTTATTTTTTATGTACCACCATTTTATACTGTTTTTAGCTATTTTGGTATCACTTACGGTTTATTTTACTTGACAAAAAGTTTCTATTATTTTACTTGACAAAAATTTTGTATCACTTTGTTTGACCAATTAAACCCAATATATTGAGATGTTACCCTTGGTTTATCGTTTTTCTTTTTACCCAACAATTTTATTGTAAAGCATAAAAAACTTATAATTTCATTTTCCTTTTTTTGAATTCTTTTCATTATTTAAATAAAGAGTACTAACTGATAGAGGTGCTATTACTAATAAAGAGTACCTCCTAATAGATGTGCTCTTACTATCTCTTGATAAGTTGAATATGCTGCAATATTTATTTTAAATCTTAATTTTATGTCAGTTAACTTGTTAGCGATTAGACAGATTAGTCATTGTAACTTTTTTGTATATTTGTAGCTTTAGTAATTTGCTAAGTACAAGCGAAAATAAACAAAATAAAACGTACTTACATTCACTTAACAATAATTTCATTTTCTTTATTAAGAAAAACGATAATGTCATTTACTTTGACCATATGATAATTCTTATACTATATATTTCGATTTTTTTTGTTTTGGGATTTTCGAAAACAAACAAAAACCAAATTAGGAAAGAAACTAGGTGTTAACGTAATTATTTCGGTTACAGTTCATTCCTAATTTATGAAATAAATAAATAAATCGAATTAGTTTATATTCTTTCAGTTAAATACTCAAAAGAATGTCAATACAATTTCAGTTGAGTTCAGCTCAACTAAACTGGATAAATCCTAGGATTTTGGTTTAGATACAAATTCCTGTCTTTTGGAAATCATTAACAAAGTTTTAAAGATTCTTCCCTTTACGTAGATGTCTTTTGCCCTTTCTATTTTGTATTGTTTTTTTCGTTAATACAAAGATTGCCGACAAAAATAAAGTTTCTAGAAATTGTTTGAGTTTTCAACCGATATAATTTGCTAAATATAGTGATTACTCGCTAAACTGTATCATTGATTATTAAACCAAATAAGTAATCGTCGAACCAATCTATTAATTTGAGGATTAATCAGTGTATTAGTTTTAATAGTATGACTTTAATTATAAATGTGTCAGTTTAGAATCGACTAACCAACAACCTCTACCGACTTTTAAAATATAAACCGGTATAAACAATCTCCAAAACCAAATCTATGTGATTAGCATATAAATGATGCTACCTACCAACCAATTAACATAACCTATAAGACTGAAATGTTGGTCCCAGTTTTGGTAAGAGAAGAGACTCGTTTAAATTGTTCCCACGTAAATCTTATGCCCTACCAATTCTCAGGCTTTATTATGCTAATGTCTTAACAGTGCTCTTTCTTTCATATATTTAATGGATTTTTTGAAATGATATATTCCAAAATTTATTAGTGCACGTGACGAAATTGTCATCCACATAAATGGTTGTGTCCTGTGTGACCTTTAGTGGTAGGTACCCATTCTTCCTACGTTGACACTTCTGTATATACAAATATCTATAATGGAAACAAACAAAATCAAAATAAATGGCGTAAAAAGAAGAATAGTAAAACAAATATTATAACATTTTTTTCTACTTTATAATATTTCATATGTTATTTATTATATAAAATGTGTTTGTAAGATGCAAGTAGATCGTAGACTAGACACTCTGGTAGGGAACAAATTCATGATTTTGTTGAGACACGTTTTCAAAGAACATCTTGTTTTCTTCTTTAATAGTTTCTAGATATTTAAATAAGAATTAGAATAGATAATTTGGAGTTGATGGCAAAAAAATAAATAATAATAATTTGGAGTTGAAAACTTTTCTGGTCCAACCAATACGAAAATAGATAAAACGTTAAAAATCTATGAACTATTAGTTGGAAGTTACAGAGCTTCTCTTCTTCTACCTCAGCCATTTTGATTAGCAAATAGATGTTTATTGGGCTCATGAAATATAAATATATATATATTTTGTTTATGCCCCAAACGATGTAATTAAAGGCCAAGTCCATTAGATGCTGGGTCGAATACGAAGCATCAGGAGGTGAAGTAAAATATTGTATGCCACAAATACAAAAACTAGCTTCGTTATGAAAATCCCGCTTATATCTGATTATTCTCCACTTAGTCACTAGGTCTATTCCATTCATTTCGACTAAAACTTTTTTATCCTATTATTTTTGGTCTAACCTGTTTGATTTCTCCTAATATTACTTCGATTATTTTAAAATTACAAATATAAACAAATTTTTTATTCAGACATTTAGATAAAAAAATTTGTAATGTTATACAATAACTTATGTTTATAATTTTAATAAAAGTCATAAAATTTTGGATTAATCATAAACAAGTCACCAATTAATTCTCATTTAATCTCTTATTTTTTTGGTAGGCGTTAAGCCCACCTCGACCGCCGACTAGCATATAGTAATATTTGAACATGGAAAAATAGTATACAAGTCTGATTTATCAATTACATCAAGATTTAAGTCCAAATTCACTTATTTCTTGGTTTTTTTCATCATATTATTAATACAAATATGCCTCCTAGACATTGGTCATTCTTATGGTTTTAGGGTTTGTGACTTGCGACAATGAGCCGACGACGCTTGCTGCTTCGATCGTCAAGTATGATCGCACCTTCAAGAGGTTTAGTACAACAGTCCCTTCTCCGGCGTCGGTTGGCGTCAAGGTTTCTCTTGCTGCTCCAGCGGCCACCGCCAAGGCTGTTCTATCTAGCAAAGCAGAAGAGACATTAAATCAGTTCATCAGGGAGTCCAGGGAGTATGTTATTACCATCACCAAAGCAACAATCTTTGACAAGAACAACAAAAACAAATAAGCCCTCGAGGTCGGTCGTTATTTTCAATTTTGTTGGTTTATTACCACTGAGTAAATGTTCCGATTTGTCCTTGTAGGATAGAGCCGTGATCTCTCTTGATGCTCCGAAGCCGATGGATCGCCACGAGGCTTCCCTTTCAACCGAGGTGAAGTTGAAATATCCTTGACCAGAAGCGTCTCAACAAAGTCAGTCACGATATCTGACTTGCAAGTCAAAAATATTAATATCAAGAACGACTAATCTAAACAAACAAGTTATGAAATGATATACGGGGTTTATGATTGATTAATGATGAATGTGGGGGCGATATTTCCGTTTAATAGAGCAGACAAGCAGTTCGGGACGCAAATAATCAGTTCGGATGTTGGGTCGGGCCCTTGTATTTCACTAAAAGACGATGGCCGTATAGAATGACGAACTGATTCATCTGGGATTCAGTTCGGCGTTCTAAACGATTCGTCGGAAGTATTACAAGTCTTCGTTTTAAGTTCGGTATTAGTTCTAGAGAGAATTTTCGGACCTCTTCCTTAATAAATGGTAAGGGGTATTGATAGAGAATCGACTACTCCTCTCCTCCCGCTAAGTGCGTGAGTGGTGAAGTCTACTTTCCCGAGTCGCACTCGAGTGATAACAGTGTCAGACCGGCAACTTGCTTTCTCGAGCTCCGTTCCCGACATGACTGGTCACCGGCCCACTGGATTAAGAGGTCGGGCTTCTACGTACGGCCGTATGGGCTTTGATTATGGGCTTCGACTTCCTAAATGGGCCGGGCTGATAGGTTGTCAACCCTATCTCCAACAATAGCCCCTCCCAGTCCAGGGTGCGAGGAGGAGTTCGATCAGCCCGGAGTTTAATCTGGAGAATTCAGGTCGGCCCATGCGCTTGGTTAGGTCGGATGCCTTGATCTGCTAAGGTTTCCGCCTCCCATGATTTTATCGTGTTCGGCAGTTACTGCGGATTAAAACGTGCGTGAGATTCGCGTCCGCGCATGGAGAAAACGGTAATATCTCCGTACTGATTGATAGTGGGTCCCTCTTTGCGTGTCGATCCGCGCGATGTAATCATGAGATGCTTCTCGATGTCTCCCCGACTGCACCACGTGTCGGATCAGGAGTGGATCGTAGAGCGGCATCTCCTCGGTTTCCCGTGTCGAACTCGAATCGTCGCTTCGCGGCTTTATAAGATGATTCCGCGTTTCATTTCTTCTATTTCTGCGAAACAGAAGGTAAACTCTCTCGCTTCTACTTTTATTTCTGATTTTCTCGGGAAAGATTACGCCGGATCTCCTCCTCTTGTCTCTCTCTCGATCTCTTCCTCCTACTCTTCGTCGTCATGTCAGACATGTTCGACGGAATTCATGCCAAATCTAGTACCGATTCTAGCTCCATTCATCACAGCGGCAACATGGCTAGTTATGGGAACGTCTCCCTCAGGGTGAACAGGGCGGGATTTTCCGATGAAGAAGATGATGGTGGTGCCGCCGCTCTGGTTCGCAGGAGATCTCAAGCTTCCGAGGCCAGGACATCGTCAGCTCGTCCCCAAGTCGGTGTCCTCAGGCGGCGAGGGGACATAAACACTAACGAATCTTCGCGTCGAGAGGGCCACGAAGATCAGATCGGTAGCGCTATGCCGATGCTTCAAACCAGCCTTCTTAACCCAAGAGATCAAGACTGCGGCGTCAGAGGTCGGAACCTTCAGATAGGGCCCCCAATTAGATCGGCTCGTGGGGGCGATGGAAGGGCGTCCCGAGCTTCTGGTCAAAAACCAAAACCGCGGAAGGCCTCCTATTACGAGGGGGTGCACCGACGTGGTCTACAACCAAGACAGTTTCTGCCTTAGCAAAGATGTTCCCGACCTGCAGGTTCGTCCTGCCAACGCAGCACCAACGTCCTTGGACGCTGCCCATTGGCTATACTTGCTTGTACGACCAGTTTTTCCTGAAGTGCAAGCTTTGGCTTCCCCTTCCCGAGGTGTTTGTGCAATATTGCCGCGTTCGTCAGCTTGCCTTCTCACAGATAAGTGCGACCATGGTCATCAATATGGTCACTGCGTATGTGCTAGCCGCCGAACATGGGATCGAATTGACGACCGATCTCTTCAAGGAACTGACGACCTATAAGCTCACTGCATCGGAGCCCAGCACTTTTTATGCGTCGTTCGACGCTAAGGCTGGGCTTATTACAAAAAAGCCCAGTAAGGTGGATGACTGGGCGCAGCGCTACGTATTTGTGAAGATCGGGAGAGAGATGGGCCTGGATCCCGAGGCTTCGTACCGATCCGAGTGGAATCTTTCCCCGGGTAGAGCTCTGTTGGGTTGTCTTAAGTTTTTTTATAAGTCTGTTTCTAACCCGCCCTGTATTTTTTATTTCAGATCGTCATCCTGTCAGGCCCAATCTTCCGGAAGATCTAGCTGCAGCGCGTGCGTGTTTGAGGGAGGCAAGGATCGCTTGGACCGGGCTCATTGTAGAGAGGACCCAGAGAGCGCGGGCATTTGTGGCAACAGGTAACAGAACTTACTTAACCAAACTCGTTTGTTAACGTAATCTTCCAATTCACTTGCTGACTCGCTGGTTCCAGGCACATTGAAAAAGATGTATTTCAACATGCTCGATTACGTGGAGGCGCGAAAATCTGCTCCTCCAGCAGCTTGAAGATCTGCTCCTCCGGCAGCTCGGGAGACTCCAGCTGTAGAAGCCACAGGCGTGGTGGATCTCACGCTTGACCCGGTGGAATTTGAGTTGCCGGACTATGTTGAAAGGCTGGAGACGCCGCCACCTTCTGCTCATGCAGACCCCGTGGTCTCCTCAGAGGCCGGAACGCGTCAAATTCCTCCTACTGTCGTTGGGGGCACAATCGAGAGACCTGAGGCATCTTCTTCTCTATTTTCTGCCTCTGAAGTTCCTGTTGCAGAAATTGAAGGTTCTAGGCATGACGTTTCTGTTCACAAGGGCGGTCCCCTAAGCCCGGAGCACGTGATGGAGGATCCTCCCATTGAAACGGAGGTGTCAAATCTTGCATAGGATCCCGCTCTAGACCCGAGGCCTGACGAATCATTAGTCAAAAAACAGGTGGAAACAGAGAGGGCGGCGAAACGGCGCCAAGAGAAGAGGCCGGTTGACGACGAAGAGCCCCGCACTGGGCATGCCTCAAAAAGACGTAGGATCTCCGAACCTGTGGATCATCGCTTCAAATTCCAGTACCGCAGGAGAGGTCGGCCAATTGTTGACGACCGAAAAGGTTATGCTGACCTGGTACGGGCTACCGCATCGTCCAATGTGACCCTCCCGTCTTACGAAGAGATGGTGGCACCGTAGTCTTTTTTCCTCGCGTCCTAGTGCCTTGTGAAGGTAAATTTTATTTCATTAACTTGCTCTTCGTTAATTTTGGGATGACTGCTGACGATCTCCCTTGCAGTTGGGGTATGCTCTCGCCGGGCTGGCTTGGGACTACGACCAACAGGTCAGACTAGCCTGTGACTTCGTTGATGTTGAGAAGGAAGCAGCGCGGGGTCATACGATAGAGTCTGAGAGGCGGATCGCAGAGCTTGAAAAAGAAGCCGGTGAAGAGCGTCAAAGATCCTCTGTGTTAGCCGCGGAGGTCGACGGGCTGAAGGACAGGGCCGACCTCTTAAAGGCTGAGCTTGCCAAAAGTCAGTCGGATTTGGTGGCCGATCGGGATCGGTTGATCGGTCTTCAAACCGAACTTGAGAAGGCTCGGTCCGTAATCATGGAACGCGATTTGCTCAAAAAGGAAATTTCTCAGAATAGCGCGAGAGCCAAGGTCCACCTCGGCATTGAAAGGGAGAAGGCTGTGCAGAAGTGGCGTGCTTACAAGACGGGCTGTGACGCAAAGTTGCAGCTTGTCAAGGAGAATTTGGAGGCTCGTAAGAAGGCCGAGCCGATCAAGCTTCTGTATGCCCAAGCTCATGGGGCGCGGCGTTTCTTCGAGCTGATTCAGGAAGGAGACGACGTTCCCGTCCTTTCAGCTCGGCTTGCACAAGTAAAAGATGATGGGAGCACGTACATGGCACAGCTGCAGGCCAACCCTATCCCGAAGCTCCCGATCTGAGGATTTTGAAGTTCCCACTGGTTCTTCTTTCGTACTAGAGGGTACCAAAGCTGCTTTGTCGGGATCGCGGGAGTGTGAAATAGAGTTGGGAGATGAGGAAGCGGATCCGTAATCAAGGGCGCCATGATGGGACCCCCTTTTATTTTTTTCTCATATTTTCCTGTCTTTTTCTTTTAGCTCGGATGTAAAATTTAAAACAATGATGGTTTTTATTTGAATATATGATGGTTTTTCTTTGAATTCTCGCTGTTGGAATTAATGAATTAATCCTAAGTACGAGCTCGGTTGTATGAACTCGAATACAAGCTTACAGGTGCGAGTGTTAGAGATCGGCTACACGTTTATGGGTTGTACGCGAGATTGGTGCGAGTGAGAACTCGGCTACACGTTTATCGGTTGTACGCGAGATAGGTGCGAGTGAGAACTCGGCTATACGTTTAGGGTTGTACGTGAGGTCGTTGCGAGTGAGAACTCGGTTTTATTATTTTTTTTTTAATGGAAATATATCAGGATTAGCGCAAACATTTTATATCATAGTTGTGCCTTGGTGAGAGGCTGCCTACGTACCCCCTATCAGGGGGATCAAGCCATTCGTAGTTCGGTATTCGAATTGTTACAGAGAGAAAGCATTAGATTGGGATACTAGTAGTAAAATTGCTTGAGGTTCATTGCGTTCTAAGAGCGCGGGATTGCTTCGCCATTCAGTGTGGTTAGCTCGTAAACGCCCGGTTTAACAATCTAGGAGACGAGGTAAGGGCCCTCCCAGTGTGCACCGAGCTTCCCAGCGTTTTCTTCCGCGGTGTTCTCGAATACTTTTCGTAACACTAGGTCTTCCTCGCCGAAATGTCTGCCCTTCACTTAGAGGCGAGCTGCTGGTAATTCTGAATCCGCAGCAAGGCGTCGTCGCGTTGTTCCTCTAGGAAATCCTCTTCTGTTTGGTGTAACTCGTCGTTGAGTGCGGGGTTTTGTACGAGCATTGATCGTCGTAGGGTCGAAATCCCGATTTTGGATGGGGCCATTGCTTCCATCCCGTGAGATAGGGAGAACGGTGTTCGGCCGGTTGCGGTGCGTGGTGTCGTACACTGACTCCAGAGGACCCCATCTAGTTCGTCTGCCCATAACCCCTTTTTTGCGCCAAGCCCGCTTCTTAAGGCCGTCGAGTATTGTTTTATTCGTTATCTCGGCCTGTCCGTTGCCCTGGGGGTACCATGGTGTTGACTTGCTCAGTCTTATCTTCCACTTGGACCAGAAATCCTCAAATAGAACCGAGACGAATTGCGGACCGTTGTCAGTAACGATCTCATATGGGAGCCCGTGGCGCCAGATGATGAACTTCCAAACGAACTTCCGTACGTCGTCGGCAAGGATATTGTTGTAGGACTCGGCTTCAACCCACTTAGTGTAGTAGTTCGTGATGATGAGTATGTACGCCTTTCCTCGAGATCGGGGCATGGGCCCCACGATGTCCATCGCCCATCGCATGAAATGGTAAGGTGCGAATGCCGTTGTGAGAAGCTCGGTGGGTAGGTGTATCATGGGGGTGTGCAGCTGGCACTGCTCGCACCGTGCTGCGAACTTCTCGCAGTCTTTGAACATTGTCGGCCAGAAATGCCTTTGATTCCTGATTTTGACTGCGAGAGCTCGACCACTGGAATGGTTTCCTCCGGCGCCTTCGTGTAGCTCCTTCATTACGGCGATTGTTTCATCCCCGTATAGACAAGTTAGGAGGACCCCAGAGGAGCTCCACCTGTACAGATTGCCGTTGAGCTGAACATAGCGTGCGCTCTTCTTTTTTAGGCGCCGAGCTGCCCATTTGTCGTTTAGGGTCTGGCCGCTTTCTATATATGATATTATCTCGGTTCGCCAGTCCGGTGAAATTGGCTCTCCGGGTGGTGGGGGGAGATGATCCGTGCTGTCTTGCTCATCTTCGTGGTCGAGCTCGGTTGTGGGGGTGCTTTCGACGAGGGTGACTCCTCTGGGAAGGGCGATGCTGGGATGGTCTATGCTTTCTACGGGTCGGATCAGAGGTCGATGCTAGGGCGGCGAGCACGTCAGCGGAAGTATTCTCACCACGGGGTATTCTTGTAAGACTGAACTTTTTAAACTCAGCGGCCAAGTCTTTTACAATTCTCAGATAGGCATCCATGCACTCGTTCTTGGCCTCGTATTCGCCGCAGAATTGGTTGTTGACGAGCTGCGAGTTGCAGTATGCCCGGATGTTCGTTGCTCCGATATGCTTTGCTAATTTGAGTCCGGCGATTAAGGCATCATACTCGGCTTCGTTATTTGGGGCCGGGAACGACAAACGGAATGATTGATCCAATATCTCGCCCATCGGGGACTCGAGTTTGATGCCGATGCTGAAGCCGTGACGCGAAGATGAGCCATCGATATGTAGGGTCCATTGCGTGGGGACTTTGGTAGTTACCATCTCGGGGGCGAGCTCGATCATGAAGTCAGCAAGCACTTGGGATTTGGCGGCAGGTCGGCCCTTGTACTCAACATCGTACTCGCTTAGCTCAACTGCCCACTTGGCGATCCGGTCCGATTGACTCGGGTTATGAAGAATCGTTCTCAAAGGTTGGTTGGTCAGAACGACGACTGTGTGAGATTGGAAGAGAGGACGCAGTTTCCGAGCCGCCGTAATAACAGCAAGGGCTAGGTTATCAAGGGCGGGATACCGGCTTTCGGCTCCGTCCAGCGCCTTGCTGACATAAAAGATGGGTTTTTGCTCGCCCCGGTCTTCTCGAACAAGGACACCGCTCACAGCCGATTTGGAGACCGCAATGTAGAGGTACAGGGTTTCTCCCACCTCGGGTTTAGAGAGGACAGGGGGTGTGGAAAGGTATGCCTTTAAGTGCTGAAAAGTTTCTTCGCACCGCTTATCCCACACGAACTCCTTATTACCACGGGGAGTTGGTAGAATGGCAGGCATTTGTCCGTTTATTGGGATACGAAGCGGTTGAGAGCGGCGATTCTTCCCGTGAGTCTTTGAATCTCACGCTTGTTTTTTGGTGAGGGTAGCTCAAGGATCGCTCCGATCTGTGCCGGGTTGGCCTCGATCCTGCGCTGTGTAACGATGTACCCCAAGAATTCTCCGGAGGTTACTCCGAAGGTACACTTTGTCGGGTTTAACTTCATCCCGTACTTGTTGAGGGTTTGGAAGCAAGTCTTTAGATGGCCGACGTGATCCTTGGCTAAAAAGGACTTTACAAGCATATCGTCGATGTAGACCTCCATTGTTCACCCGAGCTCGTCGGAGAACATTTTGTTGACGAGTCGCTGGTAAGTGGCTCCTGCGTTTTTCAGCCCAAAGGACATGACTTCGTAGCAGTAGGTTCCCCGATCGGTGATGAATGCAGTCTTTTCACGATCGTCTGGGTGCATTCGGATTTGGTTGTAACCCGAGAAAGCGTCCATGAAGGAAAGGAGCTCGTTCCCAGTGGTTGCCTCGACGACTTGATCGATGCGTGGAAGCGGAAAACTGTCTTTCGGACACGCTTTGTTGAGGTCGGTGAAGTCTACACACACTCTCCACTTCCCTGATTTCTTTTTCACGACCACCGGGTTGGCTAACCATTCTAGATATCTTATTTTGGTAATGGATCCAGCTGCGATCAGCCGTTCTACCTCATCGTTTACGGCTTGCGCCCGCTCGGGGTTCAATTTGCTACGTTTTTGCTTGATTGGTTTATATGTTGGATCGACGTTGAGCTCGTGGCTGGCAATCACCGGATCTATCCCGGGCATGTCGTTGGTCGACCAAGCGAAGGTGGATACGTTCTGTTTTAGAAAGGCGACGAGCTCATCTCTCACGGTTGTTTCAAGTTCGATTACATCAAACTTGACGATCCTGGTGGTTCCCCCGATATAGATTGGGAGTTTGACTGTGCCGATTGTGTCGATCGTATCACCGTTGAAGCTGGTGAGGAAGCGTTTGGATTTCTTGAGGGTGAGGCCGGTCAGACTCATTCTGTCCCATGTGTCGACCAGGACCCTGCCGATGTTGCAGTCTGCGATCCGTAGCTTAATGACGAGCGGGTCATGATGTGGGTGGGCTACCCCGCGTCCATCGGCCGCGGTGAATGTAATGTCGACCTCTCCCTTGGTTGAGCTCGGTGGAGCGCTCTCCATTTGTTTTAGGCTCGCCGCTATTCGTTGTTCGGACATTTTTATCGACTAATCTGAATCGTTGCACTCGGGGGGGGGGGGGGCATTATCCTCCCGATGAGTTGCCTCGCCGGGGGTAATATATGCAGAGGCTCTTGCTTCTCAGGAGTTCGCTCTCTACGGGGTTCGATGGCCTCAATTCGGGGTTGCCTATCTGCGTCCCGATCTTTAGAGGGGGAGCGACGTCGATTGTTGTCGTTTTGGCCCCTGAGGTCGTTGCGTGGACGCTGGTCGTTATTCCAACCTCCATATTGCCGTTGGCCGTTGTTTCGGCGATTTGTGTTCCCCTGAGGAGCAGGGCGATCATCTAGCCTAACGGCGCCCTTTTCATATTGCGCTAGGAGAGCCTCGTGGAGTGATCGGCATTGTGAGGTCGGATGACCTTTCATCTTGTTAAACTCGCAATACGCTTCGTTATCCCTGGGCTGGTAGTTGGCGTTCTGCCATTTGTTCCAGGAGAGCGAGGGATTCTGCTGTGAACTCGGCGGGGGTTGTGTCCCGCCGCTGATCATGAAAGAGGATTCGGCTAGCAATGGATCCGGGCTATCGGTAATAGCAAAGGCCGTGGCCTGTTAACTCCTTTCTTGCAAATACTCCTCGTCGTAATGTTGACGAGGCTCGTACTGCTCCTCTCGGGCTTTGTCCTTTGGGACAACTACTTTGCCTGGGGCGTATTTCTTGGTCATGAGGGCTCGCTCTTCCTCGATCTCGACGAAGATGGAAGCTCGTATCGTCCGATACGGTAGCTCGAGATACGACCATTTTGAATCGGTCGATGTATGATCGCAAGGTTTCCTTTGCTCCCTGAGTTAACGCCCATATGTCGGCGTTGGATGTTCCTTGTTGGATGAACATCGAATATTGTTTGAGGAAAGCGGCGAAGAGATGGTAGAAGTTGTGGATCGAGTGGGTCTCCAATCTGGCGAACAAGGTTAGCGCGAGACCAACAAGGGTTTCGACGAAGAGTTGGCAGATACCAGCTTCCCGCTCTTCAGGGGCGAACTAGTGGCGCCTTGTAGTGACGATGAACGCGGTCATGAACTCGCTAGGGCCTGTGAGTCCGTTGTATAGGAGGATTTTGACCTTCCCGGGATATCTGATCAGTGTGCTCGGCAGACAGGGGCTGAATGGGGTGTTCTGCGTCTCCCGGAGGATTCGATCTATCTCTGGTGCCGAGCTGGTGGCTTGAAGTACGGTGGAGGTCATTTGGCGGAGCTTGGCTCTAATACTCGCCAGCTCGGCTCCTTGTCATCGAGAATTTTTTGAAGGGTTTCAGGGCTTTGGTGCTCCGGTCTTCCCAGCTCGTTGGTCGGAGCTCTTTCCGTCAGACGCTCCTCTGCCCTTTGTGAGGACTCCGGTGTGAGACGCGTTGGCTCCTCCGGGTTGAGGCGTGCACGAAGAAGTGCGTCCTGCTCGTCAAACGCCAAAGAAGTGTTTAAGAACGAGCTTGGGAGTCTCTGAGCTTCTTCAGCTGCGCGGTCGACAGTCGGGTTGCACCGAGGCGCTATGTCCAGGCGCTCATGGAAAATGTTTTGACCGGCTGCGAGCTCGGCGAAACACTCATTGTTGCTTCGGGCCGACTCGGACATTTGCGCGATTAGGGTTTGCAGCAGCGCGTTCTTCATGGTGAGCTGGCTTCCTGGCGTGAGATCGATGTCGGGATGTGATAGCTGTGCGTGGGCTGGAATTCTGACTCCGACTCCGACTCCGGGTAACGGTCGACCTCCGCCGAAAACTCCGGGCTCGAGCTCTTCAGTCGGGGCCTCTGGTGGGGTAATCTCGTTGCTCTGTGTCAGGGT
The DNA here is from genome assembly GCA_004349715.1 of Crucihimalaya himalaica. Lineage (NCBI taxonomy): Eukaryota > Viridiplantae > Streptophyta > Magnoliopsida > Brassicales > Brassicaceae > Crucihimalaya > Crucihimalaya himalaica. The sequence continues at coordinate 537,037 of SMJT01000025.1, read as the reverse complement.
CCTGGGCGTCGGGGCTTGCGTTGTTGCTGGAATATCGGGCTCCCTTAGGTTTTGTGACAGGACGAGCTCTCCGATGTATGATGTGAGTGGTAGTAGTGACGAATTTGGTTTGGCCATCTTTGAATATGGTCTTTGCGTGTAGGAAATGGCTAAACCCCCCTCTCTCTAGCGCCAAATGTTAATCTCAAGAACGACTAATCTAAACAAACAAGTTATGAAATGATATACGGGGTTTATGGTTGATTAATGATGAATGTGGTGGCGATATTTCCGTTTAATAGAGCAGACAAGCAGTTCGGGACGCAAATAATCAGTTCGGATATTGGGTCGGGCCCTTGTATTTCACTAAAAGACGATGGCCGTATAGAATGACGAGCTGATTCAGCTGGGATTCAGTTCGGCGTTTTAAACGATTCGTCGGAAGTATTACAAGTCTTCGTTTTAAGTTCGGTATTAGTTCTAGAGAGAATTTTCGGACCTCTTCCTTAATGAATGGTAAGGGGTATTTATAGAGAATCGACTACTCCTCTCCTCCCGCTCAGCGCATGAGCGGTGAAGTCTACTTTCCCGAGTCGCACTCGAGTGATAGCTGTGTCAGACCGGCAACTTGCTTCCTCGAGCTCCGTTCCCGACATGACTGGTCACCGGCCCACTGGATTAAAAGGTCGGGTTTCTAAGGGCCTTGGTCGTATAGATTTGATTATGGGCTTCGACTTCCTAAATGGGTTGGGCTGATAGGTTGTCAACCCTATCTCCAACAAAAAAGAGTACAAGATTGGACATAAAGTTGCTAAAGTCAGCATAACCTTGGAGTTACTCCCACTTAAGAAGAATTGTTGTCCGAAGAAACGGATAAGTGTTGCAATGGAATGTTTTTTGGCTTACCTTAGCACTTACTGGAGAAGACGGAGATTCCGGGATGGGTTATAGAACATTGTTAGTTATGAATTATGATAATAACAATGTTAGGCATGTTAATCGGGCCAGCCAGGCCCGCCCAGGCTGAACCCTATAAAGCCCTCATATAATCGAATCCGGCCTGAAAATTTTCTGAACCTATATTTCAAAGCCCGGTCTGGCTCTAACCGGGTTATAGGATTTTTCTGAGCTTTTTCGGGAATTTTTTTTATAAGTTTATAACATGTCTTAAAAAAGTAAATATATGTATAAAAAAAGCTAATTGAAAAATTAAATAATCACTAGTATTCATTAAACCTAATTTAATTAAAAAGCAAAAGTTTAAAACCAAATAAATTGTTTAAATTTATACCAAATAAAACATAAAATCAAAAAACTTCTAATTAGGTTGTAGAGCCAAGATTTGAATCTAGTTCAATGCCTTCTAAACTTTCCTTTGCTTCAATGTCTTCTAAATACTTCTCGTCATTAAGATTTATATATAAATACAAAACTTAAATTTTAATCAATTTTGACATGTAAAATTCATATAAAATATCATAGATAAAGATTTCTGAAATATTAAATAAATATGAATGATATTATTTATTACCTGGATTATGAAACGTAAATCCATTTAACCAAGTCCATGTACAAATCAGTTCTTTGTCTTGGTAGAATAGAAAACACCACTTTGTAGTCTTTTTCAGGACCGGTCCGACATTTTCGAATGTCCTACGCAAAAAAAAAAATTATGCCCTATAAATATTTTTTCAAAATAAAAAATAATAGTAATATAAAAATTATACTAAAACTTCGTATAAAAGTTTTAGTTCCATAAGTAGTTTGTAAAAAACGAAAAAATAGCAAAAATAACATTATATTGTTTAAATACAGCTCTATATACATTTTTGTTTACAAAATCATTAATCAAATTCATGTAGTCGAGCTTTTTAACTATAGTTGTCTCAATAAATAGCAAAGTTAACTCATTAAATCTCTCTTGTGACATGGTAGACCGCATATGATTTTTTACCGATAGTTTTTTAAATTCCAAATGGTTTATTTTCTTAATTTCAGATAGTTTGTTTTTTGTTTAACTTGGATGGTGACATATTTCTATTATTACACAAAAAATTGAGATGAATTATACACAAATTCAAATCAAACATGAAACAAGTATACACATTCAAAATTTTTCAACATAACAAAAGGCTTACGGGTCAAAATTAACAAATAACAACAATCTAAATCAAATTTGAATTCTACACTTTGTTACTTTTTATTTTATTCTATTCTAGTTCAAAAATCACAAAAATATAATAATAAATTAATAATCATAATCCAACTCAAGTATCTAACAAATCCATGAATTCTTGTTGAACGTGTAAAATCCATTAGGAAACATCAAAACATGTTGATGTTGTAATAATCATAATTGTCGTTTTATAAACAAGCATAAAAATCAACCCATGAACATATGACACAACCCTTCGACTCTTTGATTTATAAGCAAGCAATATAAAATCATATGTAATTACAAGTTTTACCAAATTAATACCCAACTAGCTTAAATTTTTTAAAGTCACGTACCTTAGCAATCCTGCAATTAACAAGTTACAAGCTAAGCAAATAGAAGAGAAATATGAATTGATCAATAGAAATTAGAAAGATGAAAAAGTTTATTTCGTTTAGGATTTTACTTATAATATTACACATTAATTTAATATCTTATTAATTCTAAAAGCTTAAAGCCCACAAAATATAGTGAAAGAAAAGCAGATCTAAAAATATATATTTGAAAAATTTATGATATTTTTTCTAATATTAAAAAACGAAACAAAAAATAATTCTTGAAAATATTTCTTTCTTATTTTGATGCCTTATGTCATTGCTTAACTAGATTGTGTGCAGGGCGGCCTGGTCTTTTCACCACTTCGTGGTCTCTTCTTACATCTTTTTACATGGCGGAGTATAATTGATGTTCCATAAGTTTTTTTTACCACAAGTATTCCATCACCATCATCGTGAAGTGATTCCTATCATCTTTCTTGAAGATAAGACATGTATGAATATTATTTAAATATATGGTAGACAAGCATATTCAAGTGCACGTATAACTATAATTAAACACATAGACATACCTATGGTTCGTTGTTCATAATGAATAATCTTTAGGCATGATTAAACAAATAATTAGACTTACATGATTTGTTGAAAATATTTTTACTTACGTATTGAAAGACGATGAAGGTTGCTGAGGGCGTGCGCTGGAAATCAATTTTTCGTTTTAGATTTATAGTAAGACGCCATTAGAAAATTAGGGTTAGGGTTTTAACTTATTTTAAAATAAATCTTAAATAAATTTCTTAATTAAACTAAAAAATGTTAACTAAGAGAAAAAATCAAAATATATTTTTTAGGGTTTTCGGGTCAAGCACGGCCAAGCGAAACTCAAAAAAACCTTTTAATCGGAATGGGTTTAACCTGAAAACCTTGATTTTTTGTGGACATATCTACTTATTATTTTTGCAGCAATTTTTGCAGAGTAACCTTTGTTTTGTAAAAAATTACAATGAAATGTCATTACTTTTATAACAATATAATAAGCAAATAATGGGCTTACATGTCTTTTACTATTGCATCCGACCCATTCTCAAAAACGCGGATCCTATGACGACCCGGTTCCCCCTATTGGTTGTTCGCTTTTTCTCAACCAACACTTAAATTTTATCCCTAATTGATCGGATACGTTCAGCAAAATAAGGAATCAAACATTATTAGGCGCATTTACACACAAAACAGTTTTGGTATCTTTACAAAACGAATATACTAACATTATTAGGGATTAAACATTATAAATAAAAGATTAAACAATTCAATACGAATATTTATTGTTTAACCCAGTAGTAGTATCTTTTAAATACGAATATCTTCAACTTTAAATTACGAAATTAATTTTGGAATCTCTAAACAATTTGAGATCTTTCTAGATTTTTAATATAAAATTCAATTAAATTATCATTAACAATAACATCCGAAATTCTATGCATATTCCTTTTCTAAATTCTAAATCAAGATATGAAAAAGATTTTACTCAAACTCACCAATAATTTTGAGATCTCTAAATTATTCGCCAAGATATTCTCGATTTAACCCTAATCGACTATAACCTCTATAAATATGATTTCACTCTAACATCATCATTTTACCTTTCATCACAATAAAAACCTTCATTTGCCATTCTTCTTTCTCCATGGTCTCTTTGCTTCTCTCTAAACATACGAAAGCAAACAAATACTTTCTCGAGTAAGCCACTCAAGTCTCTATTTTAACTTTAATTTATGATAGTTAGATATTGCACTTAATTATGTTTGTTCTTCACAAATATGTATCCCCTATGCTAAACTATCACCATAAAGGATTGAACACAAATTTGAGTAAGTACTTATGAATGATAAGCTTCAATATGTTGCAGGATGAAAACACAAAAACAATGAATTGGCAGAAGAATAAAAGAATGAATGATCAATTTTCATACTACTAAAAGAAAACATGATACAACATCTAATATAACAGGTCAGATTATATTTTCTTTTTATGTAAATCATAGTTTATCCAGTTAGTATAGTCTTCTTCGCAATTTTTAACTTATATTTTATATGCATCTATTTAGAGATATAACTATCCTAACAATATATTAAAGGTAGATTGTTCTTATTTTACAGGATTGAAACATAACAATCTATACTATTCTAAAGACGCAATAATGTGGTACTCAAGAAAAGCAATAATGTGGTAACATAGAAATTCATGGTTATTCCCTTTTGTTATCCTTGATTTTTTCAACCAATGGAAAATATATTTCTAATTGGATTTTGCATGGTAAAGCTAAATTGTTTTTTGTAAGTGACATTAGAGAGACAACTTACACATAGCGTTGGTCGATCAGATCGAGAATCAGAAGCTGGAATGCAAAGAGAAGACGAGATCAAGGGGTAAGCAGCGCTAGAAGAAAGTAACAATAGCGCCGGCCGATCAAAATCAGCCAGAGAAGAGATCAGAGATGTGTCGCGTTCTTCCGAGTGAGAATCGTTGGAGAAGAGATGTGAAACAAAAATTGATATGCGGTGTACAAATTGTAAAACAAAATAGAAACTTTACCTTTTCTAATTTTTACAAAACATTCACATCTTCATTTTCCTTATTTAGATTTTTACTAAATTTTACTTATTCTTTAATATTTAAACCTTAATTATGGAAGATGCATTATACTTATGATTTGCTTGTTAATATAAAATAAAATATTATATGATATTAAACTATGTAATTAATTTATTTTAAATTTGAAAAAAAAAATAATAATTAAAAATACAATTAAACCAACAATTTCAAATTACAACAAAAATATTTAAATAAAATTTAGAAACAAAAAAAATCAACCCGCGGTGTACCGCGGAGTCAAATCTAGTATATATTTAAACCCGGTGTTTTTTAAGGCTGGTCTGGGTAAGACCCGCGGACTTTGGCTTGACTCCCCTAATGATAAGACTAATATATAAAGTTTATGACATTCAAATTCAGTTAATAATTAAGGCCCAAAGTGTTATGATGATCAGTGGGTAATGGGATACCCTTTAAATATTGTGTACAAGGCTTATAAACAATATCTTTTGGTATCGGCCCGCCCAATCTATGATTAGGGTATTGTATAAAATAAATCTAACTATAGAAATAAATCTAACTATAGAAATAAATCTTACAATTATTACCTTGTTATAAAGTGTTACCTTTATTTACCTGTTTTTATGGTGAAGAAATTTGAGAGAATAAATAAGAAATATTATACCCGCAGAGAAATTAGATACCGATAAGATGAAGAGAGAGAGAGAATTTTATTATGCTCTTAAGTGTTTCTTCTCAATCGTATACAAATGAACAAAATCAACTCTATTTATAGATGTGAGAAAGTTGATTTCATAGTGACATGGACTCCACTTCTATTTATGTTGATTTCTTTTGCCTCCATTGTTGACATTCTAGAAGGTTTACAACACTCCCCCTTGGAGACCATCGTCACTATGTTTCTTGCATTATGTCTTATGTTGCCTCGTTAAAAACCTTTCTAGGAAAACCCAATGGGAAAAACCTAGTAGGATAAAAAGAGTGCAACCGCGCAAGCTCCCCCTCGAGTAACCAGACTTATAAATCTCTTTGATGGCGCATTCCAATGTTGTAAACATGCTTCTTGAACACCGAGGTGGGTAGTGATTTTGTGAAGAGATCTGCAGCGTTGTCACTTGAGCGAACATATCGGATATCCACTTCTTGATTTTTCTTGAGTTCTTGAGTATAGGAGAAAAATCTTGGAGGGATGTGTTTTGTTCTGTCGCTCTTAATATAACCTTCTTTTATCTGGGCAACACATGCAGCGTTATCTTCATATAAGATTGTTGGCTTTTTGTTGCCGATGATTCCGGCGGATTCTTGTATATGATGTGTCATGGACCTCAGCCATACACATTCTCTACATGCTTCATGAAGCGCAATAATTTCTGCATGATTTGAAGAAGTAGCAACCAATGTCTGCTTCTGAGAACGCCACGAGATCGCAGTACCTCCCATTGTGAAAACATAACCAGTTTGTGATCGAGCTTTATGTGGATCTGATAAATAACCTGCATCTGCAAATCCAACTAGACCAAAATCAGTGTTTTTAGAATAGAATAACCCTAAATCAATTGTTCCTTGAAGATAACGGAAAATATGTTTAATTCCGTTCCAATGTCTTCGCGTTGGACATGAACTATATCTTGCAAGCAGATTAGTAGCAAATGCTATATCTGGTCGAGTACAATTTGCAAGATACATAAGTGCACCTATAGCACTCATATAAGGTGCTTTAGGACCTAATACTTCTTCGTTATCTTCACAAGGTCTAAACGGGTCTTTATCAACATTTAGTGATCTATTGACCATCGGAGTACTCAAAGGATTCGCTTTATCCATATTAAAGCGTTTTAACACTCTTTTAGTGTAATTTGATTGATGCACAAATATTCCATCTTGGAAATTCTCTATTTGAAGTCCGAGACAAAATTTTGTCTTTCCAAGATCTTTCATTTCGAACTCTTCTTTCATATGAGTTCTTGCATCATCAACTTCCTTTTGAGTTCCTATTATGTTCAAATCATCAACATAGACAGCTATGATCACGAATCCGGTTTGAGATTTCTTAATGAATACACAAGGGCATATCGCATTATTGGTATATCCCTTTTTCATCAAATATTCACTTAAGCGATTATACCACATGCGTCCGGATTGTTTTAATCCGTATAGTGATCGCTGTAATTTGACTGAACAAATATTCTTGGATTTTTCTGGGATTTTTGATCCTTCCGGGATTTTGAATCCTTCTGGGATTTTCATATAAATGTCACTATCTAGTGATCCATATAGGTATGCAGTCACAACATCCATAAGGTACATATCTAGATTTTTTGATGCCGTTAGGCTCATCAAGTACCTAAATGTGATTGCATCCATAACCGGGGAATATGTTTCTTCATAATCAATTCCCGGTCTTTGAGAAAATCCTTGTGCCACAAGTCGAGCCTTATATCGTGTGACTTCATTATTCTCATTTCTTTTTCTTATAAAAATCCATTTGCATCCAACCGGTATTACATCTTCAGGTGTAATAACAATAGGTCCAAATACATTTCTCTTATTAAGGGAGAGTAATTCATTTCTCATGGCTTCTTGCCATTTCTCCCAATCGGGCCTTTCCTGGCATTCCGATACGGACCTTGGGTCTGGATCCTCATTTTCATTATCAATTTCTTTGGATACAGAAAAGGAGAATGTTTCATCCTCATTATCAATTTCATATCTAACCCATACTTTTCCATCTTGAGCATAATTAATAGAAATTTCACATCTTTCTGTATCACGCTCGACTTCAAGACTTTTCTCTTTCTCTGGTTCTTCTTGAACTTTTTCATAAATGTCTTCTTGACATTTTTCTGTAAGTGGTTCTTCTGGAACCTTTTCATTTTGTTCTCCCAACTTCTTTTTCTTTCGGGGATTTTTATTTTTCGAACCCATTGGTCTCCCCCTTTTCAACTGCATTTTGGGTTCATTAGCTTTATTCTCATCAATTTGTTCTTCAGGAACATTAATTCTTGATGGAGCATTTGCAGCAGGTATATATGATTTTGTTACCCTTTTTGTATCTGTGAATGCATCTGGTAACTGATTTGCCACTTTTTGTAAGTGCACAATTTTCTGAACTTCGAGTTCACGTTGGTTTGTAGGGGGATCTAGATGCAACAAAGATTGTGTGCACCATGTAATATCTTTTGGAACCTCTTTAATTCCTCCCCCTAATGCTGGGAATTCATCTTCATTGAAATGACAATCGGCAAAACGAGCCGTAAACATATCACCAGTTTTCGGTTCAAGATACCGAATTATACTTGGTGATGTATACCCAACATATATACCTAATCTCCTTTGTGGCCCCATTTTTGTTCTTTGTGGTGGCGCTATAGGAACATAGACCGCACAACCAAAAATACGGAGATGTGATACATTTGGCTGCTGACCATATGTTAATTGCAAAGGAGAATATTTATTATATGCACTTGGTCTTATTTGGATCAAGTTTGCAGCATGCAAAATAGCATGACCCCATATAGAAATTGGGAGTTTTGTTCTCATTATCAATGGCCTTGCAATTAATTGCAGTCGTTTTATCAAAGACTCAGCCATGCCATTTTGTGTATGAACATGGGGGACCGGATGTTCCACATCAATTCCCATTGACATACAATAGTCATTAAAGGCTTGTGAAGTGAATTCACCAGCATTATCAAGCCTAACTTTCTTTATGGCGTAATCAGGGAATTGTGCTCTCAATCTGATTATTTGAGCAATAAATTTTGCGAAAGCCGTATTTCGTGTTGTCAATAGATACACATGTGACCATCTGCTGGATGCGTCAATCAATACCATAAAATATCGAAATGGCCCGCATGGTGGATGGATAGGTCCACATATATCTCCATGTATTCTTTCTAAGAATTCAGGAGATTCATTCTTAATTTTGGCTGGCGATGGCCGAGTTATTAATTTTCCTTGAGAACAAGCATTACATGAAAATTCACCCGATTGAAAAATCTTCTGGTTTTTCAATGAATGGCCATTAGAATTTTCCACAATTTTCCGCATCATGACTGAACCTGGATGTCCAAGTCGTTCATGCCAAATTTTAAAGGTACTAGTAAACTGCGGGTTTACGGTAACATATGATTCAATCATATTTATTTTTGTGGAATATAATCCAGAGGATAATGCTCGTAATTCCTCTAATACAACTTTTCTTCCAGAAATTGTTGTTGTGATGTAAAGATATTCAATGCCATTTTTGTTCATAGTTTCTAAATGATATCCATTTTTGCGGATATCTTTAAAACTTATTAAGTTTCTCTGAGATTTTGGGGAATATAATGCATCATTTATTTCAAATTTTGTTCCCCTTGGCATTTGAAAACTGACTCTTCCAGAGCCTATAACAATCTTTGCATTTCCAGATATTGTATTCACGCTTCCGGCGGAATTATTTATTTTGAGGGAGGAGAAGTATTTTTTATCTTTAAGTATCGTGTGCGTTGTAGCACTGTCTGCTAGACATAAATCTCCATCCCGAATTTCAGATCTTGACATATCTGTATTTGTAATATTCATAAGGGATATATTAATAAACACTCAAATAAAGCAAACACTGATATTATAAGAAATATTTTAAAAAAATATATTTTACAACACACTTTAGAAAATGAAAAAGCACATACAACATTATTTTATATAATAAAAACGATGGTAGTTTTAAATCATCTTAATCCACATCTTGTGCGTTGATGTCTTCAGGACCAACGAGGAAATCAGAAATATCGAGATGTGCATCATCATTTAATCCATGGAAAGAGGGTCCGGCTTCATCAGAGACAAAGTTGGTTTCACTATCTCTTTCTTTTCTCTTTAGAGATTGCTGATATAAATCAGCCAAATGTTTCGGCGTACGACAGGTACGGGACCAATGTCCTTTCATTCCACATCTGTGACAAACATTCTCAAAATGTTTGTTTGTTGTACCGCCAACTTTGTTTTTCTGAGAATTTTTATTAATTCTTCCGGAATTAATATCATTTGGGCGGAATCCTCTTCCTTGGCCTTGTCCACGTCCTCGTCCTCGTCCACGACCACGACCACGGCCTCTACCGTGCCCATGTCTTTGCAAATTATTGTAGTTGGTTGTTGCAACATTCACTTCGGGGAATGGAGCAGATCCAGTTGGACGAGTCTGATGGTTTAACACCACAAGCTCATTATTTTGCTCTGCAACTAGCAGAGTTTGCATCAGCTCCGAGTAAAGAGTGTACCCTTTTGCCCGGTATTGTTGTTGCAGGATTACGTTTCCTGGATGGAACGTTTGGAGAGTTTTCTCGATCATATCATATTCTTCTATTTTTTCTCCACACAACGCCATCCTGGAAGTGATTCCGAACAAAGCGGAATTATATTGGCTTACACTTTTGTAATCCTGAAACCGCAAATTTAGCCACTCATGTTTGGCTTTAGGTAAGATCACATATTTTTGGTGATCAAACCTCTCTTTGAGCGATTTCCAAAGATCTGCAGGATCTTCTTTTGTGATGTATTCATCTTTTAAACCATCATGAATGTGGTGGCATAAAAATATCATGGCTTGTGCCTTTTCCTCCTCCGATGTCGTTTTTATCGATTCATCGATGGTATCGAGGAGTCTTTTTCCTTTAAGATGTCTTTTTGCTGCTACTGCCCATGTCATATAATTTCTTCCGGAAATATCAAGGGCAGCCATCTCGAGTTTTACCAAGTTTGACATTATAACTGTAAACATAAATTAACAATTTTTATTAATCAAAAATTTTAAATAATATATTGCAATTTCAATTATTATTATTATTATTCATAATATCATTAGGATTTTATTTAACTTATTTAAAAAAAACACACACATAAAACGCCTTTATATAAAAAGCGCAATTACAAGAAATACAATTACATAAAACATTAAAACAATATTTATGATAAATTCTCCGGGAGTATATTCTCCAACGGAAATTCCATAAATAGAAATAATAATAAAAATTACACTTAAAAGAAATAATAGTCGAGGCATATTTCTTGAAATCTTGAAAATTCTTCTTTCGAAATCTTGAAAAATCTTTGAGAGTAATTTGAGAGAGATGAAATTTTGTGTGAAAGGATGAATGAAAAAGAGTATATTTATAGATTGTAAAAACTATTCACTAGCCGTTATATAACCGTTGGAAAAGTTGAAAATAATTAAAAATTTTATGTTATTTTATAAATATATCCGTTGGAAATAACGGTTATAAAATAATTAATCTGAAAATATTTGAAAATTAATCAGATAATATTTATCAGTTCAAATATAATTTTATGAACATATGGTGATAGAATTAGTCATAACATAAAATAAACAGAGATTTAACAGCATAATTATGATGACAGAAATAACCATATTAAAAACAATAAATCATTAAGGCGGCAAGCCGACCATGAATTTAAAAGGACAATTAAACAAGTAAATAATTTTTCAGGCGGTAAAACCGACCATTGAGAAATAATTATGGTGACGGAGTCATCCATATTAAAACAGTAAATAAACAGTAAGGCGGCAGAGCCGACCATGAACAGAAAATAAATAATCAGGCGGCAAAGCCGTCCATTATAAGGTATTATAGTATACATATAAAAGTTAAAATTATAACCGCTTATCGTGCTGATAACGTGTTATAAAGTGTTACCTTTATTTACCTGTTTTTATGGTGAAGAAATTTGAGAGAATAAATAAGAAATATTATACCCGCAGAGAAATTAGATACCGATAAGATGAAGAGAGAGAGAGAATTTTATTATGCTCTTAAGTGTTTCTTCTCAATCGTATACAAATGAACAAAATCAACTCTATTTATAGATGTGAGAAAGTTGATTTCATAGTGACATGGACTCCACTTCTATTTATGTTGATTTCTTTTGCCTCCATTGTTGACATTCTAGAAGGTTTACAACATACCTATCCTATATAAGAACTTAAAACATAATCCGAATCGACAAAGCAATAAACATATTGAATATTTTGTTGTGGTTAAAAAAAATGCAAATTTACACTTAGGAGGTGGTGACACAACAACAAAACTAGTACACATCATTAAACTACATGTTCTGGTCAATTACTGATACTTTTGATTAAACATTAATTTGAACTCAAATCAAAACTAGACAACTCTATCGTTTCGGTCATATTTTCTTTCTAATTATCTAAAATCAAGTTTTCAAAAGTAAAAGTAAAAATCTGTATATGATCACAGTGCAACAAGGGTGAATATAGATAATATTACATTTCAATTTTTTTTTTAATTATTTTGTATGAGAACCTTAAGACATATGAATCCATATATCTCTCCAAACTAATAAAACAATATTCTATTTTGTAAATCATATACAAACTAGATTAAAAAATTAGATTAGGCAAACTAGGTTATATACATATCTTTCCAAACTAATCATATACATATCATATCTTTTTGTTATCATTTATGTATATTGGTCTAAGTTATAAAGGCTTATCGTATAAATTAGATTAAGCAAACTAGGTTAAATGCTACTTGTATATATAAAGGCCTTAAGCGCCTCTAATGAATCAAGAATAAACGTTCATACTTTGTGTTTAGAAAAGGCTAAATTCTCGAGATAGCTAGAAGAACATTATCTCGAGAGAGCTTTATGGATTCTGTCAAGATTAATGGCTAGAAAGAGCCATTATCTCAAAGGACGTGTAGAGAAAGTTCACACATCGGAAAGATACAAAGGGACCAAGTAATATACAAGGGACATGGAACACTCCACTCATTGTCAATTGATTTTGAGTTAGAAACCAATGAAACTTAACATAGTATCAGAGCAATAAGCCATGTACAAAAAGGCTTGTTCGGTTCTTTGGTCAATTTAATCTCTAAAAATCGTCTTCCGCTTTCAATCTTCCTCTCTTTCCTTGATCTAGTCTCTGTTGTTTCTCTTCTAGCAACAGAACCTTTCCCAGATGTCGGAAATCTCAGTTGATCTGAATCAGAAGGATAAAGATGATTGTGCGACATCTTATCTTAGAAACAAACCCGACACAGTTAGGAGAACTATATCACCATATGATCTATCATCTGGTGAGAATCTCAACTGGCTTTGCGTGGTCCTAACTACGACTAATGGGCTGAAAACATATGCTTAGCTCTTAGGGCTTGTAAGAAGTTTAGATTTGTAGATGGAAAGATATCCAATCCTGGAGAGGATTCTAAAGACTATGAGGATTGGTGTGCTAATAATGCCTTGGTGATCTCGTGGATCAAACTCATAATTGATCCAACATTACGGTCCAATCTTACTCACTGTGAAGTCGCGTCTGATTTGTGGGAACATATTCTTGTTCGTTACTTGATCAAAAGCGGACAGAGAGTGCAGCATTTGAAAACAGAGGTCGCGATGCCGTCAAAAGGGATTGACGGTTGAAGCTTACTATGGCAAGCTTATGAATCTTTGGTCTTCGTTGAATCATTATCAACGAGCCAAAACAATGGAAGAAGTGCTGAAAAAACGAGAAGAGGACAAATTGCATCAGTTTCTCATGGAAATTGATGACAACGTGTATGGTGCTGTGAAGTCTGCTCTTCTTTCAAGAGTGCCTTTACCAACACTTGATGAAGCATACAACGCAGTTTCTCAAGATGAAGAAGCAAAAGCAACCAGTCGCATGCTTGTAGAAAGAATATATGGTGCAAGTTTCGATGTTCAATCACAAACTCGGACCAAACCTATGGAGATAGTCAGAGCAAATCGATGGTGTGTTTAGCTTGTGGAAGGATGGGACACGTTTTGGACCAGTGTTTTACTTAGATCGGATATCCTCCGTGGTGGGGTGAACATTCTCGTGTCAAAATGGGAAAATCTGATCAAGGGATTCTTACAACTCCGTCTAGCAACCGAAACAACCAAGTAACTTGCTCGAACCAGCTCGCTACAACAACTGCCTTAGTCAATTCTATCACAAATGCAGATCGTTTCGGGCGTAGTGGTTTGAAGGATGGATAGTGGGAGTCTCTTAAGTTGCTACTCGATAAGCGAGAACGTTCCCGCAATATCAAGTTGTCAGGTATGGTTTTTGTTAACTCATAAATTATTGGTACAGGGGCAACAAATCATATGACTAGCTCCTTGAGTTATTTTATTTGAAATACGGTCTATGCTTCCAATTTTGATCAAACTCCGTGATGGTCGGTTTACTCACTCTACTCAACACGGAGCCGTTAGTCTAGGCTCACATCTTAGTCTTCAGGAAGTGTTGTTTGTGGATGGATTGAAATGTCATTTGATTTCAGTTTTACAACTTAATCGTGATAGAGCTTGTGTCTTGCAAATAACAGACAAGTTATGTGTGATCCAGGACCGCACCACGAGGATGCTGACTAGCGCAGCTGAGCAAAAGGATGGATTGTATTTCTTTCAAATCACGGAAATAGCGGCAGCTTTGCATATCTTGGACCAGCTATCTACGGATGTGTGGCACCAATGTTTAGGACATCCTTCTTCGGAAGCTCTTAGTTTACTATCTATTTCTGGTTTTAGTAGCTCTAGTCACTTTGATAATAAGGCATGTGACGTTTGTAAGCGTGCAAAACAAACCAAAGATGTGTTTCCTAATAGTGTGAATAAAACGATGGATGTTTTAAAAATTTTGCAATGTAATCTTTGGGGTCCATATCAGACTACTTCTAACAACGATTCTCGATATTTTTTTACCATCGTTGATGACTTCTCTCGAGGTTTTTGGATATATTATCTACTCGACAAAACGACAGCACCTTCTCAACTAAAGAACTACATCGCTATGATTGAAAAACATTTTAACAGGAAAGTAAAGACTATTCGTAGTGATAATAGTAGTGAGTTCATATGTTTACGAGATTTCTTTCAACAAAATGGAATAATACATGGGATATTTTGTGTTGGAACTCCTTAACAAAACAGAATAGTAGAACGAAAAACATAGACACATCCTAAATGTTGCACGAGATCTTCGCTTTCAAGCTTCCATACCGATAGAACTATTGGATGAGTACGTTTTGGCTACAGGATATCTCATCAATCGTACACTGTCTTCTGTTCTTGAAGGAAAAACACTGTTTGAGATATTATATAATCGTTCTCCTCCTCTCACTCATCTGAAGGTCTTTGGTTGCTTATGCTACGTTCACAATCAACATCATGATGACGACAAGTTTGCTACACGAAGCAATATATCGGTTTTTCTTAGTTATTTGAATGGTAAAAAGGGATGGAAGGTCTATGAAATAGAAACCGAAGGTGTGTCAGTTTCACGGGACTTTTTTTTTTGTGAGACTGAATTTCCATTTGCTAATTCTTCTCTTCATGAGACTGAATCCTCTTTACCATCCATTCCCCCATTCATAGATCCTATATCCAATGACTGTGAAGACACTAATCAGCCTACTCTCGCGCTTCCTCCCATCAATGAAGCTATCTCGAATTCGCATGTGACACTCGACACTCCTAATGCCTTCGCCAACATCGATTGATACTCCTTTTGAGTCTGAGCATTCTATCTCAACAAGTGCTGCTTCTACTATGATATCTTCCATTTCTCCGCCTTCTCTGTCCTCTACGTATTCTTTGTCTGCTCTTATTTCTGTTGATTCCCCATATTTGACTAAATTTGTGGTTGATGGTGCACCATGTTGGAACTTTGAATAGTTCAACTCAATGATGTCATGGGTGATGTCTTCACCATGTCATCTCCACTCAAATGGCCTAACTTCTCCACTCATAATTTTTGATGTCATGCATGACATCAAATTGCTCATTCTCTTCTCTATATAAGGACACTATCACTCTCTCATTTAAACACACACAAATATCAAAAACATAACAAATACTCTTAGAGAGAGAAAGAGAAAGAGAAAGAGAAGAAAGAAAGTAAGTGGCGATCGAGTATCGATCCCGAGTGGTGAAACGTAGAGCGATCCAAACGCAACCGTTAACCGATCGAAACGCTGAGCCGGTAAGTAAACGGTAAGCTAGATCAAACGGTGAGCAATCGATATTAATTAATGATCGATAGATATTAATTAATGATCAATCGTAATTAAAATCCCTCACTTGTTTAGTCTCTAATTTGTCAGAGTCTCAAGAGTATTCGTAGAACTTATAGTTCGTAGATTCCGGATTTCGGGTGATGCGAAACCGGTCTCGCCGTAGTTGTATCCTGGGATTCATCATCTCATAAACCGCCACACTGCGGGAGATAGTTTGAATTAAGGAAAAAGATCATATCTTGCCTCTACGGATATTTTTCCTTAATTGTATATTTAAGGATTATTAAATCGCTATTTTATTAATAGAATTCCAGAAAAAACGCTATTATCTTGTAAAGTGATTTCTCTCTTTGAAATAGTCGATTCAAAATTATTTTAAAGACTCGTGTTTTGTTCTCCGGATATTCGCGGAACTACAGTCTTAATTCAAACTAAAATCCATTTTATATTTTAAACGGATTACAAAACACGAACGTTCTTTTGAGATTTAAAAAAAAAAAAAAAAAAAAAAAAAAAAAAAAAATGGTCCTTCGGGCCACCAACAAACTATGAATCGCAAGGTGCGAACACAGGTCAACTGGATCATCAACTAAGATCCTCGTATTTGGTAATCTCAAAGAAAGAAAATGGTTTTTCGCGATGGATTCTAGGTGAATTCCGCGAAAGAACCATATTTCTGGTTGGAAGTTATTTTTGTGATGTCTTCTCGGTGAAGTCCGCGAAATAACTTCGTATCTGATCCTCTCGATCAAAGAACGGTTTTCGCGAGGGCCTTTATTGGCAGTTCTCCGAAACGTTTAAATGTAAAAACGTAAAACTCTAAATACGTTAAAAACGGTAAAACGTTTAAAGTTTCTACGAACGCTTTTAAAGTAAGTTCGTAAAACTTCTAAAACAAGAAATTAACGGTTTATGCAAACATTATCAAAATAATTTGAAACCAAATTAAAAATGATTGTTTGGCATATTAAATCGTTTGTCTAATTTCAAGTATTCGAAATTATTCTAATTTTCGGTTTGTTTTTTAATGACGCAAGTAAAAGATGGCAAACGAAAATGACAATGTGATTGACGGCATTTCTCGGCCTCAACATTGATGAACCTCCAACTATGAATGCTGCTGAAGCAACTAATGAAGGATCATCTGGAAACACTAACCGAGTGGTCCATTCAACACTGATGTCTGTAGGAGCAAACCTAAGAACAAAGGGCAAGCACAAGCTAACCTCACTGAAGCTGACTTGTGTGCTGTGGTCACGGAGGTCAACATGGTTGATGACAACCAGATGGAATGTGGTACGATACAGGTGCCACAACACACATATGCACTGATAGGACCATGTTCAGTACCTATCAGAAAAGCAAGACTGAAGAACAATTGTTCATGGGGAACACAGCATTCTCAAAGATGTTGGTCGAGGCATGGTGGTGCTTAAGTTGACTTCGGGACGTGAAGTGACTCTAAGCAATGTGAAACATGTGCCTGACATGAGAAAGAATTTAATCTCCGTACTCATGATGAGCAAGGCTGGATTTGCTGTCAACTTCGAGTCTGATAAACTCGTTCTGAGGAAGTTTGGGTGTACTTGGGCAAGGGATATGTGAAGGGGGGACTTTGTCAAGATGTGTGTTGAGACTGTCCTCCGCAATGGTTCTTCTGTTTCCAATGTTTTGAATCTGTTTCGAAGGTTTCAATTAATAAGAATGACCCAGTTGCTTATTTGCTTGAGTCATTTAACATTTGGCATGAACGTTTAGGACATGTTAACTATAAGTCAATACAAAAGACTAATGAACATGAACCTACTACAAAATGTAAAATAAGCAAAGAAAAATGTGAAGTATGCGTACAGGCGAAACTCACAAAAACTCCATCTCCTCGTGTAGAAAGAACACCGAACCTCTTGGTCTAATTCACACAAGATTTGTGTGATTTAAAATTTGTTCAAACTCGAGGTGTATAAAAATATTTTTGACTATTCATTGATGATTGTACAAAATATTGCTATGTATATTTGTTACATAGTAAAGATGAAGTTTTGGAAAAATTCAAAGAATATAAGCTCGAAGTTGAAAATCAATCGGAGAAAAATATTAAAAAGTTAGATATAAGAGTGATTGGACCATTTATAGAATTTTGTCTAAGAAACATGGCATTATCATCAAACAACCGCTCCTCTACACCGAATTAACGGAGTTGCGGAACGAAAAAACCGAACTTTTAAAGAAATGATGAATGCAATGTTGCAGGAATCTGGGTTATCCCAGAACATGTGGGGGGAAGCATTGCTTACCACAAATTTATTCCTCAACAAAATACCGCACAAAGTCACTGGTAAAACTCCATATGAACTTTGAAAGGTATTGTACCTTCGTACAAATACCTGAAAGTGTGGGGGTGTCTGGCAAAAGTCGCAGTGCACTTCCTAAAAAGGTCACAATCGACCTAAGACGGTGGATTGTATTTTCATCGGATATGCGCATAATAGTAGTGCTTACCGGTTTCTGGTACACAAATCAGATAACCAGGATATCCACATAAATACAATTATGGAATCAAGAAATGCGTCTTTCTTTGAACACATATTTCCTTGTAAGGATAAACAAAGTTCTAAAAGAACACGTGATGAAAGAGATGTAAACGCCTCTTCCGACATTGCTAGTACGTCAGGAATCTCTGTACAAGATGCAGAAGACGAACCTAGACGTAGTAAAAGAGCACGTAAGGAAAAAACATTTGGCGAAGATTTCTTGATGGTTTTTCTCGCAGAGAACGAACCAAAAACATACGGCTGAAGCCATGAATACACCAGACGCTCCTTTATGGAAGGAAGCCATTAATAGTGAGATCGATTCCATAATGCAAAATCATACATGGAAAATAACCGATCTACCGAAGGTTTAAAGCACTAGGGTGTAAATGGATTTTCAAAACAAAATTGAAAACAGATAACTCAATTGATAAGTACAAGGCAAGACTTGTGGTGCAAGGATTCCGGCAAAAAGAAGGTCAGGATTTCTTTGACACCTATTCTCCAGCACGAGAATAACTTCGATCAGAATGCTTATGGACTTGCAGCTTTAAGAACCTGGAAATACATCAATGGATGTAAAAAACCGCTTTCCTCACGGTGATTTGGAAGAGGAAATATACATGAAACAACCTGAAGGTGTTGGTTCCAGGTCAAGAGCATAAAGTCTGCAGACTTGTAAAGTCACTGTATGGACTAAACAAGCTCCAAAGCAATGGCATGAAAAATTTGACAAAGTAATGATGTCGAATGGATTCAGCATTAACGAATGTGACAAATGCATATATATCAAAATGTATTGTAATGGTATATTTTGTTATGCTTGTATGTTGATGATATGCTTATCATTGGCAGTAATAAAGATATAATCCGGCAGACCAAAAACATGCTTCATAGACAATTTTGACATGAAAGACATGGGTTTAGCAAATGTCTATCTTAGGAATTCAAATACTACTAGAACTTCTGAAGGGATTATACTGTCACAAGCTCATTATGCTGACAAAATTCTAGAAAGATTCAAGAATTACTCAAATGGAACCGCAAAAACTCCTGTTGATTCTCAACTTCACTTAACCAGAAATTCGGGTGAAGAGGTTTCACAGATAGAGTAATGCACGGGTATTGGAAGTCTAATGTACTTAACCAATTGTACAAGACCCGATTTAGCGCATGCAGTAAATGTACAATCTAGTTCAGTTATATACCAGCAATCCAGGATATACACACTGGAAAGCCATAACCAGAGTCTTAAATTACTTAGATACACAAAAAATATATGGTGTTGCACTATGGTAAAGAACCCGCAATTCTTGAGGGATACAGTGATGCAAACTGGATATCCGACTCAAAAAATTCGAAACCACAAGTGGATATGTATTTACTCTAGAGTGCAGCGGTATCCTGGAAATCTGCGAAACAAACTCTATTGGCCAGAACAACATGGAGTCTGAGTTTATAGCTTATATATAAGCCGCAGAAGAAGCAGAATGGCTTCGAAGTTTTTAAGGAGTATTCTCAATTGTGGAGAAACCAGTGCCAGCATTACGTGTACACTGTTTATAGTCAATCGGCTATAGCCCCGGCACTAAATACTCTCTATAATGGTAAATCTCGTCATATCAGAAGACGACATAAAAACCATTAGACACTTGATCTCTAGTGGTTAATTACACTAGATTTATCAATCAGCTGATAACTTGCGGATCCAGTCATTTACCAAAAGGTTTAACTCGAGAATCAAGTTGCTAAAATCATCAACGAGGAATGGGTTTTAAAGCCTAAACTAAAAGAGACGTTTGATGGAAACCCCACCTATATGACTGGAGATCCCGATAAGATTAGGTTCAAAGGGAAAACAAATTCAAACAGAATCTGTCTGGACTGTAGCTACTGTCAAGACAAAAAGTCTACAGCCAGTTCCTACGATGATAAACAGTGCTTCCTGTATGTATAAAGGATAAGCAATGCTTTAATGATTTGAGCCGATGTCTTTGAAATATCAGTGGAGTTCTTACAGGAAACTTCTGAAAACAATGACTAATGGCAAATCACCTGTGAGTGAGAAATGAGGCCGTTTCTAGGGAATATTTCAGGCTATATTCTCTAAGTTCACTCATGAAAAAACCAGGAATAGTCAAGGCCAAAACGAACTCAATAGAGAACTTTTCTACGAGAAAAGAAACTGGGTTATACCTGTTGTCTCGGTTTACATTAAAATATGGGTGGTTCAGACATCATGTTCACCTCCCGGCCAAGTAAACCCGACAGATATTAACAATGAGTGGTTCAAGGCTGAAAAATTGCTACTATCTCAGACACAGTTATTTTTCGTTTATACTCTTGATAGTCGAGTCTGTCAAGTCAGTCTAATATGTCAAGTTAGTCTTGTCTGTCAAGTCAGTCTAGTCTGTTTATAGTCATATGTTTAGATAGACTTTTCATATGTTTAGAGTTGATTCTATTCATGTGGGGGATTGTTGTAAAACTTGAATAGTTCAACTCAATGATGTCATGGGTGATGTCTTCACCATGTCATCTCCACTCAAATGGCCTAACTTCTCCACTCATAATTTTTGATGTCATGCATGACATCAAATTGCTCATTCTCTTCTCTATATAAGGACACTCTCACTCTCTCATTTAAACACACACAAATATCAAAAACATAACAAATACTCTTAGAGAGAGAAAGAGAAAGAGAAAGAGAAGAAAGAAAGTAAGTGGCGATCGAGTATCGATCCCGAGTGGTGAAACGTAGAGCGATCCAAACGCAACCGTTAACCGATCGAAACGCTGAGCCGGTAAGTAAACGGTAAGCTAGATCAAACGGTGAGCAATCGATATTAATTAATGATCGATAGATATTAATTAATGATCAATCGTAATTAAAATCCCTCACTTGTTTAGTCTCTTAGTTGTCAGAGTCTCAAGAGTATGTCGTAGAACTTATAGTTCGTAGATTCCGGATTTCGGGTGATGCGAAACCGGTCTCGCCGTAGTTGTATCCTGGGATTCATCATCTCATAAACCGCCACACTGCGGGAGATAGTTTGAATTAAGGAAAAATATCATATCTTGCCTCTACGGATATTTTTCCTTAATTGTATATTTAAGGATTATTAAATCGCTATTTTATTCAATAGAATTCCAGAAAAAACGCTATTATCTTGTAAAAGTGATTTCTCTCTTTGAAATAGTCGATTCAAAATTATTTTAAAGACTCGTGTTTTGTTCTCCGGATATTCGCGGAACTACACACCATTCTCTGGTTATTAAAAATATAGAACTTGAACTGGATTCCGAACCAGATTAAGAAGAACTTGGAGTAGGCAAACGACCCAAGAAGTTGCCTACAAGACTTGCTGACTACGTTTTACAAATTACTAGCTCACCTGGTCGTGGCAAAAACGATTGTAAGTATCCTCTTTCTGATTATACAACATCGACTCGATTTTCAGAAAACACCAAGAAAACGTTTTCACCATCACCAACAGTCATGAACCACAACATTATTCTCAAGCAATCTTAGATGAAAAATGGAGAAATGCAATGCGAACAGAAATTGATGCTTTGGAAGAGCAAGGTACTTGGACTATCGAGATACTACCTCCAAAAAGAAAGCTATAGGATACAAATGGGTTTTTCATCTAAAATTCAAGGCTGATGGTACTCTCGAACGCTACAAGGCAATGTTAGTAGTTCTTGGCAATAATCAGGTTGAAGGAACATATTTTACTAACACATTTGCTCCGGTAGTGAAGATGACCACGGTTCGGACTCTCTTAGAAATCGTTGTGGCTAAGGACTGGCCCTTTCATCAAATAGATGTACACTATGTTTTCCTATATGGCGATTTAGAGGAAGAAGTCTATATGCAACTACCTCCAGGTTTTCGTAAAAGTGATAAAACACAAGTTTGTCGTTTTCACAAGTCTCTCTACAGGTTACGACTAGCTCCTCGGTGCTCGTTTGCCAAATTGAGTACCGCTATAAAAGACTATGGTTTCGAAAAATCAGTCGCGGACTACTCTCTTTTTCATATACTAAAGGGTCACAACGTATCTATATTCTTGTGTACATTGATGATTTCATTCTCTCGGCAAATTTACTACCGCTACTTGAGGAGTTCAAGACATATCTCAGTTCATGTTTCCACATGAAAGATCTTGGTGTGTTGAAACATTTTCGCAGAACTAAAGTTGCTCGGAGTTCATCTAGTTTCTACATGTGCCAACAGAAATACGCCATGGAAATCATCATTAACAGGATGGTTCATTCAATTGGGAAACTCTCCCATTTCTTGGAAGACAAGTAAAAACAAACGGTTTCTTGTTCTTCGGGAGAGGCTGAATATATAGCCTTAGCTACTACTGTTCGTGAGGTTTTATGGTTGAAGAACTTACTTTTCTCTTTCAGCATCGATGTGCGTGCTCCCATCGAGGTTAACTGTGATAGCATGGTTGCGATCCATCTTACAGCAAATCCGGTGTTTCACGAGAGAACGAAACACATAGAACGTGACTGTCACTTTGTTCGGGATGAGATCAGTTGGGGAACAATTGTCACTCGTCACGTCTCTACGAAGAATCAGCTTGCTGACATAATGACCAATGCCCTTGGTCGTAAAGAGTTTGAAGATTTCAAAGTCAGGGCATTTGTGATCTCTATGTTCCAATGTGAGAGGAAGAGTATTGGGATATGATATAATATTCATATTTATCATATCTTTATGTTATTATTTATGTATATTGGTCTAAGTTATAAAAGTTCATCCTATAATTAAATTAGATTAAACAAACTAGGTTAGATGCTACTTGTATAAATAAAGACCTCAAGCATCTCTAATGAATCAAGAAGAAACATTCATACTTTGTGTTTTTTGACAAGTTTTTAGTTTACTTTTTTTTTTTGAAATCAGAATCATAGAATTGAAATCTAGATTAATCCCAAAGAGATGTAAAATAGTGATCAAATATGATTAAAATTATTAAAGGGCTAATTGAATTTTGCTCTTTAATTTCAACTAACATAGTGAATTTTTCAAGTATAGACCGTAAATTAGTTAGTTACATGTTTTAGTCCATGCCATTTTTAATGTATAATTATTCTTTATTTTATACTCGTATTTAGTTATTACTTAATACTAGACAACTGAAAATGACAAAATGATCGTGATGGTTTTCTTTTGGCGGAAACAGTAGCAGCAAGAATGTTGATAAGGAAAAGTAAAGGCCTTCGTGTGCCACTCTTTGTCGCCTCTCTTTTTTTTCCCCCTAATTATTCTTTTCTTTTTGTAAAAGAGAATTTTCTAGGTCTGATCAGAAATATGATTTTCTAAGTTGAAATCCAAATTATTCGTATTTTTTGCTGCAATAATTTTTAAGACAATGTTTAGCAGTTTCATAGAATTGCATTTCGAGATGGATCCTAAATCTGTTATTCAGAAAACATTTAAAGAAAAAAAAAAAAGGGGAGAAAATTAAATAACAATATCTAAAACTTGTCTTCCACCATAAAACAAATAAAATCTCAACATTTATTCTTAATCTCATTCCAACTATATGTCTACCCTTTTTATATCTAGAACCGAGTTACAAAAAGTTTAATTGTAGCTCGAAGGCTCGAAGCGATTCTTTTTTAGGCTCGAATCGATAAATTATATATTTTGTAATACGAACCAGATCTATCTCAATACTATGTCTAAATGATAGAACAATCAGCAAATTATATCAATAATGTAAAACCATAGCAGAGGACGAAAAGCACCACTTAATTAGCTCTTGATTTTTCTTCTTTATATTAATTTTAGAAAAAATCCAGCAACCTTTACATTGACGAACAAATGAACAAATAAATTAAAGAAGTTCAGGGAAAAAAAATGCTGCTTTGGCTCAGCGTTACGATTGAGAAATTGTAACAAACTAGTTTCTATAGAAATATTTAGAAAATAAAAGTATTAACTATTAAGATTCAACTTTATAATAAAAGACAAATAAGATAAAGTTGATATTTTAAAAGTGAAGACCAGAGGAAAGAAGAGGTCGATCACTGGTTCTGTAGGGCTTCCATGCACATGCTATTGCCTCCCCCCCCCCCCCCCCCCCCCCCCCCCCCCCCCCCCCCCCCCCCCCCCCCCTCCATTTTTCTTCCTACAAAAAAGCTAATTATATTAAGATTTTTTCTCAATTATTGAGTTTTTTTGTCAACAATTATTGAGTTTTTATATATATTAATGAAGGAAACTACTAGAAAACTAAATTAGATTTTTTTGTTTAAATATAAGTAAGTTTGTTGGTTTTTAAATATTCAAAAATTTCGTTTAAAAGTTCATGAAATAAAGTTTGTTTTTGGCGTTTTAAAACACTAATTTCTCCATATATATTATTTACTATTTAGTACTAGTAAACTTATAAACTGTCTCCTTTTTCTTTTTGCTATTTTTATTTTTTAGTTTTTAAATGTGGTGATTGGTTAGAAAAATATATGGTCCCTCGAACGATGATGTGTTTGTTTCAATCACCACGAATCTAACATATTCTTTTTGCTCGAAATAATTAATTAGTCCGTAACATAGAAATTTTCGAATACAAGTACATATAAGTGTTTGTAACTACACATTGTATCTATGAATTGTTTTATTGCTTTAAACGAGAATGATTGGTGGTGTGTAGTAGTGGACCAGTACCGATATAATTAATCCCTGAATGTGAAATTGGATAATGCATGCATTTCCGTGATTCTTTTCTTAACTCCTAAATTGTCCGGGATATAACATGTGTCACCCTAGAATTCACCAACTATTCTACTCATAGATTTTTTTAAATTTTTTATTTGTATGATAAAAATAGAAGTTTTACGTTTTCAATGTAAATAATGTAAATGTTTAGTTTGTTTACATATTTTACTTATAATAAATAAATATAATAATTTTTATTAACTTATATTATTTAATATCCTTAAAATGTTATATTTGGTATGTTAAGTTTGTTCCTAAGATGAAAAAATCTATTTTAGTGAAATGGAAGGAGTAGATACTAGGCTCTGACTTGTAACACCTGTTATCAAAATTGAGTTGAGTAGATGTTACAATTTGATGTAATTTGTAGTGTAAGTTATATGGTATATACGGCGGTTTAATATAGTAAGTTTACTGTAAAAAATGAATTAATATGTTTTTAAAAATAATTGACTGGTAACATCTATGATATATCAGTTACAGTATATATTATAAAAATAAATTAAATATAACATTAATAATAATAACATTTTTTTACAAATTTGATAAATAAAAAATAAATTTAATAAAATGATAAATGGTACTATCTTTAAAAAAATTATGAAAAATCTTTTACCAAACTGTTTAGGATCGATGCTTAGCTTTAATGATATATTGCCTCACAAATATCTCATTTCTCCACATAATCAGAAATTAAATTAGACCTTATCACAGAAATATAAACAGTAAATTTAAAACAGATGAAATGTAACTTTAAAGATCCCACTAATCGATGAGTTTCACGCCAACAATTAAACCCTTTCACTAATTTTTAAATAGTTAAATTTAAATTATATATATTATATATCTATATAATAATAATAATATATAATAAGCACTCTAATATTTTATCCGATGTGGTTTGCGCTCAAACTTTGAAAACAGTCTAATAATTAAAATTGTATACGACGGTCATCAATCATTTACTTCTGTTTAATCATATAAAATTTTCCATGATGTTGAATAATTTTTGGAGTTAACAATTTTATAAAGAAAATAATTCAAAATTGTAAATCAACTATATCATATTGTAATTTAAATTTAACTTCAAAAACATTAGTTCTATTTATGATTAATAATATTTTTGAGTTATATATAAGTTATGTCTATAATTCAACTTAATTAAATGATAACTCATGTCTATAATCTTCCATAGCAAACAATGACAAGAGTTTGTACAAACACCGTTACACGAAGTCAAAGAGAGTTCCATCTCTCAAAGGTCAAAAGAGAAATAACATTAAACCATTACACTTTCAGCTACGGCGGCTGTATATATAAGACTGATAAGAGTTGTATGTTGTCACACTTTGAGCAAATTATCTTGTTCACTGAATTAGTAGAATTAGATGATGATAAGAGTTGCAGTGTCTAGCCTATGACTTGAGAGAGGCATATGATTAAATTTAAAAATGTGACATTTTTAATTTAAATTAAAAATCTAAGTTAACAAATATCATTTAAATGTTTGCAAAATTGAAAATTAAAAAAGATATTGTAGACACACACCAAACCAATAAAAAAAGTTCACATCATCACTCATCATTATAGGATCCACACATCTTATTTATTAAAACAAAAAATAAATTAAAATTAAAATTAACTTATATTTTATTTTAGTATTTTCAATTTAAGAAAGATAATAATTTACAATTATAACTTAAACTTTAAAGTTGACAAAAAAAATAACTTAAATATTTCAAAAAACGAAATGACAAAAATAAGACATAAAAATATGAAAAATGTGAATAGAGATTTAATATATTTTTTTGTCAACAATAATATGTTGAAGGAAGATTGGATAAATACAAAATGAGATAACTATATATTAACATATAATGTGTAAATACTTTTAGGAAATAAAATTTGTAATATATTTAATGTTCCAATAATCTTTATAAGAATAAAAAAAATTAGAGGGTTTTAAAAACATATATATAAAGACGAAATCTAAAAGTTTTGACTCAAAATAAAAATTAATATTTCTAAAGAAAAATACACATTTAAATTTTGAAAATATATTTGTTAAAGTTAAAGTATCAGTTTATGATACTGATTTAAAAATAAGAAGATGTTATAAAACATCTTATGGACTCATTAACCGGTCCATTAGGTTTTAATCTTTTCTATTGTACCCTGACATCTATATATATTGTTCCAGAGATCATTAATATGAATAAGTTTACAACACGTTATCAGCACGAGACTCTAACCAACTGAGCCCTAGCCGCCGCTTCTTCTCCTCCTCTGAGCCCTAGCCGCCGCTTCTTCTCCTCCTCCAAGCCCTAGCCGCCGCTTCTTCTCCTCCTCTGAGCCCTAGCCGCCGCTTCTTCTCCTCCTCCGAGCCCTAGCCGCCGCTTCTTCTCCTACCTTGAGTCGATTTGAAAACCGAGGTCTTTAGCTCCCGGTTCCTTTTTCCAGTCAGAACCAAAAAGGCGTGATCAAAGGTAAAATCATCACCCTAATGATCGAAACCGTCTTCATTTAGAAACTCTAATCTAAACCGTCAAAACCCTAACCGCTTAACCCTAGATCACGATTTTGTTTTGTAAAATCATGCAAAATCACGTACTGTTCATCGTTACTGTTCATCATAACTGTTCATCGTCGACGGGAGAGATTGTATAAGTAAATTCCGGCAGATTAGCAGCATAAAGAGAGAAAGAGGGCTTGTGGATTATGCTCGCAAAATGCGGTATTTTATATTTTCGCATTGCGATAATCAGTCCGCTTGTAGAGATGAGTTGTCAGGTAGGGTTATTCTTTTCTTCACACTTCCGTCTAAAAGTGTTAAGCGGAAGGGTGAAGCGTGGCCTCGGTTTCACTCGAAGGCCAGGGTGGTCAGTGCGGGAATTAGTGTCGCGGCTGCGTTACTGGTTATGAATCCCATAATCCAAATACCATAGATTCATAATCCCTTAATGAATTTAATTATATATGTTTTCAGATGTCGAACATTCAAAAGGTTGAATTCGAGGCACTCAATGTCTCAGAGAGATAACATCTCCAGTGGGCCCTTGACACTAAAATTTTCCTCAACTCCAAAGGCCTAGGTGAAATGCATCATCGATGATAACACCGCATCTCTCAATGATCGGTTCCAGGCGATATTTCAAATCCGCCATCACCTGGCCGAGAGCCTCAAAAATCAATATCTCACGATTGAGAATCCACTCGACCTTTGGGTGGCACTGGAAAGAGTATGACCATCAGAGAAACGGTCCTATTGCCCAAGCCAAGTTCGATTGGAAGAACCTACGGTTCCAAGATTTCAAATCCGTGGACGCCTACAACTCCGAACTCTTTTGGATTGTTTCACTCATGAACTCTGTGTCGAAGAAGTGTTCTGATCATGATCTTCTTGAGAAGACATTGTCAACCTTCAACACTCAGAATATTGTGCTTCAGCAACAATACGCGTGGAATGAAACACACGGCATATGAGGATTTGATCTCTTGCTTACTCCTAGCGGAGAAAAAAAATCAGTTGTTGATGAAGAATAGTGCTCAAAGGCCCCCGGGATCAGCCCACTCCAGAAGGAGCCAATAGTGAATCCAACTACGTCCAGCGTGACAGATCCTCTGATCGTGGCGCGCGGACGTGACAACGGACGTGGGAAGCGTGGCAATGGACGTGGGAATTCAAACCGAGGCACCGACCTAACCTCAGTTACAATCACGGTAAGAGTCGTGGGATCTCCAAACCGACCATGCAGCCAACTCGACCAATCCATCCCCTTGCAACCACCAGATGCGGATGTCAAATATTGGTCCAAGAACTGTCGCACTCCCAAGTTCCTTTGTGAGCTCTATCAGAAGCACGGGAAGGCTAATCCTGAAGCTAATTTGGTCCACCAAGATTATGAAGGTGACTTCAAGGATGAGAAGGCTGATCCCATGGATTACCAAACCTCCGACCTATCGATTATCTCGACATCTGAACATTTTGATTTATTCTTGATTTTATTTTCATTTGGGATTTGTTTTATTTAGATTTGATTTACATTTCAGAACTTATGTCTTTTATTTTATTATAATTTATTATGGTTTATTTAAATTTAAATCATACCTCTTGTTTAATGAAGATATGCATGAGAACATGGATATCATCGTGGTGGATAGTGGACCAGCCACACCATATTAAAAGACAAGACCTATTTCATAAATCTCATAATAAAAACCGCAAACAATAGCACCATAGCGGTACCTCGAGCCTAATAGAGGGCCACGGCCAAGCCCATGTGTTGTTATCAAACGGCACACATCTAGAAATACTAGATGCCTAATACTCACCCATTTCAAAGAGAAATCTTTTGAACTTCAAAGACATAAGACTAAATGGTTTCCACATCGAAACCCAGGTGAAGGGAACAAAGAATCATTACTGATCACTAAAGTCTCACACGGCCATAAACAAGTCCTTGAGACTATACCTGCAGTATCTACTGGGCTTTACTATGCTAGGGTCCAGTATGATTGAGGCTAATGCTGCTATCAAAGCACGGTTTAAAGATTACACAATTTGGCATGACCGGCTTGGTCATCCCGGTACAAACATGATGCGTAAATTAATTCAAAGTTCTAAAGGGCAAACCCTTAAGAAAACCGAGTCTTCCTTAACACCTCATGTGCACAGCTTGCTCACAAGGGAAGTTGTTCACTCGGACTTCACCGGTCAAATTGTCCAAGAGAGACCTTGAATTTCTGGAACGAGTACAAGGAGACATATGTGGACCGATCCACCCACCGTGTGGGACGTTTCGTTTCTTCATGGTTCTAATTGACGCATCGACCCGCTGGTCGCATGTCTGTCTATTGTCTTCTCGGAACAAAGCATTTGCTAGGTTATTGGCCCAAATCATCAGGTTGCGAGCCCATTTTCCAGATTTCCCCACTTAAGACTATACGTCTTGATAATGCTGGTGAATTCACTTTCCAAGCGTTTAATGAAATTTGTATGGCCATGGGGTAAGTGTAGAACATCTCGTGGCACATGTCCATACACAAAATGGATTAGCTGAATCATTCATTAAACGAATTCAATGGATTGCTCGACCATTACTTATGAGGTCGCAGCTCCCGGTCTCAGCTTGGGACATGCAGTCTTAAATGCTGCTGAACTAATATGCATCCGGCCATCTAGTGAGCATAGATATTCACCATCCCACTGCTAACGGGTCATGAGCCAGACATCTCCCATATTAAGACATTTTGGTGTTCAATCTATGTACCATTGCACCACCCAGAGAACTAAAATGGGACCTCAAAGGAGGATGGGAATATATGTTGGTTTTGATTCTCCCACCATTATCAAATATCTCGAGCCGACCACAGGAGAACCTATTTAAGGCCAGATATGCGGATTGCCGATTGATGAATCGGTATATCCTGTCTTAGGTGGGGAGACACCAAGCTGGTAAAGAGACTTTCATGGAATCAAACATCCTCACAATGGCAAGATCTTGGACTCGTAAGAATGTGATTCAGACGTCCAAAAGATTAATACATTACAAAGCTAGCTAATCAATTGCCAGATTCCTTTGCTGACCCCGGACAGAGTAATAAAATCGTACATCACCGAGCTTGTAATGCCACCAGTACGAATAGATGTCCAAAAGGGACAGACTCAAGTTGCTACAGAATCAGCATCAGCTAATAAACGTGGCAGACCATTAGGTTCCAAAGATAGAAATCCCCAAAAACCAAAGAAATGTGCAACAGTTGAAACCAGGATTCCTGAAATAACAGACATAGCCGCGGGCTGAGATTCACCTAGTAAACGATACAAGAGGTTTGGGACGCCAATCTCAAGGTTCCGAAGGGATCAATAATAATGAAATCTCTATCAATTATAGCATGTGTTTGGAACTCAATGGAACAGAAAAATGTCGACATAGATGCATGCATCTTTGCATACAAGGTAGCACTTGAGGTTGCGCACACGCAAGAGGATCTAGAACCCACGTCTATAATTGAGTGGCACTCGTAGATCAGACTGGCTAAAATGAAAGAAAGCCATGAAAACATGGAGTTAATCAATCTAAAGAAAAGGAATGTGTTTGGTCCGATTATAAGGACACCATTCGATACTAAACCAGTGGGCCACAAATGGGTCTTTATGCGTAAAAGAACGAACTCGGTGAAGTCGTTAGATAGCAAGGCAGACTTTGTAGCATAAGAGATTCTCACGAGAGACCTGGAATCGATTATGAAGAGACTTATTCTCCTGTGGTGGATGCAACTACGTTTTCGATTCCTCATAAGTCTGGTTGTAAGAGAAAACTTAGATTTGCGGTTAATGGGATGTTGTAACGCATTCTCTAGTGGACCACTGGCAATGAAATCTATATGAGATTACCAGATGACATCGAGATTAAGATAAGCATGCATCTCGGAGATCAGCACTGCATTAGGTCTGAACAAATCATTATATGGACTGAAACAAAGCGGACGTATGTGGTATAACTGCGTTAAGCAAATATCTCATCAGAGAAGGGCTTACAAAAACGATCTGATCAGTCCATGGCGACTTTATCAAAAATGGACGAAGAACAG
>SMJT01000025.1:332025-505015 GCA_004349715.1 Crucihimalaya himalaica | reverse complement strand
AAACAAAGGATTTGTGATCATAGCAGTATACGTGGATGATTTAAACATCCTCGGAACATCTGGTGAAATCGCCCAAACAGTAGAATGCTTAAAAGCAGAATTTGAAATGAAAGACCTGGGCAAAACTAAATTCTGTTTGGGGCTACAACTTGAGTACATCAAAGATGGAATCCTTGTGCATCAATCGACATACATTGAAAAAATACTCAAGAGATTCAATATGGACCAGGCCCACCCATTGACCAGCCCAATGGTTGTGAGGAGCCTAGGATTGGACAGTGATCCATTCGGTCCAAAGAAGGACGATGAAGAAGTTCTCGGTCCTGAAATGCCATACCTCAGTGCCATAGGAGCATTAATGTACTTGGCTAGTCACACTAGACCAGACATCTGTTTTGCCGTGAGTCTCCTAACTCGTTTTAGCTCATGTCCAACTAAAAGGCACTGGAACGGTATCAAACACATCCTAAGGTACCTACAAGGAACTAAGGACTTAGGATTGTTTTACACTAACCACAACAAGGATGGGCTAGTTGGTTTTGCTGATGCAGGATATCTATCAGATCCGCACTGTGCTAGGTCTCAGACTGGCTATGTTTTCACGTATGGAGGAACAACTATCTCTTGGAGATCTATGAAGCAGACAATCGCTGCCACCTCATCTAACCATGCGAAAATCTTGGCCATTCACGAAGCTAGCAGAGAATGTGTTTGGCTGCGATCCATGACCCAGCACATCTGATCAGATTGTGGTATGGACGAAGATAAAGAGCCTACGGTGATGTTTGAAGACAATGCGGCTTGTATTGCTCAGCTCAAGGACGGTTACATCAAAGGGGATCGGACGAAGCATATTCTGCCCAAATTCTTCTTCACTCATGAGCTACAGAAGGATGGTCAGGTCAAAGTTCAGCAGGTCCGATCAAGTGAGAATTCAGCCGATCTATTCACCAAATCATTGCTGACTTCAACACTCCGGAAGCTCATTTATCAGATTGGGATGCGTAGACTTAAAGATCTACAGTGATGCTCAAATCAGGGGGAGTAATGCGTGTTGTACTCTTTTTCCTTCACCATGGTTTTTCCCACTGGGTTTTCCGGGTAAGGTTTTAATGAGGCAACATTCCCCAGCGCATTATAGAGATCCCGGTTGAGTATCGGGCACGGTTATATTGTCCAAGGGGGAGTGTTATAAAACATTTTATGGACTCATTAACCGGCCCATTAGGTTTTACTATTTTCTATTGTACCCTGACATCTATATATATTGTTCCAGAGATCATTAATATGAATAAGTTTACAACAGAAGAATATATTTATCATGCATAATAAGATAGGATTGAAATTATTTCCCAAAATAAGTTAAAATTTATATATTTAAAAATAATTTCTGAGTTTTTAAAACGTTTTATTATTTTGTTTTTCTGTCCTATAATTTTATTTTTTAAAAATAATTCTAAAACATAAAAGAAAACATTTATTATAATGAAGAAAAAGCTAAATGAAAATAAAGTTGTAGAAAACAACTGAAAAGATTAATTTAAATATAAATTATTATTTTCCTATTTATATAAATATGAAAGAAACAAAATGAAATGGAAAGTTAGTTTATCCCACATCGATTTGGAACAAGGAGGGGATTATACTATAAATTTTTCACTAAATTATGATTTTGGCTTAACTTGATTGAGGGGCATTACAACCATATAGACCCACACTATTTTAAAAACTTTTTTTTATAAGTAGTTAAACAGTAAAAGTAACTCTAAGTTAGTTGAGAAATTGTAGTATTGTATAAAATATTGACTAAATAAAATATATATATATATATATAGTCGATTTTATTACAATTTTACTTAGTATCAATTATTGGCAAATGATTCAATTAAAGCATCAATAATTATAATGATACAAATTTAATATCACTTACAAGAACCGATGAAAAACGTTGCATCAATCGGTTTAACTGATACTCTCTCTGTTCACAAATAGTGTCGTTTAAGGTTTTTGCACACATATTAAGAAAACAATAAAATTTTCTATTTCACCCTCTATTAATTAATTATATGTTTTTTCATTGCTGAATATATTTAAATAGTACTTTTAAATATGGACAAAACTAGAAAATTTACCAAACATGTGCATTGAAAATATAAAACGACAATCTTTGTAAAACAAAAATAAAAATTTAAAACGACACTCTTTGTGAAATGGAGGGAGTATAAAGTAATAGGGTCACCACTTCCAGAGTCATATAAGTGATGCAAATTCGTTTGTATTAATCAAGAAATGATGTTAAGAAATAAATAAGTGATACAACATACAAACGTGTGGAAATGATACAACATACAAATGTTAAGAAATGATTTTTTGTAGTGTTTATTTGTGATTTTTAGGATAATGTTTTTTTATTTCATATTACCTTCATTTTTATACTTTTAGTACATTTTTTAAACACTGATTAATATTTAGTTATTCCTTTTTCAGTACATATTATTCTTAATAACTATAATATAATATATACAATTTTATTAAGAAAAATATCTATATTATTTAATGTTTTCTAATTTGATAATGGTATTTTTTTAATAAAAGAATGTCTAAAAAGGAAGAACTAAATATTAGTTAGTGTTAAGAAATTAACAAAAATTGAAAAGAAAAAAAATTGAGAATAAAAGAAAAAATATCCTAAACATCACAAATAAAAATAAAATAATTTAATCGAATAATCAAACTGTGTAGTAATAATATTTGAGAATGCTATTTGGAAAGGAATCAGAAACAAAGCATGTTGTAGACAGGGGGAAACAAATCTAATAAAAGAGATGATACAAAATAGTATGGTAGAGACAGATGTAGATGAAACAAAACAGTGACCAAAGATTTTGTCGTGTAAAGTAGTAAGAAGTCCAACATAAAAATCTTTTATACAAAACAACACGAAGTCAATTTAAGTCTATCATTTAAGTATTTATATTTCTATCATTTACAACACGGAAGAATTTTAAGACAGGTTATCACTATATTTTTCTATTCATAAAGAAAAGAAGAAACCTTAGGGAAAAGTTGGACACAGGAAAAACATGAAACTATTAAATAACATGTGATTACAATGAGTATTACTCATCTTTTTATTGGATTACACATCAATTCATGTGTCATTGCTTTAACACATTGTGTTGCCTATAAATAGGCAAACTTCTTAAGTAATAAAATCATAAGAAATAAGAAAGTTTAAGGACTTCTCTATTGTGTATGCATGTGTGTGCCTCTCCATCTTTAAAATAGAAACACTCATATATATATAAATATTTCACAAAACGTTATCAGCACGAACGTCTCGTTGTCCAATCGTCACGGTAAATATTATATCCGTCGAATATCACGTCATTATTAGCTCATATTAAAGGTACGACTCAATTTATGTTGAATTCATGCTGAAATGATTATTTACAAAATAGCAGTTATATGTGTTCGTTCAATAAATATTAAATGGAGTGAGAGGTTTGTGTAAGACTCGTGTCCCATAATTCCGTCGAGGATCATCGAGGACCAACAAGGATGGTCCGAGGATCAGTGTTGAATTGCAAAGGATGATCAAGGATAAGGTTAATTGGTTGATGTCTGAGGAAAAATGAGTCTGGAAACTCATTTCCGATAATTCTGCGTCGAATGGTCGAGGGAACTAGTGTTTGGACAGGATATGTTCAGACAGATATGGACAATGTTCGGATAGAATTAAAAATGATCGGATAACGTTCAAAAAAAGTTGATAATGTCCAAAAGAAATAAAGAATCTTCGGTAGAATTGGATGGAATCAAAAATCGTCAAGGATTCTGGGCCGACGTCGACGATGGATGGACCAAGATCCGGATTCGTGGACCAAGTGTAAGGATTGAGGCCCAAATATTCGGCACAACCAAGGTTCGGTGATTAAGTGGATTATTAGGGTTTTATGTGAAACCCTAACGATATAAATAGAGGAAGTCGCTTATTCTTTAGGGTCACACAATCAAGCCTATGAACCCTAATAACCGCACATAACAGAAATCAAGAGAAAATATGCAAAAACATGGAAGAACTTCGAAAGAAACCCTAAAAGTGCGATTTAAAGATGTTGCTATCGTGGATCCTCGAGAGTTTGTGAGGATCTATGAGTGATTGTTGTTTGTGATCGAGAATCCTAAGAGACTGACGTTTGGGATAGAGGATCCTTGAAGGATTTTCGAGAACTACGAGTTTCCATCGAGGAAAATAAGAGATCTATCAAAGAAAAAGGGAGGTCGTCGAGATCTATCAAAGAAAAAGGAAGATCGACCAGATCTATAGAGAAAAGAGAAGATCGTCGAGATCTGTCGTGGAAAAATGAAGGATCGTCCAGATCTATCAAGGAAAAATGAAAGATCATCGAGATCTGTCGAGTAAAAACAAAGATCATCAAAATCTGTCATGGAAAACAGAGGATCTGTCGATGATGGTTCGTGGATCTGTTGAACTTTTCGTAGGAACTCTCTAGGCACTTCTCAAGTTATTTGCAGCATTTTCCCCTTCTCAACCCGTATCTTGTTTGTTCTGGAAACACGTCTTCCTATTCCATCTTTTCTCGATCGAAGTCGGAGTGAGCCGATTCAATGTCTACAGGGCGTCTGTGTTATAATATCTTTTCAAGAAAATAACTAAAAAAAGAAAAAAAATAAGAAAAAACTTCTATCTATTTCTATCTATTTCTATCTATATCTATATAGTAGAGACAAAGCGCCCTTGTTGCTAAAGGTAAGGCCGGCTTTCTTCGCATGCTTGAGCGCATTACGCATTAATATAATGGTGTTCACAGATGGTCATCGACTGTGTGTTCGAGTGCTGATTGAGTGGTGAAGGATTTTGGTGATCAAGGACAAGTGATGTTCGAGTGATGATCGAGTGGTGTGCGTGATGTTGTTTGGTAATCAAATAGAAGGTGATGGTGTCCATAGTGAGCTTTCAAGAGTGAAGAACATGGTTGATGTTCGGCACGTTATGAATTTCGAACATCTCTCTCTTTGTGTTTGGTTATGTGGAGTGTTTGGTTGAATAACTAAGTACAAAGGGGGATGTATGTTGGATGATACGATGGTAGCTGATCTAAGGGAGTTATGTTTGGGAGCTCTCTTGAGAAGCTCGCGGATAAATGATTGTTCGTGGATGGCTGGTAAGGATTCACGTGAATGTACGTAGATGAGTGAACATAATCCTACGAGTGGCTAAAGTATGACTAAGATAAGTGTTACACTTGGTAAATTATTAAGAATAGATGTTTACTTGATGTGGAATGTTAAAAGAAACAAAAATATTAGTAATTATATGTTAATGTTACTCTCCGATTTTATGGTCAAGAGTTGATCCCGTACATGGTACCAGGGTGTTTCAATTTGGTATCTAAGCATAGTCGGTTCTAGGACAGAACGTGAATAGCTCAAGAAAAGATCATTGATGGTTCTAGGACAAAGTCTTGAAAGGAAAAAGACAAGTCTAATTGATTAGACAAGAAGAATGCTAAGGGAACAACAACATTAGACCGTGAAAATTCCAAAGAAAAGGATTAGACCGTGAAAATTCCAAGGAAAAAGATTAGACACGGAAAAGTGCTGAGGAAATGCATTGACAACGTGGAGGATGCTAAGGAAAAGCATCTGATATGCAAAAATTACTAAGAAAAATCAATGGTAATGCGAAGAATGCAAAGGTTAAGCATTGGTTAAGCGATAATAGCTATGGAAATCATTGGTGACTTGAAGATGCTAAGGACAAGCATTGGTGGTCATATGTGATACTTGGTCCAAGAGTGATCGAGTACAAAGATTAACTGATAAGGAAACCCGAGAGCAAAGAGAATCCAAGGTTGGATGGAAGTTCGGTTTTCAGAGTTTGAAGTGGGAAACGTCTATAAGTGAGTTACCAACATATCATATTCGTTGAGAATGATTGATCAAAGTCATTGAAAAATGACTAAGTGTAATCGTTGATTTTACACCGTGTTTAAAGTCGTTGGAAATGACTTACCAAAGTAGTTGGGTAATGGTTTAAGAAGATGGAATAGTCATTGTTTGGAATAGATGAATAATGGCTAGTAAATTTATGGAACTTAAAGTTGACTTACGGTAAAGTATCAAATCTATTCGGTTAAAGATAGGCCGAATACTGAATTTTTGAAAGTGAATGTTAACGGTAATGGAATGCCTAAGTAAAGTTGAATTGTTGAGAATGTTTAGATGAGTATCTAACATTCTAATAAGAAATTGACAAGTAGTCTGTGAATGAGTTGTAAATTCCTTAAAAAAAATGGAAGGTACTCTGAAATGTTTTGCGGAAGTTTTCGTAAGGTAATGGATTGCTTAGAATGAGGTTTTTTCATAAATGTTGGAGCTTAAAGAAGTTTCCAAGAATCAGATTAATCAAGAACCAAGTCGTTTTTAGAAAGTATCAAAAGTAATGATCTGTCTAAGGTAGAATCACGCTAAGTCTTGGAAAGAACCACCTAGAAAGATGTTCACGCATCAAATGCGAAAGAGTGAAGTTGATAAACTTCTAATGGATAGTTGATGCGAATTATAAAGTTTTAGTAGCAAGTTGGCATAACTTAAGGAAGTTGCCGAGGTATGGTTCAAAAAAATAATCGGACTGGTTATTTGGAAGTGACCTAGTGGAATGTCTAGATGGAAATCTATCATTCTTAAAAAAGTAAAAGGACAAGAAAGTCCTAAAGGTGAGATTTGTAGTTTTCACGAAAAAATTGGAGATTCCTTAGACGAGTTATTAAGGACAAGTAAGTTGTCAGAAAAGTGAAGTGAGGGAGACTTCACAAGAACAACGTATTCGTCCACGTACACGTTTGGATGATGAGGATTAGTAAGGAAAAAGAAATTTGTGAAGTTCTATAAAGGAAAATTGACAAAAACTCGTGAGTATCACAAAAGACGATGAAAGCTCCAAAGTTATGTTTACATGATGGATAAGTGGAACTGAGTAAAGTTGTTTAGGCTATAGGAACAACCAAATATTAAAGAATCTGTGATTGTGGTTAAATCTGAGATGTCGTCTTACATTGGATTCTTTGTCACTAATAATTGTGCATGTTTGCTTGTCGTGGGTAATATGTAAGATGCGTGTTATTGTCTTGTTGATTGCTCTATGGTGTTCGGACAATCACTTGACAAAATTGTAATATGAAAGAAACTGACACGCATCATTGACTATGTGTTTTTGATGTTTGGGCATGTTTGCTTGTTATGGTTAATATGTAACACGCGCGTTATTATCTTGTTGATTGTTTTATGGTGTTCGAACAATCACTTGGCAAAATTGAAATATGAGAGAAACTGACTGGCATTTTATTTTTAATTATGTAAATCGAAGTGTTGGATTGCGACTTACTGACTTTGACCACATGAACACAGAAATGAAATGAGGAGAAGTTAATCCGAAACGGTGCAGTAGATGTTAAGTTTACTTGATGGTAAAAGGTAGTGGATGTATTAAGTATTGGGACGTAAGCGGGACTGTTGGTACGTTTTGAGAGTTTGAGGCCATGTGTGTGAACTCCTTTGGAACTTGCAAGTTATTAAGGTGGAATATGAAGCGTCCTTGGAAACTAAAAAAGTTTGTCTAGGCGTGAATGTAAGTAATTATCGAAAACATGTGGAGTTTGCTGAGATGGTAATGTCGGGCCAACATGAACTTGCCAAGGTTATAACCGCAATGCGTGAAAGTCCAATACTTGATGTTACTGATAGTGTCTTTGGGAACAAGATAGTTTCCCAAGCATTATTGTGAATGTGTCCTTGGAGAACTAAGATAAAGTTTTCAAGGTATAGCGGTGATAAGACCTTAGTAGTGGACTAAGGCAAAACCGAGATTGTATGTAAGGATCGAGGATCCAAGAATGTGAATAAGGATTCGAAGTATTCCAAGAAGTTATGTGAGGATCTTAAAGGATACAAGAATATTGGTAAGGATCATGCGTGATCCGGTAAAGTCTATGTGGATTGTAAAGAATTTGTTAGTTCTTTGAGGAAAAAAAATGTAATGGAAACACTTGCAATGATTGACAAGCGGTCAATAGAATGTTTGATAAATGTGGAAGGATCAAGGAAGGTCTGTGGATGTTGTGGATTGAAGTGTGATCCGAGAGAAGATTTGTAAGGTAAAGTGTGAACCAAAATTTCTAGGGAAGAAAATGGTGAATAGTTGAAAATTCGGAGATGGTCTAATGCTTAGGTTAAATGAGTTATGTGAAACAATTCACGTTTAAAAGATAGTAAAGGTAGAAACGTCATTGTGCTTAGAAATTTTTGAGGTTGCTAAGGCACAAAACATTGGCAAACGTTGGATGGTACCAACGGATCATTCATGAACGCTGGAAAGAGTGTAGACGTTGTCTAAGGAAAGACATATCCAGTGTTAAAAATCAAGTTTGTGAGAGACTTTGATCAGGAATTGTGGAATCAATTCGAGAAATAGTAAGAAAAAGTATTTGTGATCGAGCCATGGAGAAGCAGCAATTAAGAAAAGATATGTTCAAATCAGTAAAGTGGTAAGAGTTTACCGGGAATCAAAGTAATACAGGTTGAAAAGACTATGATATATCAATGGAAATGTGTATCAAAGGTAAAATTATGATTAAGTCTTGGATGAGATTGCAAGTAGTGGTAAGGATACCATGTTAAAAGGCAATGGTTGATAAAGTTTGTTGAAAGGTTAATGTCTAAAATAGATTCTAATAGTTTGAGGACGAATTCATTTTAAGTGGAGGAGAATTGTAATACCCGCGTCCGATGATTCCGTCATGGATCATCGAGGACCAACTAGAATGGTCCAAGGATCAGTGTTGAATTGCAAAGGATGATCGAGGATAAGGTTAAATGGTGGAAGGAAATCCAAATGGTTGAGGGAAAATGATTCTGGAAGCTCATTTCCGATAATTCCACGTTGAATGGTCGAGGGAACTAGTGTTCAGATAGGATATGTTTGGACAGAAATGGATAATCTTCGGACAGAAATGGATAATCTTCGGACAGAAATATAAATGATCAGACAAGATCGGATAACGTTCAGACAAAGTGGATAATGTCCAAAGAAAATAAGAAATCTTCGGTAGAATCGGATAAAGATCAGATAGAATCAAAAATCATCAAGGATTTTGAGCTGACGTCGAGAATAGATGGACCAACGTCCTGATTCGTGGACCAAGTGTAAGGATTGAGGCCCAAAGGTTCGGACCAACCAAGGTTCGGTGATTAAGTGGATTATTAGGGTTTTATGCGAAACCTTAACGATATAAATAGAGGAAGTCGCTTATTTTTCAATGGCACGAGATCAAGCCTATGAACCCTAATATCCGCACCTACGAGAAATCGAGAGAACGCAAAAACACGAAAACACACGAAAATTGTGCGATTTAAAGATGTTGCAATCGTCGATCCTCGAAAAATTATGAGGATGTACGAGTGATTATTGTTCGTGATCGAGAATTGTGAGAGACTGACGTTTGGGATCGAGGATCCTTGAAGGATTGCTGAGAACTACGAGTTTCCATCAAGGAAAATAAGAGATCTATCAAGGAAAAAAGGAGATCGTCGAGATCAATCAAAGAAAAAGGAAGATCGACCAAATCTATTGAGGAAAAAGGGAGATCGTCAAGATTTGTCGTGGAAAAACGAAGGATCGTCGAGATCTATCGAGAAAAAATGAAAGCTCATCGAGATCTGTCGAGGAAAAACAAAGATCATCGAGATCTGTCGTGGAAAACAGGTGATATGTCGATGATGGTTCGCTGATCCGTTGAATGTTGTTCACAAACGGTGATCGAGTGTGTGTTCGAGTGATGATCGAGTAGTAACCAGGGATTTCGGTGATCAAAGACAAGTTATGTTCGAGTGATGATTTAGTGGTGTGCGTGATGGTGTTCGGTAATCGGATTGAAGGTGACGGTGTCCACGGTGAGCCTTCAAGAGTGAAGAACATGGTTGATGTTTGGCACGTTATGAATTCCGAACATCTCTCTCTTTGTGCTTGGTTATGTGTGGTGGTTGGTTGAATAACTAAGTGCAATAGATGATGTATGTTGGATGATATGATGGTAGTTGATACAAGGGATTTATGTTCATGAGCTGTCGTGGGAAGTTCTCGGATAAAGAATTGTTCGAGGATAGCTGGCAAGGATTCACATGAATGTACGATGTACATAGACG
Source organism: Crucihimalaya himalaica (assembly GCA_004349715.1). NCBI lineage: Eukaryota > Viridiplantae > Streptophyta > Magnoliopsida > Brassicales > Brassicaceae > Crucihimalaya > Crucihimalaya himalaica. The sequence continues at coordinate 494,788 of SMJT01000025.1, read as the reverse complement.
AATGAACAGAATCCTATGAGTGGCTAAGGTACGACTAAGGTAAATGTTAAACTTGGTCAATTATTAAGTATGAATGTTTACTTGATGTGGAATGTTAAAAGTAACAAAAATATTAGTAATTCCGTGTTAATGTTACTCTCGGATTTTATGGTCGAGAGTTGATCCGGTACATGGTACCGGGTTGAGGTGTTTCAGTTTGCCTTTTTCTTAGTTAGATACATAAATATGTTTACTATGGTAAATAATATGAAAGTTTTTCAATTAAGAAGGAAAAAAAAAATACTTTTGAACAAAGTTTTATAATTTCATAACTTAACAACTGGTTTGATTATTTATATTGATAGCATGTCAAAGTTGGCAAAACTCGATATTGTTGCCCTAGATATATCAGAAACAAATTATAAGACATGGGCAGCAGATGCTAAAATACATTTGAGATCACCATTGATTAGTCGGAAACGTCGTCAAATGAAAATAAAGCTAAGGTTATGATATTTTTACGCCACCATCTCCACGATAACTTAAAAAATGAATACATCACGAAAGAAGAACCTGCAGATATTTGGCAATCAAACAAAGATAGGTTTGATCATCACAAATATGTGATCTTACCAAAGGCTAAACATGAGCGGCTGAATCTGCGGTTTTTGGGCTACAAAAGTGTTAGTGAATATAAATCCTCTATGTTTGGAATTACTTCCAGGATGATATTACGTGGTGAAAAAGTAAGCGATTATTATATGATTTAAACAACGTTCTCTACTTTTCATCCTGGAATTGTAATACTGCAGGAACAGTACCAGACCAAGGGTACACTAGCTACTCGGAGTTGATGCATGTTCTCCTTGTTGCAGAGCAGAATAATGACCTCGTGATGTTAAAACCATCAAACTCCCCACTAGATCAGCTCCATTCCCAGAAGTAAATGTCGTAGCATCTAGCAACAATGATAATTATCAAGGATGTAGATATGGACGCAACAGAAGCTGTAGTCGAGATTGTGGACGAGGTCGCAAACTGGACAAGGAAGGAGTTTCAACACTTGAAGAAACAAGAATTTCCAAATAAATGGAAATGGTCACACAATAAAAAGTCGATCGAAACTGCTTGTTACTGGTGGTCATGAAAGGATATTGGAAAAAAACATGTCGTACGCCAAAATATTTTGTCGATTTGTAAAAAGAATCACAAAAGACCAAGGTTCATAATGTTGAAACTAGCTTCATCAATGATGAAGCTGGAATTTTCTTTAGTGGCTTAAGTGATGATACACATCTGGATTTCGTGGATTTCCTTGATCCTAGAAATATATGTGGAAAATAAAGCAATTAAGGTTATTAAAGCTTAATGAGCTGTCAAGAAGAAATTAATGTTTTCATTGTATAATATGTTTTTGTATCGAATATTAACGACGGTTTATGACTAGAATGAGTAATATGTTTGTTTTATAATAATATGTAAATACTGGGTGTTTGTTATAATAGAAAGTAATTTGCGTGACTTCGTTTGATTCTATTAATGGAGCTTTATAAATATTGTGACACAGAAAATGTCACAAATTGAGATTCAGGATAGAGATATATGTCTAGTAGATATCACTACAACGCACTCTATACTTAAAGGTAAGCTATATTTCTCCTGTTTCAAAATCAAGGATTCCGTTGGTAGTGTGAGTACCACAGCCGATAATGCAAATATCATAAAGGCTACGAAAAAGCTAATTTTTTTCATGCCAAGGGGAACAAAGCTTGAAATAAATAATACATTATATTTTACCAAGTCTCAAAGAAACTTGTTAAGTTTCCGAGATATCTGCAGAAATAGTTCTCACAAAGAGACTATGAATAAGAATGACACTGAATATATTTGCATTACATCAGAGACGAAACATATATTAGAAGAATTACAAATGTTATCCTCTGGATTTTATTGCACAAAAACAAACATGACTGAATCATACATTACAATACCAGAAGTTTACTAGTACATTCAAAGTCTGCCACGAAAGGTAGGACATCCAGGATCAGTCATGATGAGAAGAACTGTGCGAAATTCAAATGCTCACCCATTGAAAAACGAAAAGATCTTTCAAGCAGGGGAGTTTTCATGTAATGAATGTTATCATTACCAACTAAAGTATGGAATGAATTTCCAATATTGTTTGAAAGAATACATGATAATATATGTGGACCTATACATCCACAGTGCAGACCATTTTGATATTTTATGGTAATTGATGCATCAAGTAGGTTGTCACATTTGTGTCTTTTGACACAAGAAATACGGCTTTCACAAGAGTTTTCGCAAGATTCATTGCCCAAATAATCAGGTTGAGAGCATAATTCCCTGATTATACCATAAATAAACTAAGGCTTAATAACGCTGGTGAATTCACTTCAAAAACCTTTGATGATTATTTTATGTTAATAGAGATTGATGTGGAGCATCCAGTAACCAATATGCATACACAAAATGGCATGGCTGAGAGCTTGATAAAACGATTGCAATTGATTACAAAGATATTGATATTGAAAACAAAGCTCCTGATTTCTGTATGGGGACATGATATATTGCATGCGGCTGCATTATTCCAAATTAGACCAAGTGCATATAATCAATACTCCCCATCATAGTTAGTATCTGGCTAAGAACCAAATATACCCCACCTCTGTGTCTTCCAGATGTGCGGTTTATGTTCCTATAACCCCTCCGCAAAGAAGAAAAATGGGGTCACAAAGGAGATTGGAGATATATGTCGAGTACACATCACCAAGTATAATAAGATATCTTGAATCGTAAACTGGTGATATGTTTACGCCTTTATGACCTGTTTTGCCAATTGCCATTTTAATGAAGATGAATTGCCAGCGTTAGAGGGAGAAACTTAAGAAATGTCAAAAGATGTTACATGGCGTACACCATCTTTGGTGTATCTTGATCTCTCTACGAATCAACGTGAACTGGAAGTTCAGAAAATTATACATTTGCAAAGTATAGCAAATCAACTACCAGATGCGTTCACAGATACAAAGAAGGTGACTAAGTCATATATAACCGCTGCAAATGCTTTATCTAGAATTGAAATTCCATTAAAGATAATAATGGGAGCAATGCAAATGAATCTAGGATTCAATTGAAAAGGGGGAGGCCAATGGACTCTAAAGATAAAAATCTCCAAAAGAAAAAGAAGTTGGGAGAACAAAATGAAAAGGTTCAAGAAAAACCACTTACAAAAAAATGTCATGAAGACACTTATGAAGAGGTTCAAGAAGAAGCAGATAAAGAGAAAAGCCTCGAAGTCGAGCATGACACAAAAAAAGTGTGAGATTTCCATTAATTATGCCCAAGATGGAAAAGTATGGACTAGATATGAAATTGATAATGAGGATGAAACATTTTTCTTTTCTGTATCCAAAGAAGTTGATAACAAAAATGATGATCCAGATCTAAGGTCCCTATCGGAGTGCCAAAAAAGGCTCGATTGGGAGAAATGGCTAGGTGTCATGAAAAATGAATTACTCTCTCTTAATAAAATAAATGTTTTTAGACATGTCGTTATTACACCTAAAGATGTAATACCAGTCGGATGCAAATGAGTCTTTCAAATAGAGAATTTCCAAGATATGATATTTTTGCATCAATCAAATTACACCAAAAGGGTATTAAAACGCTTTAATATAGATAAATCAAAATTTTTAAGTACTCTGATGGTCAATAAATCGCTTAATATAAGGATCCGTTTAGATCTTGTGAAGATAACGAGGAAGTATTAAGTCTTGAAATACCTTATGAGTGCCATAGGTGCACTTATGTATCTTGCAAATTGTACTCGTCCAGATATAGCATTTGCTACTAATCTGCTTGCATGAAACAGTTCATGCCATTGCGGAGACATTGGACTGGGATAAAACAAATCTTTCGTTATCTTCAAGGTACGATTGATTTAGGATTATTCTATTCTAGAAACTCTGCTCTTGGTCTAGTTGGATTTGCTGATACAGGAAATTTATCAGTCCCGCATAAAGCTCGATCGCAAATTGGATACATTTTCATAATGAGAGATACTGAAATCTCGTGGCCTTCTATAACGTAGACATTGGTTACTACTTCCTCAAATCATGTAGAAATCATTGCACTTCATGAAGCATGTAGGGAATGTGTATGGCTGAGGTCCATGACACATCATATTCAAGAAGCTAGCGGGATAATTACAAGTAAAGAACCAACAAAACTTTTTGAGAATAAAACTGCATGTGTTGCTTAACTCAAGTAAAGATATATCAAGAGTGATTGGACAAACATATCCTTCTAAGATTTTTCTCCAATACTCAAGAGCTCGTGAAGAATCGCGAAGTCGACATCGAGTAATTCGTTCAAGTAACAATGCAGCAGATCTTTTCAGTAAGGCACTTCCTACTTCAACTTTTTGAAAGCATATTCAGAATTATAGAATGCATCATCTGCGAGATTTGTGAAGAAAGTATCATATCCATTTGTCAGGGGAGTTTACGGCACTGTACTCTTTTTCCCTTGGTTTTTTAAAATCAAATGGGTTTTTCCATGATAATGTTTTTAATGAGACAGTACGTAATGCATCAATGGTGATGAATACGCAAAAGAAAGTATTAGATAACATGTAATTATTCATCACATTAAGTTATGATGATCCTCCAAATATCATTACGATGAGTATTACTCATCTTTTTATTAAATTACTCATCAATATATGTGTTACTGTTTTAACACAATAGGCATAACTTTTTAAGTAATGAAATCATGAAAAATAAGAAAATTTAAAGACTTTCCTTTTTTGTGTGCATGTGTGTTTCTCTCTCTTTAAAATACAAACTATCCTTTCTTTCTTCTGTTTTTTTTTTTGTTGTAAAAAACATAGTAGTGATATCATATTTGCAATTAGCGAAAGTTTCAAGAAAAAGGAGAAAATCATAAGCTTCTTAACCTTAGTCTTGGTATTCACGATTCACCACTGTCGCACATGTGAGCCTTTTAACTTGGTCAATGTCTCTTAGAATCCATCGTTCCCCTTTCATATATTCGGACATCCAAGTCAATCGCATTGTTCATTTGTGATAAAAAAAATGATAGAAGTTATATAGGATGATAATAGTTTTTTTCTGAAGTCATCCTCGTCATATTTTTGTATGAGAAATGCTTATCCGCAAAAAGAAAACAAAGAAAAAATTAACTCAAATCACCAAATAAAATAGAATTAAGTTCACTCTCCAACGGCTGAATCATTTATGCGAGCTCACCATGAATATAAATACTGGCGATGATTTCCGATGAACAACACTTCTTCATCCTAACTGTTTTTAGAGCATCTGCATCGGTAAACATCAATTTGAGGTTTTCGTCAATTTAATATTATTATTTTTAATTTGATTTAGTTAGATAATTTAAATTTAATTTAAAAAATAGATTGATCTAATTAGACAAAAACGCATGTTTTTGGATATCTTATGAAAATAGTTGGGATTCTCATTTGAAATGCTTGAGGTTCTCATGGAAAACCTTTTTTCTTTCTCTATCGTACTTTTTATATATTTTTTTCAATTTTCTAAGTTGAGAAACTCTTTTATATATCCATCAATGAGGATGATTTTATAGATCCTCAAAACAGTTCCTGACATAAATAGGACTAGTTTTATTTATGCCATAAAAATAGTTAGTTGACCAAATAATATAAATAGGTTATTTAGCAAGAAAAAATGAAATCTAGTAGATATATCAATCGTTGTGAGTAGTTTGATAATAATTGTTACTGACATGTTCTTTTAATTATTTATCTTATGTTTGACATGTGAGCTTAATCAGCTGTCGTTTTATTTTCCATGTGAACCAATATCTCCCATACTGCTCACATAAGATTCGATCAAGAAGTTCGAATAATTTTGGTAAATTTAATAATCCCTAGATCAATCTTAAAATATTTCCACCACTCTTACATTTTCACTTAAATTGTTATGATAAAGATATATAGAATCTCTGGGTAGATTTGATTAACGAAAGTTTATATATTTTAGTATAGTATGTAATTAACGCCAATAATCTATGAGGTTCAACGAATCTAACGAATCAATCGGCGGATTCAGTTAATCAGTTGAGAGTTTAAAAATCGGCACATTTGATTTAGCTAATCAATCAAGTTAATATTTTAAGTTATCATTGTTTATTTTATTGTCAGCCAATAGTCCAATTTATCAGAGATAAATTCATATAAATTTTCATAGTATATGGTCACTTAAAGTATGAATTACTATTTACAAAGATATGAAAAAAAAAAAAAAAAAAAAACTCAGTGAACACATATTGCATTAATCAACGACACACATTGTAAAACATATATATTCATACTTACTTATTTTGGAATCTGATTTAAAATCACTAATTTTCTTATATCAACCATCTGACGAGATGCGTTTTTGATCAATAATGGTTATGATGCTTAAATTCAACTTCATACAAGATAGTGTTTGCATAATTATAAAAGAAATTGGGTTGCCAAGAAACAAAGAAACAAATGATTGTCTTTTATACAAATATGCAGATATGCCAAAACCGATCTGATTGGTGGTTGGTTAACCGACGCAGCTCTCGTCGTATGATGTACATGCAATGAATACATGCATATCATACATATATATATTTAAGAAGACATATATATCAAAAATACTCGTATTTTTGATCTATCATAATGGAAATGCGAAAGTATATACAATAAAATATGGGAATGAATGCACTCTACGTACAAAAAGTCCCATGTTTGTTTTGTAATGAAGCTTCCAAGATAACATAACATCTTAATAATCTTCAACCTAAATTGGGACATCATCTTTGTCAAAACACATGGAGTTAAAAACTTCTATCAGCATATAAAATTAATGAGCTAAATCACCGTAAGATATCAAAATATGAAATTGTAAACTTTCTTTATTGGAAAAAAAAAACCAAAGTTCTAGTGTGTAATAGCATCTTCAATATATTGTACTATTTTTATTTTAAAATAGAGTAACTATATAATAGAGTTGGATTATTATTATTATTTATTATCAGTTTATGGTTTTATGTCATTTTATTTTATATTTAAAAATATATTATAAGATTCTAAAATTTTATTTGTTAAATAAATTATTATAGTTTTTAAAATAAAATAACTTAAAATTATAGGGACTAGTTTATAAATAAAAAAATTCAACTCTAAAATAGAATGGAAAATATGATTGCTCTATATTTAGAGTAAAAAATAAGTTTATACTATTTTGGTATTGAAAAATAGAATAGCGTTAGAACAGATTTTACTATAAAATAAAATTTGACGTAGAATTTAGATTGATGTTGGAGATGTCTTTTCATACCAAATATTGGGCGAGTATACCTTACATTACATGGAGGACGTGAAATTAGAAAAGGTCAGAAGACTTCGGTAAAATGATTTCATTAATAATAATTAATAATCAATCATAGATTAGATATTTTAGCTGGCCAAATCACATTTTGCTTCAAATCAAAATCGCCTTTTAACCCAATCTTTAACAACCAATATTGACAAGCTATCAACATATACACATCAACCAAATTATTTTTTAAAACACTAAAATAAACAAAAATCCCAAACATGCTCCTGGTTCCTGAATATCTGCACAATATCCGCCGAAAAATATATTTTATACTAAAACTATAATATTTCCAAGCTTTTGCAGTCAGAAAGTTATCCAATTTACAAATTTTAATTCAAAACTAAAACGAAAATTATAATATTTGATTACTTTCTAACTTTTGAGCAGGTTTGCACTTTGCACTATCAAACACCAAAACTATTAAGCCATTTTTATTTTATCTTTATAAGTCAAAAACTTTAACATATTATATTTTAAAGTTTGGTGTTGAATTTGTAGAACCACATAATGTAACTGATAAAACTTTACAATTTCACATATCTACAATACAAATTTTAGCCGTTGACAATTAAAAAGAATATATTATAATAAAGTAAGGTTCTTTTTACCACAGTTTGACACGTGTCCACTTAATTCTGTTGGACTTAGATGGACCGTCGTTTAATCTATTTGGTGTTTGCTCCAAGTTTTTTTTTGTGGGCTAATAAATTTTTTTTAACAAATAGTCTAATGTATCATTGTTATTAATTGCTAATTACAAAATCAATATTTTGTAAAAATAATATATAAAATCAATATTTCGTAGCCTTAATCACTATGAATATTCCTTATTATTCATAAGGTCAAGAATATGGTCATTATTCGTAGCTTTTAATTCGTAGCATTTAATTCTACATGTACCAACGATTCCGTTTAAATTGTTTGTGAAAATTTCGTAGCAATTAATTGCATATTGCGAAAAATGCAATATTGAATATTTAGAGGCATAATGATTAAGGCAATTAATATACACAAAAGAATGAATAATAAAGAATATTCATTATATTGTCAGACATTTTGTAACAAATATTGATTTATATATTGTGTGGGTGAGTGATTTGTTAAGGCAATTAAATGTCACGATTTGGTAATTCCGTTTAAAGTCTAACAACCTTAATTCCACATGTTAAGGCATTTAATTGCATATTGCGAAAAATTCGTAGCTTTTATTTCGTAGCCTTAATCACTATGAATATTCCTTATTATTAATAAGGTCAAGAATATGGTCATAATTCAAAAAACCGTCGCTGTGACTTTAGACTTTATATTTTTCTGATTCAATCAATCACATAATTATAGATTGAAATCACTTTTTCTATTCACTATCCTATTATTCGTATACGACTATTCACCTTTCTCTACTTCCCACACAATCTCTCTCAATTCTACAGCCTAGGTAACCTCCTTCACAAGGATTTGTATTGTCTATGTGGTTGGGTTTGCGTTCTTCCTTTTTAATACGTTTTCTGGGTTTGAGCTCTATTATAATAAGATATCGTTTGTCTCTAAAACCATCATGTCATATTTTTTTTATTAAGTCAAGTCATATGAAAATTCATTCATTTTTCTTTTCATGTATGTGTTTCATTCGGTGCTTTTCTGTGGATTCAATAAGGAGGAAGGAGTTTTAAAAAGGAACTGCTCGTCTGTATCTCGTCCCTTAGTTAATTAGGAAGGAAGTGGTGATTTTCTTAATTCATTATTTTTAAAATATATATAACTTCTTCTAAACCTTTGTGTCAAAGTACTTATCTTTTAACCTATTTATGAAATAGGCAAGGCGAAAAATAATGAACGATCACAAATAACTTCTTCAAAAGGTCCCAAACAAACCAGACACTGCTACAAGACAAATTTCATATTTCACCCTTGAAGCAATAGACGAGACGGTCAACACGCAAAATATAGTTGTCCGTCGCCTCCGTACATGGGAAGTCCGTGATTTTAAACGCAATCATGTTTTGCTTAGTGTAGACTGTTTGCTTCTAGATGAAAAGGTAGTATAAACTAATCTCATATACTATCTTATTATATATCATTCTACTTGAACTAACTCCTTTCATAATGTCTCTCATTAATGTTATACAAGCATCTATCCACCCATGTCGTCTTCACAAATTTAGATCTAAACTTGTGGAGGGCGTCATATTCACCATAAGTGTTTTTGATTTTAAAAAACAATTGAACTCCTACCGTCTAACTGACCATGAGTACAAGTTATTCTTCAACGATCAAACTACAATGGTTGCTATTGATGATGAAAAATACACAACTCCACAAGAATACTACCGTATTAGTTCCTATGAAGACAACAATATGATGGCAGGGAAAGGAGACAACTTACCAGGTACTAACTTGATATAACTTTATTTTATTTTTATATTTTAATATATATGTTTCTCTTATTCTCTAATATTGGATTTTTTTTTCACCCTAGACATTGTTGCCCAAGTTTCGTGTATTCGAAGTTCAGATAAAATAGATGAAACAACAACTCCTCCTAAGACTACCTACAATCTTATTCTCAAATGTATTTTCGAAAGGTAAAAGCATATAAGATTCTCCTCTCTTTAACAATGGAATTGTACATTACAATTGTTGAGAATTATAGTTTCATTATTATGTCTTATGTTCATTAGTGGTGAGAAGGCTTATGTATCGGTATGGGAGAAACTCGCATGTAAGATCCGTAAAGTACTTCAAGGCCTAAAAGGAGAGCCTATTGTAGTCATTATCACTGGTTTTAACCCAAAAAAACATTCGAGGTAAGATTTCACCATATACCCTAATTACATAAAAACAACCCATTCGATAAAGTTTGAAAATCATTTCCATATCTTACCATGTTATTACATAGGGGCATTATATCTCAACGCTACACCATCAACCCGATTTTTTTTGGAACGTGGTTACCCAGATCACTAAAGATTTCCGTGAAAGGTACTACAATAACATTCTTAAAATCATTTTGTACATTTGAACTATTACTAACATTTTCTTCTTAATTTGCAGTCCTACTTTCCAGAAGACTCTGATTCCTATATGTGAAGAACAAAACACAGTGTTAGTTCCCACAGACATCCAAAGTATCATCCAGATCCTAGATTATGTTAATGAACAAGGCGGGAAAGTAGCTAAAATTCTGCATATGGTCACTCCCTTAAGTTGAATATATTTCAACAAAAACCTTTCGGATGTCTTGCAGGAAAAATGGTTTGGTGTAAGGCTAAGGTGGTTGATGCCATACTAAGCAGTGGGTGGTTTTTTTATCTCTTGTACCTCTTGCTTTAAGAAAATGAGAAAGATTGGCCAAACATTAGCTTGTGGAACGTGTGGGGTTGCATCGGCTATCGGCCGCCTTAGGTAATTATTACATTGTGTGACCTATTTTTCGCCACCTATATCATCCTGTAAAACACCCTCTCGTGAATTATATACTATATGCAATGCACTTTGAAACAAATCCAACAACGATGCAAGCCGCCAACCAGCTTTTCTTAAAATCAAGAGACCACACCGACAAGAAAACAACATCAGCTATACAATTCCATTCTCCAACGACCAAATACTACATCCAAATAATACTCATTTCAGAAACATAACCAACTTTTATCTATATTCCATGACATCGACGAAGTAACATCAGGTACTTTAATCAATAATTTAACAGATTTTATACAAGCAACTATTATTTCAGAAGGAGCAGACAACCCACTACCGCTCAACGTCTTCTTTGAAATCGAAGATAACAATCGAAATGCTTCAACAAGGCTTGATGTCGAAGTGGCAATACAAGACCTAGAAATTAGGCAAAGGCATGCCACAGACGAAGAATACGGTGAATGCTCAATATGTCTAGACGGTCTACAAGGACCTAACAAGATTAACAATCTATTTTACAATAACAAGTTTCACCATGAATGTATTATAAATTAGATACATCACAAAACAAAATGTCCTAATTGTAGAACATCAATCGTGTAAGCTTTTATTTATTCAATATTCAATAAGTCAAGTATGATTAATAAAAAAATTTGCGCGGTGTCGATTTTGCTATTTGATATCCCTAATTGTTAAATGGTTAAGTGATGTTTTATTATTTTAAACTCAAATCAAAGAAAAAAGAAAATGATTAATAAAATAAAATAAAAATTCAATTTAAACCAAACCCGTGCAACGGGACTACCTAGTTTTCAAGAAAGTACTAATATTTTTCCCCCTTTCTAATACAAGAGCTTAAAGAAACATGAAAATGATCAACTAATAATTTGCAAAACCAAAATAAATAAATAAAACTTAACAAGTAATTAACAAAAAAAAAATAATCTTCAACCTCTATACAATGGAGAACGTTGTTGAAATATCATCTTCGAGACTCTCGATTGCCGGAAAACCTTAATCGGACTCGGAAAATTCCAACCTTTACCCTTTCCCGTCGCCGGGACCGGAAAAAATCCCGATTCTCCGGCGACGGCAACGGATCTTGATTTCCTCATAATCGTCGGTTTAGTATCACCTCTGTTTCCCGTAAACATCCTCCAAAACAACGACGTTTTCTTACTCCTACCACGATCCAAACCGGAATCAATAACCGAATCCGGTTTAATCGGAACCGCCATCGATTTCGATCTCCGAAACGCCGGTTCGCTTTCAATCAAACTCGCGACTCGGCCTACTGAACCAATCCCGGAGAAGTTAAAACTAACATCTCCGGGGAAGAGAGAGAACGAGGAGGAAGACGAAGAAGACGACGGAGAGAAAGATACGGCGGCGCGTGAGCTACTACACGAACAAGGAAGATCTTGAGCGCAATCTGAACAAAGAGAAGAGAGACGTTCGTGGAGACAAAACGGACAAACGCCTCCGCCGCTAAAATAACTGCGTTTTGAAAAGTGCTTTGGACATTGTGAAAAACCATCTTCGTCCATGTCTGAAAATGTGTTCTTTCTCTCTTCAGTTTCTCGGAGTTTGACAAAGTGAAAGATAGAGTTTTATAAACGCTTCTGCGTTTTAATTACGGTTTAATTATTACGGCGTTTGGTTAAATTTACTCATTTACTTACAACTTACAAGTGTCGAATCAGTCTGCTGCGATTGATTAACAAAACGGTGCGTTTTTTTGTATAACTCAATAACTCCTAGGGTTGATGTTTATTTACGTTTTATTGCCATCATTATTGGAACCATTCAGTTCATTCACGTGTGGCATGACTTTTTTTACATTATCAATTTAATTCTCTTTCCTCCCGCTGATTTATAAACACAAACCGAACCAAATTGAATTTGAATCGGAATTTTCTTTAATTGATTTTTTTTTGTAACCCCAATTGAATTTTGCTTATATTCAAAATTTATGAAATATTAGCGAAATCAAAAACGCAGCGAAAGAATTTATTTTATTTTTTAGTGCAATTTTTCCAAACTATCTATTGAATAAATCAATAAACAAACTAAATATAACAAATTCATTCATATATTCTGATTTTAATATAGAACTGATAAATTTTTTGTTTTTCAAAATTCTAAATGCAAACTTTAAGGACATGAAAATTTTTATTAACAAAAAAATAAATTTAGTTTTAGTTCAATGAAATTTTCGAATCGAATATTGCATTTAATCGAAAAGAATTGAATAGCCACCTTTGAATTTAAAATTTCAAAAAGTATTTGTCAATTGAAAAATCTGAAGAAAAATCAAAATGGATTCCAGAAGTCCACGAATCAAAATATATGACGTGTAGAAAATAAAAGCATGTATGTGTTTAGAAAAAGACAGTTCCGAGTTATGGAGACAAGCTTACCTACAAAGAAAGTGACCTGACCAACTAAATATTTAGATCATGGCCACTTGGTTTCTAGGCAAATATTGTAATAAACTCAAAATTCTTGAATTAAAATGGAAATTAATCTTAACACGTAAGGTTCTTTTTTCTTTTCTTTTTTTGCAAATACACGTAAGGTTCTAAGAAAACAAATTTCACTCACTAGGTTCGATGAAATTCCTGAACCCTTTTTGATTAAATTTAGTTGTTGACAAAACTCACTAATTCAGTATATTCTCGTAGAACTTTAGATTTAACTGTAGACTGTAATAGTGTTTATGTGCTGTTGAATTTGAATTAAAATTAGTATGGAAAAAGACTATATATATGACGATCCAATTTTATCGCCCGTATAAAGATATGTAACATCATCGTTGAAAGATAATGTACATTGATACTTTATCGATTTAAAAATGATGATTTATTAAGTTGTAATATTGTGATAATTTTATTATATTTATGTCACTAAAACTCGTAAATCTATGGTTGAATAATTTGCCTTGTTCCATACTTCCCCTAGAATTTGGTTTTTGACGATTCGGGCTTTGTCGCAGGATATTTAAATCAACGTCTCACTCTCGCGTCTCTGTACCAGCTAGGAAATGGGCCTCAAAACCTTCTCATTTCTGGGCCGGACGTTCAAGAAAATAGTTATTTCAAATTTTCAAATAATTTTATGCATAGTTTTACTAATACCATAAAACTATTTATATATATATACTAGATATGGACCCGTGCGTTGCACAGATTTAAGTTGTAATTATTATACTTAATTTATAATTTTTATTTATAAAAATAATTAAATTAAAAAAATTGTTCAAATATTTAAAAACATCAATGTTAAGTATTTTCTAAATATACAAATATTGCACACAACATGCAATATAAAACTATATTTATAGATATGTTATAAGTGTTATTAAATCATTTGATATAAATGTTAATTAGGCCAATTTATAAAATTATTTAATTTTTATTATATATTTAAATTTTTTAAATATTATATTATTGAATTTAGTAAATATTTTATGTTATCTAAATATTTACAACTATTGAAAAAAAAATAAAAAAAATATTTAGTGTAGAGGTACATATAGTTTTAATTTTAGATTTCCTTGTAATAAAATAATTTTGGGTCCAACCGTTTTATCTTAATTTAGTGTAATACATAAATCTAAAACAGAAATTATTAGTTTATGAGAAACAATAATAAAATTTAGAGAAATAATTTAAATAACTAAATAATAAATTAGAAAATATTTGGGTTGAAATTAATAAATATTTATCTTTTCATCAAGTAGGAAAAAATTCAATCCTATAAGCTCATTTTTAAAAAAAAATTCTCGTTTTTCACTTTCTAGTAAAACGTATTACCGTTCAAGGATAAAGACGTTTTTTTGTTTAGCTGATCTAGTGTTAGATAATCTTTATTTATTGCATTTTTATGATAGTCATTCTATGAAAAATAGAAAAAAACAACTTAAAATTAGAACAAAAAATTATCATTAAATATATATATACAATCTAACAATCAATCATTAAATAACGACAACCTCATTGTTAAATAATAAAATTATTAAATGAAAAGGAGGAAGAAATGTTTTTCTAATATAATAAACTAAAATCTAAGATGGTGTTTTTGAACTAAAGTGTTTTGTTTGTTGAAGTGATTAGTTTATATAGAGTTCAATACTGACAATTTTTTTCTTTTAGTATTAGAAAATTTCTAAATCAATATTGGAAATTTTATCTTTTCAAGATATTAAATGTTAGTTTTATTATTTTCATAATATTTAGATATATATTTTCTTTATAGATTTTTCATTTTCCTAATTGTTTTATAGAAATTATAATTTTTATTTTCCTTTTTGTATATTTCCTTATAATAATTTTTGACATTTTTTTAATCTAAGCACGTGTCGAAATCTTGAATCGTTGGATATGACACGTGTCACGATCTCGTGAGTTAGTAACTTTGAAAACTCTAATTTATTTAATAAGATTTTATTTTCCTTTTTGTATACTTTACTTATAATAATTTTTGACATTTTTTAACGTTGACACGTGTCGAAATCTTGAATCGAATAACATGACACGTGTCACCATCATATGAGTTACTAACTTTTGAAAACCCTCTTTTATATAATAAGAATAAGATTTCATTCTCCTTTTTGTATAGTTTACTTATAATAATTTTTGACATTTTTTTAACGTTGACACGTGTCAAAATCTTGAATTAAATAACATGACACGTGTCACCATTCTATGAGTTACTAACTTTTGAAAACCCTCTTTTATATAATAAGATATATATATATATATATATATATATATACATATATATTTATTTATTTATTTATTTAAATTTGTTAAGAATATCCACAATATTTCAAGAGTACATAATAGTTGTATCTAGTTATATAATCAATACAATAAAACTTCTTAACTCTTTCTATTGCTTTACACCTCAACTTTTTAAAACTTTATGAAGCTAACACTTCGTTTAAAACATGTACCCAATCAAAACATTTTAAATAATAGACATCATACTCTATTTGTCACATCAACTCTGCACATCATATATAATTGATTAATTTTATCTAACTATATTTAATGTTTTTTTGATGTTTTAAAAACAATAATAGAATTTACTGGATTTAATTAGCTGATTATTTTTACTATTATCCTAAATAAATCATATATAAATTCAAAAAACTTAGATCATATATACAAATTTAACATTGAATTAATAAAAATAATTAAAAATAATTATTAAGAAAACATAAGAAAATATTTGTAACTATAGATCAGATTTTTATCTCATCTAGAAAATGTTTCGAGACATAAATCTGTCGAAATCACTCTGAAGTATTAATTTGAGCTGAAATAGTATCTCAAGCTCTTACAAACAAATATTAAAGTTAGAAACTCCGTGCATGAGAGATTGTTGGTGAGAAGAATTAATTTTGAATTATAAAAAAAAATGAAAACTAGTGTGATATGAGTTTTAAAAATATATATATTATTAAAAATAATTGCATCTCTCCACTATTTTAATTATTTTCCAATTTTTAATGTCATATATAAAAATTTAACAGTGAATCAATAAAAATATTTGAAAGTACTTATTAAAAAATAACTAAAGCATAGAACGAATATTTGTCTCTTCTAGAGAATATATTCTAGGAAATAAATATGTCTAAATTACGCTAAACTATTAATTCGAGTGGATATTAGCGTCTCAAACTCTTACAATTAAATATTAAAGTTTGAAACTTTTCGGATGTGAGATTGTTGGTGAGAAGAAAATTTTGAATAGATCCAAAACTTAAGGGGATATCTTTTAGAGCGGACCGAAGATATTGTTGTTTGGAAAAACCAAAAATTTGTAGCAAAGATAAATAAGACAATGAGTTAGAAATCACACCAGTTAGATTTTTGTAAGAAAGTCAAATATTTTGTAATAACTGATAAACATCTCTTAGCTCTAGTGGGATCTAATATGTGAGTCAATAATGTGAGATCCAAATTTTTAAAAAATTTTATTTCGCAAAAAGATTTTGGAATATGTCCATCAAAGTTATTGTAAAAAAAAAAGTCAAGCTTATGATGATGGACAATTGATGAGAAAAGTCAAGATAAATCTAGAGATATTGTTGTCTGAGAAATAGAGATACGACAAAGAATAACATAAGTAAAGAAAAATATTTAACTGGAGATTGAACTGGTGATTTCGTTTGTAAAAAAGACCAAAGATTCAAAGTTTCATGCTCCTAAAAATATAAAATATATTATTTTGGTAAATTTTTGATGAAATTATTGTAAAAGAGAGTGTTTTTAATATGATTTGAATATTTAGAAAATAAATTCTCATAGATGATTTCAATTTACTAAAAATATATTTCAAAGTGACTTAAGCTCAAGTGAATAAGAAAACGAGAGGTTGCGTTTAAAATGAATAAATTTGCACAGAGATTAAGAAGAGAAAGAGAGAAACAAGAGAGGTCTAAGCAGTGAAGAAATGATTTCAGAGATGCCACTAGCAAAAAAAATAATCTCGGAAATGTTTTGATTACAAGAATAATAATTTATGTTGTATTGTTTCTATATTTTCTTGTCTAAAACAAAAATTCCTTTTTGATAAAAAAAATATATATTAAATTAATTAATATAAAATAAATAATCTAACTAAAGTCTTGAAGCGTAACACGAATACTTATCTAATATATTTTCAAACATAACACAAGAACTAGACAAACATAACACAAGAACTAAACAGAGTATCTTCCAAATTATTAGGTTTTCTGGACGGATTAGTGTGGTCGTCATGATTTAATGGCTTAGTAATATTTTAATATTATATATATATATATATATTATTTTATTATTATTATAATATATAAATTATATATATATATATAGGCATAGGTATAGGTATAAATGTTGAAGAAAAAATATAGGTATAAAATTGAACGATTTATATTTTAATTTAATGTGCATTAAAAAAAATTGAAGCATTTAATATAAAGGAAATTCAAAATATAAAATTTGGTAATAATATATGAATTATAAATATCAAAAATTGGTAACTCTATATATATTATAGGGAAAATCCCATAAAAAAACTTTCAAGTTGTAAATGATTCCCAACTTAAACCTTCAGCTTTTTTTTGTTCCCAATTAAAATTTTGAACTATTAAATTTTTCCAGAAAAAATCTTCAACTCTTAATACTTGTGTCCGAGGTTAAGTTGACTAACGGTCAACGATGAACAGTAACGTTGACCGTTAGTCAACTTTTTTTTTTTTTTTTTTTTAACAACTTATCATTTTGATTGATTAGTGTAAGTAGGGTAAAAATATTAAGTTAATCATGACGGTGGTAAAACATAGGTCGTAAACAAATTTTGAGTAAAGCAGGTTATACGGGTGCGGGTTGTGGAGAAGGCATTGCGGAAGAGGGTCGCGATATCTGAAAAAGAAGGTTATATAAACCCACATAACTAATTTAAAAAAAAATTCGGCCCAAGTCAGCCGAAAACATTAAAATCTAGTCCAATTAAAAAATCTTTAGCTTCTTCACCGTTACAGTTGATGTGCAGCCAATTACGGACCTAGATGGAAGGATGTCAGGTGAGTTGACCTCTCATTAACTTATCATTTTGATTAATTAATGTAAGTAATGTACAAATATTTAGCTAGTCATGACAGGTTATCCGCTACAAATATTTAGGTTGTAAACAAATTTTCAGTGAAGCGGGTTATCCGCTATTGGAGTTAAAACATAATAAAAAAAATTTAATATAAATAAGAATTTTCTATATAATAGACTTATGCTCCAAATTAAGATAGAGTTGTTGCTTTATTAGAGAAAGAAAACTAAAAAAAAAATTATTTTTTTTCTATTTTATTATATTAAATAAAAACAAGATTTTAGGCTCGATTTTAATGCTTTCGATTGACTTGGCCCGAATTTTGTTTTAATAGTGATGCATGTTCATATAACCCTTTTTTCAGATATCGCGACCCGCACCTGCATAACTCACTTCACTCAAAATTTGTTTACGACCTATGTCTTACAACGTCATGACTAACTAAATATTTTTATCCTACTTACACTAATCAATCAAAATGATAAGTTGTTAAAAAAAAAAAAAAAAAAAAGTTGACTAACGGTCAATGTTACTGTTCATCATTGACCGTTAGTCAGCTTAACCTCGGGCACAAGTATTAAGAGTTGAAGGTTTTTTCTGGGAAAATTCAATAATTCAAAGTTTTAACTGGGAAAAAAAAAAAAAGTTGAAGGTTTAAATTATGAATCATTTGCAATTTGGAGGTTTTTTATGGGATTTTCCCAATATTATAATATTCAAATTTCGATTTAATAAAAAAAAGAAACCCTTTTTTTCTCTCGAGAAACCAGAGTTTGCCCTAGCCACCCAAAAATATTGCCGCCGATTTGACCTCTCCGGTTGTCGGTGCTCCTCGTCGATGCTGTGTGAGGGTCCTTTTTGTGTTTTTTCTTGTTGTTCTCCTTAGCTTTTGGTCATCCTCAACCTATCCCTTGACAAATTTGGTTTTGCGGTGGTGTGTTGGCGGTGGTGCTTCTACGAGGTTTGGTATGGGATCTTCTTCTTTCGTCACATGGTTCCTCAATGTGCATCGAATTCTTCTAGGTCAGAGCAGCGCTTCGCGTCTTCTGGGTTTTCTCGGTGGTGGTGGATCTGTTTCGTTGATCTGTTGGATCAGTTGTGGCTCGCGACCAGTGACTCGGTTCAGCCTTTGATTGAGTCACGTCTCTGGTTTGGTATCATCATTCTCTCCATCGGATTTTTCTTTGATAGTGTTTGGTTTTGGCTGGATTAGTTGTTTAGGGAAGCTTAAATCGTTGATCTCAGATTGGTCATTGTTTGTTTAGTTTGGTATGGTTTTTGATGTGGTGAGAAGCTTTAGGTTTTGTCTGCGGGTAGCCTTCTTTGACTCCTAGCTCTGCCTTTATCACTATGCTCCTGTTAGTTTTCGGTGTG
Source organism: Crucihimalaya himalaica (assembly GCA_004349715.1). NCBI lineage: Eukaryota > Viridiplantae > Streptophyta > Magnoliopsida > Brassicales > Brassicaceae > Crucihimalaya > Crucihimalaya himalaica. The sequence goes on along the minus strand of SMJT01000025.1, from coordinate 474,983 downwards.
GTGTGGTGAAGGTTTCGTTTTGTGGGTTCGCCTCTCGGATGGTAGCTTCCTATAATGGCATCTACTAGCTCTCTGTTGGAACTTTGCTTGGTTTCAGGTTTGGGTTTTGGACGCTGTGGTAAGTTCGATTTCTTGTCCTTCTCTTTGCGTGGCGTAACCAGTTCTTAGTCTGTTGATGGTTATGGCTAGGTTTACGAAGGTCCGTGTTAAGGTTAAGTGGTCCTCTTTGGCGTTTTCCTCTCTTGAATCTCAAGGTTTCTCCTTGATCCATCATGTCTCGGTTGCATTGGTAACCAAATGGTCGTGTGGTGGTTAGGTTATGTGGTTCTTGCTTAGCCGTCTTCGTTTGTGCTGTAGAGGTGTTTGTGAACTCGGTTTGTCTGATGAGAAAGTCTTTTAGGTTCTTTTCGATGCTCCCTTCAATACCTATCTCTTCAGTGCTAAAAATGTTCTAGGAAATGTTAGCTGGTCTTTTGTGAGAATGAAGTCTCAGTGTTGTTGCTTTGGAGTCTTCGTTTGTTTCTCTTTAGTCTCTATCTTTTGTTTTTACCGTTCATCTTTGTTAGTTTTCCTGCTTGTTAGAGCTTTTTTTTCTTCGTTTAGGCGAAATATCCGGGGATATTTTGTTATCCATCGGTTTATTAATTTTAAACTCTAATCCTACTTGCTATTTATAATAAAATTAGATGACAAAAAATATATATATATATTAGAAGATATTTAAATGTGTTTGACAGTTGAGTTAAAGAAAATAAAGATAAACAACAAGCAAATGTGATAGTAGAAAAAATATAAAATACTATTTTTTAATATATAGAGGATATTTTTTATTTTTGTACCATTTTATTTGTAAAGTTAATTTGTGCCACTAAATTTTATTGAAAAAATAGTTGAAGGTAGGGTTGTAAAGTGATTGTATTACTATTTGTTGACAAAAGAAAAGTGATTGTAAATACTATTTTACCATTTTTTTAAAATGGGAAAAAACAAAAGACAAATCAGATGACAAGTGTGTTATACACCACGTGGCGTTCAAAAGTCATAATGCCACTTCTTTCACTTCCACTTCCACACAAGTTGCTGAATCTTCTTCTGCCCCAATGACCAACGCTTCGCGACAAAACATAACAACACATTTGCTTTCTCAGATGATCTTCGCCGGTCGACATATGATTAAGCACAAAATAGACTTTCAGTCTCCTCTTTATTTGTTTTCCATCTAATTCAATAATAGTGGTTATTGCAATCTCTTACCACCACATTGATAATAATATATCCCATTTATTCTAAATAACATATTAATACATTAGTACTAAACTGTTATAAAAATTAAAAAATGCATTTAGTTGAGTGGTTAACAGTTGATTTCTACAATTTTTATGTATTCAAAATTTGATTTTAGAAAGTCGTGGTAAAAATTGTGATATGGATTGATATGTTTCGATTCAAATGATATATTTTTAAAATCTATGTTACAAGAACTATGGAAAAAAAAGAAAGCTTCTTCTCTAGTGTTCTATATATATATAGAACACTAGAGAAGAAACTTTCCTTTGTTAGAGGATTCAAGAGTATAAATTACATAAATTATAGTTGCTTAAATTCAAGAGCATAATTACCAAAGATGTTATAATTATTTTACATAGATTATGATTGTATTTTTTCTTGAAGTTGCTTTTGATTTTTTTTGTTTATTTGAAAATGTATTTTATTATACAATTAATCAAGATTTAAAGCAAATAGTTTTTTTCTATAAAATATGGAAAATAATTTTTGAATTCTCTTAATTAGGTTTTTAGGAAACTAAAACCCAATAATAAAAGTTTTTTTTATTTGAAATCTGTTTTTAGGAAACTAAAACCCAATAATAAAAGGTTTTTTTATTTGAAATCTGTTTTCCATTTTCATAACAATTGTCTTTCATTTGAATGTTAACTTTATGCGTTTAAGATTTTGCCATAAGCCAATTTCTTTTTCTTTACACTAAAGCACGGCCGGAAGGGAACCACTCCATAGAAGCGCAGAACACATACTTTCTATCTTAACAAGATAATAACGCTTTGATAGCTTAAAAATCGAGCACCAATTTGACTGATGTACTTGGTTCTATTTTCTTATACCCTACTATCTTAATAGGCCTGGGTACCTGGATCAGAAGAACCGACCTGAACTTGAACCCGAAATATTAAAATATCCGAACGAGTACTAAGTTCAAAACCCGAATCCGAATCCGACCCAAGCTTGAATTCGAACCCGATAGAAACCCAACCTCGAACGGGTATCCGAACATGGCCAAAATATAAGTACATATTAATAATATATTGGTAATATTAATATAATAACCTAATGGCCCAAAATATTTGGATTTCTGAGTATTTTAGGTATTTTTGGATATTTTAATTAATTTTGGGTATATTCATGTAAAAATATTTAAATTTTTTTGAGTATTTTCAAATAGTTTAATGTTTCAGATACAAAATTTTGAAATTTTCTAATTTTTGGATATTTAGATAATCCCAAATCCAACCTAAAAATATAAAATATCAGAATAGATTCTAAAAACCTAAACTCGAAAACTTAAAAATACGAAATATCCGAACCTAACCTAAACAAATACCTAAACGTTCGGTCTTTACTGCTTTACTGATAATCTTATAAACGAAGCTGAAAAAGTTATAATTTATTTGATAAATTTTTTGGGTCAGGGCAACCACCAAGTTGCACATTTATTTAGTTATAAATAGTACTACGTATTATTATAAGGCAATCGATAAAGATTTTCTAATATATGTTCAAATAAAAGTATTTATTAGTATAATCTAAATACATCCTTTCGTGATTAAATTTTCTTGGAACTTCAATTTAGACAAGTGGCTCCGATCAACTTTCTGGCGACTTTTCCGGTGAGGTCCATCACCGGAATGACCGGGTCTTGGAGTCTTTGGATTCTTCGTAATGAGCATTATAACATGTAAAAATTGAAGTGAAATTGAATGAGAAATTGAACTCCAAAGTGGTTAGCTTGAAAGCTTATAATAACTTTATATTACAAAGTCCCACATTGGTTGAATGAAAAAATTTCCTCTAGTATATATGTTGTTACACTTATGAGAGTGTTCAACAACTAGATGGGAAGGGGAGACCATGGTGTAAGAGTTGGAGGGTCATTATGCAAAAACACACACGCGCGCGCGCCGCCGCCGGGCCGGGCTTCGGCTCGGGTCCAGGTCTTGGGTCTTGGTGAATGTGGGCCTTTATGCAACTTTTTGGGGAAACTTTTGGAGAAAATTTTTATGCAACTTTGCTTAAAATTTTTGACCAACTTAGAATCAATTGCATAATAAAGGCGCTTTGACCGAGCCTTAAACGTCCGCGCGAGATTCTCTCCGGGTCGTGCGCCTCACTCAATGCTCCACGATCTCCGCACACGTAGCGGATTTTGCGGATCGCACAACCTCTCCCTGCGTTTTCAAAAACAAAGACTCTCTCTTCATTTTCTATCTATCGTTCTAACAAAAACGAAAAAACAAAAAAACTCTCTCCCACATCAAATAGTAAGTGTTTGTCTCAAGAGTATATCGTATATATCACAGTTCGTAGATTCCGTTTTTTCAAGTGTTGCGAAAATGGTCTCGCCGTAGTTGTATCCTGGGATTCATCATCTCACAAACCGCCACACTGCGGGAGATTGTTTGAATTAAGAAAAAAGATCAAATCTTGCCTCTACGGGTTTTTCCTTAATTCGGTTTTATATACGTGTTTTGTTCTCCAGATTTTCGCGGTCTAACAGTCTTAATTCAAACAAAAATCCGTTTTCTGCTTATAGCCCTAAACGGATTTACAAAACGCGAACAGTTTTTCAAAATCGATTTCAAAACGTTTTCAAAACCGATACAAAACGTGTCTGCAAACGCTTTAGCGATTCTGTAGATCGTTTTCCAAACGGTATTTGCAACACATAAGATTTGGAATTCATTTACGCAAAGGCCTTTCGGCAGTTTCTCGAAATAACTCCATATCTGAATATTTGATCTTCAGGATCAACGAACACGGTTTACGTGAAGGTCTTTTCTGATAGTTTCACGAAACGTTACAAACGGTTCTGGGAATCTCATTTGGCGATTTTCACAGATTTAATTTAGTGATTTAATCACTAAATTTAAAATCGCTTATTAAACAAATTTATTTAAATTCTGATAATTAATTTATATTAATTTATCGAATTTATTTAAATTCTGCAAATTAATTTATATTAATTGTGCAAATTATTCGAATTAATTTATATTAATTTTGCAGATTAATTTATTAAATTAATTGAGTGAATTAAATAATTATTCCAATTATTAACCATATTTATATTTCTATACAGAAAAATGTCTAGCGGTGGTGAATTCAACGGAGCTGAGACAACCGTGGTTAACGGGAATGGTGAGCCGACAACCCAAGATGGTCAGCCACTTGCTCCTCCAAAACCCGTAGATGTCCAGATCTAGTCTGTGCCATCCCAGGTGGTGATGCCTGAGAAGTTTGACGGGAAGAACTTTGACTCGTGGCTGCAGGAAATGCATTTTTTCCTCTGCACGTTGAACTTCCAGAAATACCTCACGGAGGACAAACCCTTTCTGGCTGCTGACAACACAGATCTACATCTGGTGTCTAGCGTTGAAGCATGGGTCCACTCGGATTTCCTCTGCAAGGGATATATTCAAAACCGCCTGGAAGAGCCATTGTTTAAGGTTTACCGCCACGCTTTAACTTCCAAAGCTCTCTGGCAAGCTCTGGAAAAGAAGTACAGAACGTACAATGCAGGCGCGGGGAAAGCAGCCACAAGGAAGTTTCTCAGATACCAAATGGTGGACTCGAGGCCCATCATGGAGCAGGTACATGAGTTACAGATGATCGTGCAAGAGATAGCAGATGAAGGAATGAAGGTCTGCGACACCTTCTATGTGAATGTCTTCATCGACAAGCTACGGAATGATTTCTAGTCCTATCTCGAGTTCAAGCAAAAGCTTATCTCTTTGCTTAACTTGATTGCCAGGCTTCAAAACCAGTCAACTGAGCGCGAAAAGAGATTGGGGATCGCCATCGCCATTGATCATGACGCGAATGTTGCTGAAAACAAGAAGAAGGGGAAAGCCAAGGTTGTGTACAACAACAAAGCTGTTGTGCCTGTCAAGGCCGTGCCAAACAAGATGGCACCTCAACCTTCCGTCGCCTTCAAGAAGCAAGATGAAGGCAAGAGGTTCACTGGAAAGTGCAACTACTGTGGCAAGCTTGGTCACAAATCAGCGGATTGTCGCAACAAGGCCAGAAGCAGCAAGAGTCAGGCTTTTTTGACCGAAGAATACTTGTGTGTGGTGGTCACTGAGGAAAATATGGTCATGACTGACGAAAACCCTTTGGAGTGGTGGTATGACACAGGTGCTACTACTCACATCTGCATTGACAGAGACACATTCAGCACTTATCAGAAGTGCAGGTCTGAAGAGAGCTTGATGATGGGAAATGTGTCTCGCTCCAAGATTGTAGGAACTGGGAAGGTGGTCCTGAAGATGACTTCTGGGATGGATGTCACCATCTCGAACGTGAAGCATGTTCTAGACATGAGGAAGAATATGATCTCCGGGACTCTGCTGAGCAAGCACGGGTTTGCAACCAACCTTGATGCAAACAAACTGGTGATTAGGAAAAATGGGGTGTTTATTGGTAGGGGATTTGTTAAGGATGGTCTTATCAAAATGAATGTTCAACATGTTGTTAAGAAAACCATGGTAGCTTCGAGCTCTAAGGCTTCTATCGATAAAAATTCAGTTGCTTATTTGGTTGAGTCTTTTAATATTTGACATGAACGGTTAGGACATGTGAATTATAAATCTATGCAAGGATTAATTAATTTGAACCTAATCCCAAAACGCAAAATAAGCAAAGAAAAATGTGAAATTTGCGTACAAGCAAAACTCACAAAAACCTCGTCTCCTCGTGTTGAAAGAACTACCGAACCTCTCGCATTAATACACACGGATTTGTGTGATTTAAAATATGTACAAAGTAGAGGCGGTAAAAAAGTATTTTGTGACTTTCATAGATGATTGTACAAAATACTGCTATGTATATTTGCTACGTAGTAAAGATGAAGTCTTGGAGAAATTCAAAGAATATAAAATCGAAGTTGAAAACCAACTCTCGAAAACTATAAAAATAGTCAAAAGTGATAGAGAAGGCGAATATGACGGTCCGTTTAATGAATTTTGTCAATAAAATGGCATTATTCACCAAACAACAGCTCCCTATTCACCAGAATCCAACGGAGTTGCGGAAAGAAAAAACCGAACTCTGAAAGAAATGATGAACGCTATGTTGCAAGAATCTGGGTTACCCCAGAATCTGTGGGGGGGGGGGGAAGCGTTACTCACCACAAATCATATCCTCAGCAAAATACCGCACAAAGTAACCGGCAATACGTCGCATGAACTTTGGAAAGGTACAGTACCTGCGTACAAATACCTGAAAGTGTGGGGGTGTCTAGCAAAAGTCGCAGTACCGCCTCCTAAAAAGGTCACTATTGCACCTAAAACCGTAGATTGTATTTTTATCGGATATGCGCATAATAGTAGTGCTTACCGGTTTTTGGTACACATATCAGATATTCCGGATAACCAGGTAAATACAATTATGGAATCAAGAAATGCGTCTTTCTTTGAACACATATTTCCTTGTAAGGGTAAACAAAGTTCTAAAAAAACACGTGATGAAAGAGACGTAAACACCTCTTTCGACGTTGCTAGTACGTCAGGAATCTCTGTAGAAGATGCAGCAGACGAACCTAGACGTAGTAAAAGTGCACGTAAGGAAAAAACATTTGGTGACGATTTCTTGATGGTTCTTCTTGCAGCAAATGAACCATAAACATACACTGAAGCCATGAACATATCGGACGCTCCTTTATGGAAGGAAGCCATTAATAGGGAGATCGATTCCATAATGCAAAATCATACGTGGGAAATAACCGATCTACCTGAAGGGTTTAAAGCACTAGAGTGTAAATGGATTTTCAAAACAAAATTGAAAACCGATAACTCAATTGATAAGTACAAGGCAAGACTTGTGGTACAAGGATTCCGGCAAAAAGAAGGTCAAGATTTCTTTGACACCTATTCTCTAGTCACGAGAATAACTTCGATCAGAATGCTTGGCAGCGTTAAGAGACCTGGAAATACATCAAATGGATGTAAAAACAACTTTTCTAAATGGAGATTTAGAAGAGGAAATATAAATGAAACAACCTGAAGGTTTAGTGGTTCCAGGACAAGAAAATAAAGTCTGTAGACTTGTAAAATCATTGTATGGACTGAAACAAGCTCCAAAACAATGGCATAAAAAATTTGACAGAGTAATGATGTCAAATGGATTCAGCATTAATGAATGTGACAAATGCATATATATCAAAAGTACACCTAGCGGGTATATTTTGTTATGTTTGTATGTTGATGATATGCTTATCATGGGCAGTAATAAAGATATAATCCAGCAAACTAAAAACATGCTTCATAGACAATTTGATATGAAAGACATAAGTTTGGCAGATGTCATTAGAAATTCAAATCACTAGAACTTTCGACAGGATTATTCTGTCACAAGCTCATTATGCAGAAAAAATTCTTGAGAGATTCAAGAACTATTCAAATGGGACCGCAAAAACTCTTGTGGATGCTCAACTTCACCTAACTAAAAATTTAGGTCAAGCGGTATCACAGATAAAGTATGCACGGGTGATCGGTAGTCTGATGTATCTAACCAACTGTACTAGACCGGACTTAGCACACACACTAAATGTACTAAGTCGCTACATCAGTAATCCAGGCCATAAACATTGGAAAGCCATAACTAGAGTATTAAATTACTTGAGATACACAAAAAGTTATGGACTGCACTATGGTAAAGAACCTGCAATTTTGGAAGGATACAGTGACGCTAACTGGATATCTGACTCCAAAAACTCGAAATCCACAAGTGGATACGTCTTTACTCTAGCAGGTGCAGCGATCTCATAGAAATCTGCGAAACAAACTCTATTGGCCAGATCAACCATGGAGTATGAGTTTATAGCTTTAGATAAAGCCGCAAAAGAAGCAGAATAGCTTCGAAGTTTATTGGAAGATATTCCAATGTGGGAGAAACCAGTATCGGCACTACGTATACACTGTGATAGTCAATCGGCTATAGCCTGAGCACTGAATACTCTCTATAATGGTAAATCTCGTCACATCAGAAGACGACATAAAACCATTAGACACTTGATCTCCAGTGGGGTAATTACACTAGATTATATTAAATCAGCTGATAACCTAGCGGATCCGTTTACCAAAGGTTTAGCTCGAGATCAAGTTGTAAAATCATCAAGAGGAATGGGTTTAAAGCCTATAAATTAAGAAGATGTTTAATGGAAACCCCACCTATATGACTGGAGATCCCAAAATTTGGGTTCAAAGGGAAAACTAAATCAAATAGAATCTGTCTGGAGCACTGTAAAACACAACCCAGTTACCAGGATGATAAACAGTGCTTCATGTATGTGTAAAGGATAAGCAATGCTTTTAATGATTTGAGTCCATAGCTTTGAAATATCAGTGAAGTTATTACAGGAGACTTCTGAAAACAAAAGCTAGTGGCAAATCACCAAGTGAGTGTATAATGAGGCCGTTTCTTGGAGAATGAAGGTCAGACTATATTCTCTAAGTTCACTTATGAAATCCAGGAAATGTTCAAGGCCAAAATTAACACAATAGAGAACTTGGTTCTACAAGAAAAAGAAGCTGGGTCATACCTGTTGTCTCGATTTACATAAAAATCTGGGTGGTTCAAGACATCATGTTCACCTCCAGGCCAAGTAAACCCGACAGATATTAATAATGAGTGGTTCAAGGCTGAAACATTGCTACCATCTCAGACACAGTTTTTTTTTCGCATATACTCTTGAAAGTCGAGTCTGTCTAGTCTGTCAAGTATTAGGTTATTAAGTTAGAGAAACTTTTTCTATGTTCAGAGTCAATCATATTCATGTGGGAGATTGTTGGAACTTCAATTTAGATAAGTGGTTCCGGCCAACTTTTCGGCGACTTTTTCGGTGAGGTCCGTCACCGGAATGACCGGGTCTTGGAGTCTTTGGATTCCTCGTAATGAGCACTATAACATAGTGTAGTTACATGTAAAAATTTGAGTAAAATTGAATGAGAAATTGAACTCCAAAGTGGTTAGCTTGAAAGATTATAATAACTTTATATTACAAAGTCCCACATTGGTTGAATGAAACATTTCTCTCTAGTATATATGTTGTTACACTTATGAGAGTGTTCAACAACTAGATGGGAAAGGGAGACCATGGTGTAAGAGTCGGAGGGCCATTATGCAAAAACACACACGTGCGCGCGCCGTCGCCAACGCCGCCGGGCCGGGCTTGGGGCTTAGGTCTTGTGGGCCTTTAGGCCTACAAAGATTGTTCTTTTTGGAGAAAAATATTATGCAACTTTGCTTAAAAAATTTTGACCAACTTAGAATCAATTGCATAATAAAGGCGCTTTGACCGAGCCTTAAACGTCCGCACGAGATTCTCTCCGGGTCGTGCGCCTCACTCAATGCTCCCTGCACTCTCTCTTCATTTTCTATCTATCGTTCTAACAAAAACGAAAAAACAAAATTACTCTCTCCCACATCAAACAGTAAGTGTCTGTCTCAAGAGTATATCGTAGATATCACAGTTCGTAGATTCCGTTTTTTTGAGTGTTGCGAAAACGGTCTCGCCGTAGTTGTATCCTGAGATTCATCATCTCACAAACCGCCACACTGCGGGAGATTGTTTGAATTAAGGAAAAAGATCAAATCTTGCCTCTACGGGTTTTTCCTTAATTCGGTTTTATATTCGTGTTTTGTTCTCCAGATTTTTGCGGTCTAGCAAATCTCACAGTATCGAGGTCTACTAAGAATTTATTTGATGTTGTTTGTTTTGGTAGTGTCAATATAAATATGGAACAAATGAAACAATATATTGTTATAGGAAAAAACCTTTAAAAATATACTAACTATAGACAGAAAATACACAAACTTTTAGTATTATCCAAATAATACACAAATTATTTCATGTTGGTAATTTAATATACATGTTTCAAAATTTTAACTTTTGGCATACGATGTTAACAGACAAACTTATGGATGTTAAGTACAACTAACACGTGGTTAAAAAAACATTTTTTTGCCTCAAGTGTTTTCCCCAAATCGACATCCCAATTGAAAAAATCCCTAAATTCGATTTGGAAAAATTTAGAAACACTAGTTACGATAACTCAATCGATTCTTCAACAAAAATCTCAAATCGACTGCTCAATAGAAATATTTTTTCTTCTTAGACGGAATTAGTCTCTTCTACATGTGATATGTGAAAGCATTTCTTCTTTAGGATTCAAAGAGACGGTTCGTAGGAAATCACAAAATGAGGTATGAGAAAATTGGGATTTTGCTTTTGTTAGGGTATGATAGTTCGATTGTTCGTTTGCTTTGGTGAATCTATTGGGGAAAAGGGTAGGCTAGGATTTTTTTATTGTTCGATTTGCTTATGTTAGATTACTCAATTCAATTTGCTTCTGCTCGCGATTAGAGAATATGATTGGGTGATTGATTTTGAGAAAGAATTTGGGATAGTGTATATTTTTTTATTGTTCGATTTGCTTCTGTTAGATTACTCAATTCAATTTGCTTCTGCTCGCGATTAGAGAATAGGATTGGGTGATTGATTTTGAGAAAGAATTTGGGATAGTGTATGGGTTGATTGTTCGATTTCTTTCCCCCATTTATATTGCTTCTTTTAGATTACCCAATTCGATTTGGTTCTATTTTGTTTCTCTTCGATGGCTGACCAGAATTCAATTACAATTTAGTGATTTTGAAACCATCAAACTCAATATACACTATGGAGGTGATGTTGTTTTGGAAGATGACAAGTTTAGTTACAAAGGAGGATTCGAAAAAAAGATATGGTTTTGGATCCTGATTTTGCAACATGGTCGATCTTTGTTGAATTATGTGAGGAAAATGGAATTAGTGATGTTGTTGAACAAGTCTGGTACAAGCTTTCAGAGGAGAACATAAAGTCAACAAGAGTTATATGTGAAGACAAAGATGTTGGCATTATGCAAATGTGTAGTGAAGCTATGACTACGGGTGAAATAGATGTGTTTCTTCAACAAGGGGTGTCTGGACCTTGTTCCCCACTCTGAAATCCTACGAATGAAGTTGAAAATGATGGTGCTGAAGCAAATCTTGAGGATGGTGATGGTCCTGAAACAGATTCTGAGGATGGTGATGGTGTTGAAGCTAATCTTGATGGTGCTGAAGCTAATAATTAAGATGGTGAGGAAATTGAGGATGGTAATGAAGATATTGTAGCAGAGGAAGGTAATGATCCATGGTTACAGTCTTTCTTTGATGAAGTCCACATTGAAGAAAATGTTGAGGGTGGTCAAGTCCACATTGAGGAAACTGTTGATGATGGTAAAGTTGCTGAGAAAACTGCTGAGGGTTGGCAATATGTTGAGGGTGGTGAGCATGTGGCTGATAATGATGATGATGAAGTTGAGAGCCAGTGTATGGATGATGATTATCCAGAGCCATTTGCAGGGACAGATGATAAATGGGAAGATTTCAACAAAGAGGAAACAATGAAATATAGAGAGAGATACCAAAAACACATGCCTCCCTATTTGTGGTTGATGCAAGCCTTTAAAAGTAGAGATGAGTTCAAGGATCAGTTACTGCGGTATGTCCTCAAGACCAGCTTTGATGTGAAGTTCTGTATATGGGAACAAACTAAGCTTGCAACCATTTGCACACACGAGAAATTTAAGTGGAAGATATATTGCTCTGTTGAGAATCCTAAAAGGAGATTGTTGGTGAAGATGTTTGTTAATGAAAATAGCCATCTTAAGACTTCAAAAGCAAGGATCTTAAAGCAAGACGTCATTGCAAGGTTGTTCTCATAAGAAGTTAGGAGAAGACCAACTTTAAAATGGACTGACATCAAAGATGAGATCATGATGAGGTACATTATCTCTGTCTCTAAGTGGATATGCATTAAAGCAAGAAAAATGGCATTGGATATGGTCATAGAAACGCAGAAGGAGCAGTTTGCAAACTTGTGGGACTATGAGGCTAAGCTAATCCGGTCCAACAAATACATAAGTACTGAGATTGTTAAAATTCCAAAGTAAGATGGTAAGCAAGTGTTTGATAGATTCTATATATGTTTTGAACCTCTGAGGAGTACATGGAAGAAGTGTTGTAAACCTATTATCGGCTTAGACGGATCCTTCATGAAGTGAGAGTTGAAAGGTGAGATACTTACATCTATAGGTAGAGATGCGGATAATAGGATATATCCCATACTTGGACTATAGGTAGAGTGCAGGACAATGATTCATGGGCTTGGTTTGTTGATAAATTGAAGATTGATTTGGATTTGCAGTTAGGGAATGGTTACACAATAATTTCTGACAAGCAAAAGGGTTTGTTAAATATTGTGTCAGATATCCTTCCAAATGCAGTGCATAGACATTGTGCTAGACACATATTTGCCAACTGGAAGAATGTGTATGGTGATCATGAGTATGAGGTGTACTTCTGAATTGTAGCATATAGTGCAATTAAGGATGATTTCAGTTCAACATGGATGCTTTGAAGGCTTATAATCCAGTTGCACATGAAGACTTATTGCGCACTGAACTAAAGACATGGTGTAGAGCCTTATTTAGACATCCTGCAATATGTGAGGATGTTTGTAATAACCTCTCAAAAAGATTCAACACGACAATCAAAGAAGTCCATAAGTTGCCATTTATCGACATGCTTGAAGAGATAAGAAGACTAGCTATGAAGTGTATAAGCAGGAGGCGTGAGAAATTTGGTAAATGTCAAACAAAGTTTCTATCCCATTAATCAATACATACCCTAGATAATACCACTTACTACTTCACCATTGCAAGGATCATGGTTGTCACAACAATGAAACCTCCCCAAAAAATGAGAATGAACTGTCACATGATTGTTCCCTCTGTTTGAAGGCCATAACTTCAACTACAAGCTTTTCCTTATCTTCTTTAAGCTTTTTTCCCCTCTTCAAGTATTTCCTTCTTCTCTCCAACCTTTTACTTATTCTCTTTAAAATTATTAGATAGAACAACTGAATTTGTTGTCTCACTCACGATTCTTTGATAATATGCCATCACAAATTCTTGAAGTGATTTGATTTTGATTTTTTGGTAACGAATCTCATCACGTGCCTCCAATAAGCTCACTTTCTGCCAACCATATGGCTTTTCAACATCTGCCCATCTACAGAATCCATGAACATTGCATCTGGAAAATCGTCGTTCCGGATTCTCATCAGTCCACGATTTCAAGATCCTTGTTGTTCTTCCACATTGGTTGCAAAGAGGACACGAGTTTCTTGTGAACGAATTTGCAGTAGACCAAAAACTTTCAGCAGACACCATTGTAGTGTGTTGTAGAAGAGTAGAAGTGAGAGTAAGAGAGAAAAAAGAGAATAGAAGAGAGATTGAGAGCAAAGAGATAAATTTATGGATTTTGTCAATATGAATGTTGATTTGGGAAAAACACAGAAAGGAAAAGAGTTTTTTTTAACCACGTGTTAATTGCACTTAACATTCGTAAACTAGTTCGTTAACGTTATTTGCTAAAAATTAAAATTTTAAAACTTTGTGTATTAAATTATCAATATAAAATAATTTATATATTATTTAAGTAACACTAAAAATTTGTATATTTTTTATTTATAAAAATTAAAATTGATATGTTTTTAAGGATTTATACCTTCTTATCACATATATGCATCACGAATATCACATGTCATCTATCTATTGGATTAAATATAATATATTACCAGATAATAGTGGGCCAATCGATAAGTGACATAGAAAATTCTAAACATGTAATAATCTGATTAGGTATTTTGTCTTCTATTTTCGGCAAGCGACTAAAATAATAATAATCCTTATTATAAAATTATATCAATTTAAATAAATATAGTATTAGAAGATTGACTTAAACCAGACCCTCAAATAATTGGAACTGTATAAAATAAATAATGGAGCTAGTCTCCGCTATAAGTCATTATTATTCAAAAATTAGTTGAAAACTTAGCTAACCCAATTAATATTTTCTCTGTTGCTTCACCCAAGACTCATCCCCCCTCTTGAATCGATACAACGTCACTATTCTTTATTAAATTTTCATGATGGTAAATCAATTTCGGTATTCAACATTTTATCGATCGTACAAATAGTTTTTTTTTTATATATAATATGTACTAATTTGTAACAACTAGTCATTGCGTTGACAAAAAAAAAACAACTAGTCATTGCCAAATTGTATTAGATTGACCATATAAATGAAATAATGTGCTCAGCGTCTATTTCTGATTAATGGCTAACTTTCTTATGCATATAAATTTATTTAATAGATAAATTTGAATTTATCATATACTACATAATCTATGCATCTATGGCAAATCGATTTATATCTACAAGTTAAAATGTGAAAAATGTGTAGTTGTTACATAGAAAATATAATCAAGTTTAAACCATCGTCTACATTACAACGCTTAGTCGGAATTTATGTGATTTTATGCGTCTTACACATTTACAACATAAAACATAATAAATATAATATTATAGATAAAAATTTATTAAAAATATATATTAAAATATAAATCTTAAAAAAAAGTTAAAAAACATTAGTTTAATTCATATCAAATAATATATGAATGTTTATAACCATGTATATGGAGATAAACTTATAAATTTAAATATATTTATTTGGTAATTGGAAAATACACTAAAACGGGAACTATGCAGGTTTAAACGATCATTTAGATGTCTCTTGAGCGTTTAGCGCCTAAAGGGTCTAGACTACGACTTTTTAGAACATTGATTTACGCAAATTATATGTTTTGTCACTATTAAATAAAAGAGGTTAATAGATAAATATATTAATTAAACAGAATAATATTAGGACCAAAAATATAGGCAAACAAGAAATAGGTTAAGGATTAAGACAGTACATAAATAAGGATAATTTCTGTAGAACAATAGAATAAGATGGTGTCCACTGATTATTTTATGGTTGTCAATATCTTTCTTTTCTCATTGTACATTCACATCCACTAAATTAAAGAAAACTAATGCATATAATAGTAACGTAAATGGCATCATCACATTACATAATATTAATGCCAACTATACACAATTAGTGACATTTATACACATACAGCAAATTGCATTTCTATTCATATTTCTTTTTGATGGATTTTTGTACATAGATATCCATTAGTGATGTGATTATTATAGCCATATTTTATTTGGCAAAATCTGAGCAGTGTTATTTTTAAACACTTAAGAACCGGAATTAATCTGCATCGGAATAGTTTTGTCCGGTTTGTAAAATGAATAATTAGTTAAGCATAGATTGAATTCATTTTTAAGTAGTTGAACCAACTATAAAGAATAATCGGACATCAAAACCATAGTATATAAAAATCAGACTCTATTTTTACTTAGTAGTTAAACCATATATAATGGCCGATGGTACTCGATGCTTTATTAACTAGCAAAAGAATATTCTTCGATCACAATATACAAAGTTTGATCCAAACTGACATCTCCTACATGGTCTGAAGGGGAATTTTCAAACTTACACTGGAGAACATTCACTCGACCACGCACCTTGGTTCAACCAAAACTTAGACTTAATACAAATTTTTGGATTTATACATTAGTCAGATCAAATTTTATCAAACGATTTTGTTAAAGATACATTTGTGGCACTTCGCCCCTAACTCGTCCTAGCGACTGAGGTTTATCCCCTTTTTCCAACCCACAAATGTATTTTATTATTTGTATGTTGTCCGGTTATCTGATTAAAGAACAGGTCCGAGAGATTTGGCTCCACAATTTATTTAATAACAATAAAATCAGATCCACGAAAAAAAATCAAATTATATCACTCATCTTTTCAAAATTAAGTGGAATTTAGGCATTATGTTTTAAAATAGATATCGTTTTGGATATACAATGTAAATTTCAAGTAAAAATATTTTTCTGAACTCATAATCAAAAAAATTTTTAAAAATTCAAATTATATCACTCATCTCTTCAAAATTAAATGGAATTTAGGGCATTATGTTTTAAAATAGAATATCGTTTTGGATATACAATTTAAATTTGAAGTAAAAATATTTTTCTGAACTCATAATCAAAAAAATTTTTAAAAATTCAAATTATATCACTCATCTCTTCAAAATTAAATGAAATTTAGACATTATGTTCTAAAATAGATATCGTTTTGGATATACAATGTAAATTTGAAGTAAAAAATATTTTTTTGAACTCATAATCAATTTTTTTAAAAAAATAGAAAAAATGTGTGAAAAGGATATTCATTAATAAACTGATGGACTAGTTAAAATAACAAATTAACTCAGTGTAAAGTGGTGTTAAACATGTAAAAACATTGCAAGTCTCTTATAAAAGTTTCTCACTCACAAGAAAATAGAAAAATAATAGATATTAATATTTTATTTGGAGAGCCTCTTAAAAACATTTTAAAAGTTTTTTTAGTAAAATATTAATATCTATTATTTTTTTATAAATGAGAGATTCTTGTGAAACGCTTACATCGCAAATGCTCTAAAATCATTAATCAAATGAACAATAATTACGTTACTGTTTATTAATGACAATGTAAAAAGCTTCTATTTCTTGATTAGATTGGGTGAATTTCTTTTTTTTTTTGTTGTCTAATTGAATCAGATATTTTTGATTAATTTCCCATTATGTGCATAAAAAAGTAAACAACTAAAAAACCTAAATGAAAATTTGAAGATTTAACATAAACAATAATAAATGTGAAAAGGAGAAGAAGAAACAAGGAAAGTGGGAGGATGGGTTCGGTACATTGAACCCTCCGTAGCAAAAGCAAGGTCTCTCTCTCTCTCTCTCTCTCAGCTTCGGTTTTTTTAGGCTCGGTTTATAGGTTCGGAGTAGTCGACTTTTGTGCGGATAAGAACGACTCTTCGCTCTTTGTTTTTACACGAACATCTCTCTCTCTCTCTCTCTCTCTCTCCTCTGCTCTGCCCACTCTCTCTCTTCTTTCTCTCACTAAAAGAAACTGGCGATCGAAGAGAATCAACAACAAGCTACTGTCAGAGAAATCAAACCCAAGAACACAAGAATCATCATGGTAATCACAATCGAACAAAGATTTAAAATTTGTTTTTTTTTTCTTCAAATGTGTTATTTTTAGTTTGATCATAAATGCTCTGTTTCAACTTCAAAAGATCGATTAAAATTCCACCAAGAACTCTTTTTTCTCCCCAGCTCTGATCAATCTTCGTTTGCTTTTCCTAATGGGTTCTCTCAAAACTCGAATCTTTTTTTCCTCAAATTGATTCTTTTAAAATTTGACTATGTTCTATAGAACGATACGTATTCCTTTCTTAAGGTTTGTTTGGTTCTCATCGTCTGAGATTATTTTTTTTGTGTTACAGGGAGCTGAAGAAGAAAACAATAAGACATGGCCTCCATGGCTAAAACCTCTGCTTCGAGAGAAGTTCTTCGTACAATGCAAATTACACGCAGATTCACATAAGAGTGAGTGTAACATGTACTGTTTAGACTGTACCAATGGCCCTCTCTGTTCCCTCTGTCTCTCTTTCCACAAAGATCATCACGCCATTCAGGTTCGTTTCTATTTCACTATGATTCTTCTTGTCAGATTCTTTTCAGTTTCAGATTACTATAAAACATAAAGTTCAGAGCTTTTTACCGAGTGAGAGAGAGAGAACATGTGGTTAAAATCCAGATTTTGTTAGTTTGGTTGGTCATCTAACTTTTTTTTTCATTTATTATTCCGGGATTCTCGGGAAACTTTCTCGAGAAAAAAACCCAAAGAGTTTCTACTTTGTTTGATTGATATTTTTTCTTGGTGATTCTGAGTTTGTATGTTGATTTAATTTACAGATAAGGAGATCATCGTATCATGATGTTATAAGAGTGTCTGAGATTCAGAAGTTTCTGGACATAACAGGAGTTCAAACATATGTGATTAACAGTGCTAAAGTTGTCTTCTTGAACGAGAGACCTCAGCCTCGACCTGGCAAAGGTGTGATCAATACCTGCGAAGTCTGTTATCGAAGCCTTGTTGATTCCTTCAGATTCTGCTCTCTAGGTTGCAAGGTAACCAAAAAAATAAAACTTTTCATTGTTGGATTTGAGTGAAAAACATTAATGTCTTTGATCCTAAATGCTTTAGGAGTTAGTTATGTGTTGGTTTGGCTTATGAAATTGAGAAAGTATAAGAATCTGAAGGAATGCTGGAAAATTAAGTAATTTGGGTCGATAAAAAACCTGGTAAATAAAAGAAATAATCTAACAGAAATGTCAAATTTTTGGTCGGTAAATATATATTTACTTGTGGAGAAAGTTAACTCAATAAATATGTAGCTATTTCTGGGTCTATGTACTAAACCAAATACTATTTGAGGAAGAAAAATATAATAAGTCTAAACTTAGTTGAATAGGTAAACTAACTACTATTCAATAATTTCCTCTTTTATATTGAATGTGTAATTAGACCGTCATTTATTCTTTAATCCTTATATGATGGGAATTGAGAAAAGGACTTTAAAAAAGGATATTTTTTGTTGGGTGGGCGATAAAATGTGGGGCAATGATAGCAACTTCAAGAAATTGTGGAGTTGGAAAATAAAAAATAGCATTTGGGTTGACGAGAAAGTAGGGTAGAAAATTCCAAGTCAATTAAAAGCTTCGTCCTTAAGTAACATACTTCATTTTCATTACTTTTCTAATGGGTTTCAACATCTTTCATATTTGTTGTTAGGAGATAGTTACTAAGATAACCCTAAATACTTATATTGTTTTTGATTAGATCTCTGGAATATCGAAGAAGAAAAGAAAGGATTGGTCGAACAACCTTTCGGATTCGGATGATTCGTATAGCAGTACGAGTATCGGAAGGCTCAAGAAGAATGACGACATTATGAATAATAGTTTCACGCCATCAACACCGCCTCTATCAGCTGTGAATCGTCGAATTGCAAAACGAAGGAAGGGAATCCCGCATCGTGCTCCTTTTGGAGGACTAATCATAGAATACTAAGAAAGAAAATGGTAATGTATAGTCTTATGCTAATCACAATCACTAGTACTAGTTCCGAGTATTTATGTTTATATGTCTATAATGGTATAAAAGCAAAAAAGCTTAACATAATAGTATTGTGTAGATATGATGGGTAAAAAAGGTGGGGAAAAGATAATAGAATGAAGTATAAATAGAATACTTGTGCCTGTATATTTTGGGCACAATGGGTAAATATGTAAATGTAGAATAGTGTTGTGGAAAAGACAATAGTAATAAGTATATGTGATGCAATGCAAATGTGAATGGAATAAAGGGCATTTTATTTCGATGTACTTGTTTCTTGTTTTTTTGTTCACACTCTCAATATTTCAGTTTTTAATAGATTTCAACTTGTATTTTTCCTAAAAGTGAGTTCATATAACTAAACCATTCACGGCAAGAGAACATAGATAGAAAAAAAAAAAGAGATCATTTCGCTCAACCCCTTTATATGCATTTGACTATATAATTCACTTCCCAATTTATTTATTTTTATTATAATCTTATCTCATTACTATTTGAGGAAATAACCAGAAGCAAAAATAAACAAGTCTATGTCTTGTTTTCTCATTAATATCCGCATCCAAACCGAAAAACCTTATCCGAATTCGAACTTAAAATTTTAAAATAGCCGAACGGGTCCTAAACTCAAAACCCAAAAACCCAAACCCGAATCTAAATCCGAACAGGTATCCGAGCATGCTCGTAATAGATACATACTAATAATATATCAGTAATATTTATACTAGTAATAACCCAAGTGTCTAAAATGTTTGGGTTTTCTGGACATTTTGCGTATTTTCAAGTATTTTAATTATTTTTAGGTATATTCAGTAAAAAATATTTGGGTTTTTTTTTGGAAATTTTTGAATAGTTTGGAGACCCAGATACAAAATTTCCGATTTTCGAGTAATTGGGTAAACGTGAACCCGACCTGAACCGAACCTGATCCGAAAATATAAAATACCCTAATGAACTCTAGAGACTTAATCCAAAAACCCAAAAGACCAGAACCGAATCACAAACGGTCCAGCATTAAACAAGTCTATACATATAAATATTGATCGAGGGGGGAGCCAATATATATATATTGATTGAGGGTGTTATTTAATCAATGATTTACAGTTTATTATCTAAAGTTTATCATTTTCTAGATTTAAAAATTTAGTTAGCATTTATAAGAATTCATGCGTATAGATTCTGAAATTTTCGTGTTACACCTTAGATTTTATTTCTAAAATTTTCCTTATGAAATTCTATTAGATTTTCGACGGATTTCTTATGCCGTGAGACTGTATACGACATGTTCACCATGCGGCTCAAATTGATCATGATGGTGTATAGATAGAGCTCGATTACGGCGTAACTAAGCTTACTCCGGTGGCTTTTTCGAGCATAAATTCAGATGACCAAAGAAGGAAAGATATTAGCATGAGTTGTGCACGTGCGGTGACTTACACGCCTCGTGTTGTGTTATTATTGGCATACGATCATGGCTCGAGAGGGACGAAGCCAATGATGTATTCTGGGAATAAAGGCATCTATGAGAGTGGGCTTTCAAGCTTTTTAATGGGCAGCTTTTGTATCATATTGTGGGAGTCATTATCGTCATCTTTTTTGCCCATCCGATCGCCCAAACGGCATATAATTGCCGATCATGTAATCTTGGCCGTTGGATTCTCTCTAACTTGTCAGAAACGTGACACAAAAATTTTTAAAAAAAAATCCAGTATAAATTAGTTTATCATGTTGTCATTTTGTTTTTGTAATCATGTAACAGTACTATTGGTACTATAAAATAAAATAGAAAAGGAACAATTCTGGAACAAGCATGTGTCATGATGCTGCCAAACCCACTCACACCACGTAAATTGTTTCGTCTGATTGTCCAACAATATAATATATAATAACAATATTTTAATTGTTTCTTAACTTCTAGTGATAATTCGTAAGCTAAGTGGTAAGTGAGATGTGATTAATCCATTAAACAAATCTTTTGTTTGATTTATGAACAGGTGACCAACATTCACCTACTTTTTTATACACTGATCGGTTGATAATAAATATAACAAAATCCACATAATAGTGCTATAAGCTATCTAATTTATTGAGGATAGGTTGAAAGTGCTGTTAAAACATTAGGGATTATGGAAATATAGATCATGGAAATAGCTTATGGAAGTTATATAATCAGATCACACACAACTAAAAGTTGCTTTCTATTAACTATTTCATAGTGATCTAATGGTAAAAAGTTATCTTGAAATTATAAAATTATCGTTCGAATCAAATTGGCCATTATTAGAATACATTACGCTCAACTGGTTTCGGAAATCAGTTAAGGTTTCAGTTCGAGATCCTTTGGTTATAAAAAAGATTTTTTGTTTACCACAAATAATGTTTTAAAATTATAAACATGAAATTATTATCCTATTTTTAACTAAATGAGTATCTGCGCGTATGCGCGTGCGCAGATTTTGTTTTATCCGTTTTTTACTTTAATTTTACATTCACATATTATTTTGAAAGAAAATATGTTTTGTTTAATTAACCTAAACTTTTTTCCAGTGTGAAAACATTTGAAAGTGGAAGATATACATATTACATTGGAAAAATGCTCAATCTTTCATAATAAACTATTTTAAAGGTTTTTAAATCAAATTTCATTTTACTTTTTTTAGCTTATTAACTTTTTTCTTTCGTCGTATTAGATTGCATTTTTTTAATCTGTGATTTCATATATGAGCATAGTTACATATTGTGAGTTCGATCTCTCCCAAAACCTAAACCCTTTTAAATATGTAGTTTGTACTATTACATTCTGAAAATATTAACTTTCAAACATAGTAACGTCCAAAAATTATTAGCATCAAAATTCTGTCTTCTAAACTTAATTCAGAGTTATTTTGTGAAACATCTAACATCAATAAATTTAAAATCTTCTTGCTCCTGTTTTTTTTTTGCTTCTAGGTAAACAATTAAATTAAAAAAAAAACCAAGTTTATAACATATGAAAAAACCAAAAAAATCATTATAAGAAAAACTATACAAAATACTTATATTGCTACCGTTGATCTTACACTGTATCCATCAACCAACACTTTAGCATTGTTAAATGATGAACACGTTTTTTATTTACCAAAAAGTGTGTGGTACTTCTTTCCAGGTATCGTTTACAAACATATATATAATATATATAACAAATGAAAGATAAACCATAAGTTTGATTAAAGAGAACCAAAAATAAAATAAAACTTTTGCCAACAATTACCTCTAAATCTCACCAAAATACTCTGACACCCAAAAAATATATTCAAACCTTTTTATAAACCAAATTTCACTCGAAACTCTCCAACCAAGTCACACCAGCTGAACTTCTTTAAAGTATACCCAATGTGTCTTTGTGTATCAAAATTATGGGGCATCGACAACGTTTTATTATTGTCTAAGCGTATTATACATGTTGAATACAACAACTAACATATTAAACAGTCAAAAACATTTTAAGACATTCATAGTTAAACTTGTTACCTTGAATCTTGAAATAATGCGTCTATGAAAATGCATCGTAACGTACCCTAAAATTATACCAGTTAAAATGTGAGAATATTCGACATGCAAAGACCGTGTTAGATTTTTTCTTAAAATATGTAAGCAAAAGTTGTAATATAGTGTTAGATAATCCTAGTTATAAATATTTTGTTTGTTGTTCATCTTGTCCCTAAGATCAAGAAAATTTATAACGTATTTTCATGTATCTTCATGTAGCCATTTAATTTTCAATGCTTCATTATTTTACTTGTCGATG
Source organism: Crucihimalaya himalaica (assembly GCA_004349715.1). Lineage (NCBI taxonomy): Eukaryota > Viridiplantae > Streptophyta > Magnoliopsida > Brassicales > Brassicaceae > Crucihimalaya > Crucihimalaya himalaica. The sequence goes on along the minus strand of SMJT01000025.1, from coordinate 451,912 downwards.
CTCATACTTTACCAAAACACCCTTACTTGTTTTTTTCACCTTGGTTGTTTCCTAAGATATGAATCCACAAGACAAATATAAAGAGAAGATGATGAAACAATCTGAAACGGTAAAAATTTCACTACCACTTTGTTGGTGTATTTTCTTCATACCTTGATCATTATAAAATTTCATTAGAATGCCTCAATAATTATATTCGTTAGAATTGAAAGATTCGATCAGATTCGATGCTAAGAAGATATAGCAGCATCCATCATAGTTTTTCTTCTTGGAAGACCCATAACCTCAACCTTAGATGATTCAATCATACTATGATTTTATTTTTTAAAATTAAGCTACAAAATTATGGCTCCATTTTCTTATATCTCTTATCATCAACAATGTCACAATTTTAATCCTAAATATTCCTTTCGCCAACACCAAAATCACCACCATAGATCTCTCCTATCCCTCGTCTCTATTTATGTTGAATCTGATGCTAGAGTCACCGCTTATATCATTATGTTGCGCTGTCTCATCAGTCTCGATACCATATTTTACTTGAAAAGGTTATCGATTTTTTTGGATAAACCGTGATTTTATACGGTTATTGAATCATCTAAGCGGTGAGAACATGAGAACATGATGAGGTTTGAGGTTAGAAGATATACTCATCATGATGAGGTTAGAAGATATACGATTTTAGGATACGATTTTATCATGAGAACATGAGAACATGATGAGGTTAGAAGATATACTCATTTCTCATGTGGTATTTCAATCTCTTTGCCAATCTTGTAGAAATATTTTATACGGTTAGACTCGTAAATCCTAAAATAATTTTGAAAATTTGTTAAATTGTTTAACTTACCAGTGTAATTGATATTGTTATAATTGGTAAGAAGAATAATCTCGCTAAGAAAATTGATTATATATTTTTTAATCTCATCAATCTCCTCTCCAAACATCGCTTGCAAAAATTTACGACTCGAGATCGTCTTATTTATTTCTTTTAGTTATGGTATAGTATAAAGTCATTGATTTGAGCAATTGGATGTAAAGAGAAGTATGAAATATACTAATTAGATTAAACAATTATAAAAATCTATTTTTTTATGGAAAAGATAAAATAAAATGAAAGAAATTTTATTAGTTTTACATTAAAAGAGTCTTACGTTTAATATTTAATTTAATATTTAATTATTAGTATTAATTTTTTAAAAGAATATATGTCATTCTTTATCTATTTTTTTAAAGAACTAAGTTCCACTAGACAACATTCTTAGTTGTCTACTAGACATGCTAAACAGTTCTTTTGGACATTTAAACAACGTGAGATCACCTTACCAAAAAAAAAAACAACTTGAGATCAAAGATAGGAAAACAAAACTACTAAGACGAGATAAATTGAGTTTATAAGGAAAACTTTTAAATTTTCAGGTTATCCCAAACGATATTATGCTTGGAGTCATTTTATGTTGGGCCAAAGATACCTTAAAGAGTTAGATTAACATGCTTTATTTAGGCCCATAGTATCACTTGAAACGTTACTTAGGCAAGACCCTAAATTTTGACCATACGAAAAGAAAAAAACACATGCAAGTCTCTCGATCAAGTAACGTGTATCTCAACCGCTATGACGTGGCATCCATCATTGGTTTTTTAAACCTTGCTGTTGAAGGCAAAGATGAAATAATTCAAGAACAAAACCAAAGTCCCCAAATTGGAAAGTTGAATCGGAGATGTCGTCGGCGCAAATGGATCCACACGACAAGATGAGATCTCGCGACTTTTTTAGCTTATAGCATTTGGTTTATCTCTTAACCGGTTAATTAAGTATTCAGATTAATGTAAACCGGGTTTAACCCGTCTATATAAACGTTCATCCTGTAACAAACTCTTTTAACGGAATCAAAAGTATCTTCTTCATTTCTTGATCTAATCTTCAACTATTATGGTATCAGAGCAATTTTTGCTTCTTTGTGCACTCAAATCTCTGTGATTACTTGCTTATTCCGTCGAGTAATTGTCAGAATCAAGATCTCCTCTTTCTCCTCTTCAATTTCATCGGTTATTTTGCCGAATTTGACCACTGTGTTCGATTGAGCTCACCGGAACTTGTTGATTTCGTCGAGTGTTCGTAAATTGCTTGCTTGAGATGGTTGTTGTGCGAAAATTGGGACGCCGTCACGGTAAATCAACTGCATCAGCTGAAAAATCACCGAATCGAGAAGATCGGACGGATCTTCCCCCACCTTCGCCGTTGTTTGCTCCGATTTCACCGACATCTGCTCCGATTTCACCTTCCTATGTTCCGTCTTCTTCAAATGAGCTCCTGGATAGTATTCATTCTCCTTACACCTTGACTAATGGTGATAATTCAGGTATCTCGATTATCTCTGAGATTCTTGATGGTACAAACTACTCTTCATGGCAAATAGCAATGTCAATGGCTTTAGACGCTAGGAACAAGTTGCCTTTCATTGATGGTTCTCTTCCGCGGCCACCTGAATCGCATCCACATTTCCGAATTTGGTCTAGATGCAATAGTCTTGTTAAGCTTTGGATATTGAATACTGTCTCCAAGCAGATTTACAAGAGTATTTTGAGATTCCATGATGCATCTCAAATCTGGAAAGACCTTTTCACTCGTTTTCACATAACTAACATACCAAGATCATATCAGTTAATGCAGCAAATATGGTCTTTTCATCAAGGAACGATGAGTCTTTCAGATTACTATACAGCTTTGAAAACATTATGGGATGATTTAGAAGGTGCAGCAGGCATTGGGACATGTCATAACTGTGTTTGTTGCAAGACCACTGATGCCAAAGCTGAGAATGCAAAGATTGTCAAGTTCTTAGCAGGATTGAATGACTCTTATGCAATCATTAGAAGTCAGATTATCATGAAGAAGCAGGTTCCAAGTCTTGCTGAGATCTACAATCTACTTGATCAAGATCACAGTCAGCGCAATATTAGCATTATCAGTCCTACCAATGCAACTGCATTAAGTGTGTCATCAAGCTCAAAAAATGCATCTCTCATAAATGCTGCTTATCAACATCATTACAAACAGAATAAACCTTTGTGCACTCATTGCGGATACACAGGTCATACAGCAGACAAGTGTTACAAACTGCATGGTTACCCCCTGGATACAAAGGAGGAAAGCATAAATCAGGATCAGATAAACAACATGTTCAAGCATTGCCATCTCAACCTTCTAAACCATTGGTTGCTCACATGACTTTATCTGATGAAAAAGGGAATGTTAAACAAGAAACTGGGAAGCAGATTGGTATTTCTGATATAGCAAGCATGGTAAATGGTATGTCTCCTGACCAACTCCAGAGCGTAATAGCCTTCTTTAGCTCACAATTGCAGGTCACAGGGAGTTCTCCAACTACCACTGCTGGTTCTTCTTCTACAACTTGTCCTTCTTCTTCGGCTAGTTCTCCGAATTCTGCTATGACTGGTATTTCCTTCTCTGCCTCAACCTGCCTCAACCTTGTGTTTTGTTGGGATAATGACTGTCTCTATGAATGTGATGAATGCTGAAACATGGATCATAGATAGTGGTGCTACTCACCATGTCTCTCATGACAAGGATCTGTTCCTTAGTCTGTCTTGTGAATTAAGATCTTCAGTTACTCTTCCTACATGGATGAATGTCAGAATTGCAGGGGTTGGAAGTATTAGATTAAATGCCCATATCTTGGTTAATAATGTGCTGTATATTCCAGACTTCAGAATCAATCTTCTGAGTATTAGTCAATTGACAAAGGAACTTGGTACACGGGTCTCTTTTGATGAAAATTCTTGTGAAATCCAGGATCGTATCAAGGGATCGATGATTGGAAAGGGTAGACAAATAACTGGTCTTTATGTGCTGGATACTGCAGTGAGCAAGGACTCCTTAATCAGATCTTCACTTGACAGCTATGTTCCCTTTTGTTCTTCTGTTGTAGTTGGTGCCTCTGTTTGGTACAGTAGGTTGGGTCATCCCTCCTACAATAAGATTGATACATTGAGATCTGTTCTTGGTTTTCATAAAAGAAATAAAGATGTACCTGATCATTGCAATATTTGTCAATTAGCAAAACAGAAAAGACTTCCTTTTTTGAGCCACAATAACATGTCTACTCATGCATTTGATTTGGTACACATTGACACTTGGGGGCCGTTTTCTGTTTCAACTGTAGAAGGATATAGATACTTCTTGACAATTGTTGATGATCATACAAGAACAACTTGGGTTTATCTCATGAAGACAAAGGATGAAGTGCTGCATATCTTTTCGGCTTATCTGAATTTGATTGAAAACCAGTTTGGAAAGGTAGTTAAGTCTGTCAGGTCAGATAATGCTCCAGAACTAAAGTTTTCGAATCTGTTCAAAGATAAAGGCATTATCTCTTATCATTCTTGTCCTGAGACACCGGAGCAAAATTTAGTTGTAGAGAGAAAACATCAACACATACTGAATGTTGCCAGGGCCTTATTGTTTCAATCCTCATTGCCATTGGAGTATTGGGGCGATTGTGTACTAACTGCTGTATTCCTCATCAACAGGTTACCTTCTCCATTACTTTCAAACAAATCTCCTTTTGAATTGATGTATGGCAAGGTCCCTGATTACTCTCAGATACGAGTGTTTGGCTGTCTTAGTTATCAATCAACCTCTACTAATAACAAAAACAAATTTGAGCCTCGTTCAAGAGCCTGTGTTTTCATTGGATATCCTGCAGGCTATAAGGGATACAAGCTCTTGGATTTGGAATCAAATAAGATTTTTATATCCAGACATGTTATCTTCTTTGAAACTCTGTTTCCTTTCGCTGGTTCACATCAACCTCCGGATGATATATTTGGTAAGGAACTTCTTCTTCAGTCCAAGACGTTTGAGAAATCTGTACAACCTGAAGTAGCAATCCCACCTCCTGATGTACTAGCTCGATCTGGTGTATCAGCTGGCTCAGATTCTTTGCAATCTGTTCATTCAGGATCTGGTGATTCTTCTTCTGTTTTTGATACTGTTGTTGCAACTTCACCTCCTGATGTACTGGCTAGATCTGGTGTATCAGCCGGCTCAGATTTAACAAAGAAATCTGTTCATCAGAGAGATGAAGCTTCTTCTTCTACGATTGTATCAGCTAGACCTGGTGTGTCAGCTGAATCAGGTTTGAAAAGGAAAATTAAGAAACCTGCACATCTAGAAGATTATTATTGCAACACAGTTTCTGATGTTGAATATCCCATCTCAGCTTACATCAACTATTCCCAAATTTCAGAGAGTCACAAAGCTTATGCTTCTGCTGTGGTCAAATATTCAGAACCACGGACTTATGCTCAAGCTATGAAATCTGAAGAGTGGAATGGTGCTATTGATGATGAAATTGATGCCTTGGAAACTACTGGTACTTGGATCATCCGCTCACTTCCTCCACATAAAACACCTATTGGCTGCAAATGGGGTTTTAAGGTCAAACTCAATGCAGATGGTAGCTTAGAACGGTTCAAGGCTAGATTAGTGGCAAAAGGCTATACACAGCAGGAAGGAGTTGACTTTGTTGATACTTTTTCTCCTGTTGCAAAACTAACTACTGTGAGAACTGTTATTTGTGTATCTGCAGCTAAGAATTGGAGTCTACATCAGTTAGATATCTCTAATGCCTTCTTGAATGGTGAGCTTGATGAGGAAATTTACATGGATCTTCCTCCAGGTTATGCTACAAGAAAGGGGGAATATCTTCCAGAGAATGCGGTTTTGTTGCTTAAAAAATCCTTATATGGACTGAAGCAAGCTTCACGACAATGGTACTTGAAATTCAGTTCCACACTTCTTCAATTGGGATTTACTAAATCATCTGCTGATCATGCCTTGTTTTTAAGAACTACAGGCAATATCTTCATGGCTTTAATCGTCTATGTTGATGATATTGTTATTGCCAGCAATAACGAAGAAGCTGTTGAAATATTGAAGCTGAATTTGCAGGAATTATTTAAGCTTCGAGATCTTGGTCCTTTAAAGTACTTTCTTGGATTAGAGATTGCTCGATGTAGTAACGGCATCTCTGTTTGTCAGCGAAAGTATGCATTGGAGCTTCTTGATGAATATGGCTTGTTAGGCTGCAAACCGGTGAATGCTCCTTTGGATCCGAGTGAAAAACTACATCAATATTCTGATGAACCTGAGATTGATGATCTAGACACATATAGACGATTAATTGGCAAGTTGATGTACTTGACAATAACTCGTCCTGACATTGCTTATGCTGTTAATAAGTTGTGTCAGTTTTCCTCTTCTCCTAAAGCTCCACATCTCAGGGCAGCTCAACGAGTCTTGCATTATATAAAAGGTTCTGTTGGCCTTGGTTTATTCTATCCAGCTCAGTCTGATCTTACACTCAAGGGCTTCACAGATGCAGATTGGAACTCTTGTGTTGACACTAGACGCTCTACTTCTGGATATTGTATGTTCCTTGGTTCTGCATTGATATCGTGGAAATCTAAGAAGCAAGACACAGTATCTCGGTCTTCTGCTTCTGAGTTCAGGTACCATAATAGTTGAAGATTAGATCAAGAAATGAAGAAGATACTTTTGATTCCGTTAAAAGAGTTTGTTACAGGATGAACGTTTATATAGACGGGTTAAACCCGATTTACATCAATCTGAATACTTAATTAACCGGTTAAGAGATAAACCAAATGCTATAAGCTAAAAGACTTGAGTAAAGTCGCCAGAGGCCAACAAGCACCAAGACCAGCTCACACTCCGGGCACGGTATCGCTGCCACCGCAAAACGAGGCAACTTTTCGAGCTAAGAGAGGAGAAGACAGCGGAGATGGTGGTAAAGAGAAGGATTCGAAGGCGGATGAGCGGTTTCCGGTGACTAATGAAATGCGACATTGTTTCAGTCGGTTCATGCAATACCATAAGTAAGTTTTTGGCTACCACTAATTAAATGATTAAGGTACGTGATTAGTTTATTAATTATACTATTTTTAGGTGTATCGATAAAAATGGAAGAGATGCGAATGATCGCAACAACTTGAGAGATTATGTGCATTCAATGTGTCCCGAAGAATTGGTGAGCAAATTTCCGTAATATTTTATTGCTTCTTAGTAAAAATTAAGATTGAAGAAGAAATGTTATTACTCCGATCAAATTATACTTTTTAAATTTATTTTGTGAAGGTTGAAAAATGGGAGGAACAGAAAAAGCCTGGGACATTGCCATCGTCAATATGAAGATTAGATTACGACATAAGAGTCTCTGATATAACCAGAGTTGTTTAGTTTGGTCGTTGTGTGGACGATATATAGTACTTAAACCAATGATAAATTCAATAACTAATTAATTAAATCATGGCTTAAACCATATTTTTTTTGTGTTAATACAGATTCTTTTTGAGAATAATTTAAGCGGTTCTTTCTACAAGTTCCATCCAAATCTGGCACTAAATTGTCTCAATTCAGTTCTTGTTCTTCCATATACTTCTTGGAATCCACCTGGTCTGATCTCTATTACATTGTCACTTTATTGAAGCTGCGAAATCTGCCAAAATTATGCAAAAGTTTATACATACGATCGGAGAACTATAAGTTAAAAAGGATATCGATTGAAACATTCAAAAGACTCCTACCAGAACGTAAAAACTATAAGTTGAACGTACCAAAATCAAGATGGTAAAGTCTTAAGTGCATTCTTTTTCCTACGTACCAAATTGACTACTACCTTGATGCAACTTTGATATGGCTCTCTATCAATTGGTATCAGGGCTTCAATAGAGAAGTTTTCATACCAATTGTTAGGTCCAAATCATATGTTCAAAGTACAAGTCAACAGACATGATTTAGTGTTTTCGTATATTTTGTTTTTCTTTTATTAAGATACCATTATATATATTTGAAACGTTTACAGGTAAGGGAATAAAAACAGACAACTGAGTATTAGCAGATGACAACTTATCTTTTTATCTATTCAAGCATTAAACATTCTAGCTAAAGATCTTCCATATGAGTTGTAGTAGCCAGTATGCAGAGCAGAAAACCTATTACTTTCTCCATTGTCCGTCCTCGGGAGACATCCCTGCTTTTTTTTGTTATTTTCTAGTTTTTATTAGTAGTTTAAAACTTTTGATTTTAATTTTTTGAGAGTAATTTAATATTTTTAACTTTTTAAAATATTTAAAAAAATATTTCTTCTCTTAATTAATTAAAAATTTTAAAATTATTTCTTTATTGTAATTAACTTTTTTTACTCGAATAGTTCCTATTTGTTTCTAGTAATTTTTCCACTCTTACTATATTTAATTTTTAAAAAATATTTTTTTATAGTAATCTAAAATTTATTTGCATATTTTATATTTAGTAAACTAAATGGCAAAAAATTAACTAAAACAATCTAAATAGATTTTTTATAATTTTATAATTTTCTATTTTTTTAGTGAATTTAAAATTTTCAAAATAATAATAATATGTTAGATTAATAATTTTTTCGAATTTCTTGATGTTTTTGTCAACAGGTTCCGACGTGGATGTCTATATTTGAGACCAAAGCTTTTCATAATCTTCTCTCTACAAGTCTCGTCCAGATAGGTTTAAGATGAGAGCAACCACATAGATTTAGAGCAATGGCTGTTATGAAGTATTAAAAATCTTTCTTGACTAAAAGTTTTGTTAGTGTATGATTTTAAAGTCTCAAAAGGTAACAACCAGAAAAGAGAATTTATTAACTGATCGAATAGTGGATCTATTACAACTAGCGACTATTACACGTAGTATACACTAACGAGAACTAACAAATATATTCTTCTTCTTCTCGTTCAATCTTCTTCTCATTCAAGTCGTCGTTAGCTTTGGAAACACGCAAAAATTTTGGAATCGGCACGTGTCTCGGTGACGGAGCAGCATCCATTGTGACCGAACCAGCAAAAAATTCTGCTGGTTTAGATTGTGGCTTCACGGTATAAGACGGTTTTGGGGGTTTAATATAATTTTTTTGTGGGTTACAAAAACGTTTCAAGCCGAAGAAAGGAGCCACCACCTTTTCATGAACTGCGTTAACCTTTCTAACCATATAACGATGTGTTTTCATAATCGATATTTTCAAAGTAAAGACTCTTCGATGTGTTGTTAATTATTGTACGTGTGATTGTGAGAAAATAACGAGATTATTTATACTGTTCGATGAGTCGGTGACACCAAAAAAGCCGAAACATTATCCTCCGGGCACGGTATCGCCGCCACCGCAAAACGAGGCAACTTTTCGAGCTAAGAAAGGAGAAGACAGCGGAGATGGTGGTAAAGAGAAGGATTCGAAGGCTGATGAGCGGTTTCCGGTGACTAATGAAACGCGACATTGTTTCAGTCGGTTCATGCAATACCATAAGTAAGTTTTTGGCTACCACTAATTAAAAGATTAAGGTACGTGATTAGTATATTAATTATACTATTTTTAGGTGTATCGAGAAAAATGGAAGAGATGCGAATGATTGCAATAACTTGAGAGATTATGTGCATTCAATGTGTCCCGAAGAATTGGTGAGCAAATTTCCGTAATATTTTATTGCTTCTTAGTAAAAAGTAAGATTGAAGAAGAAATGTTATTACTCCGATCAAATTATACTTTTTAAACTTGTTTTTTGTTTTGTTTTGTGAAGGTTGAAAAATGGGAGGAACAGAAAAAGTCTGGGACATTGCCATCGTCAATATGAAGATTAGATTACAACATAAGAGTCTCTTATATAACCAGAGTTGTTTAGTTTGGTCGTTGTGTGGACGATATATAGTACTTAAACCAATGATAAATTCAATAACTTATTAATTAATCATGGCTTAAACCATATTTTTTTGTGTTAATACAGATTCTTTTTTGAGAATAATTTAAGCGGTTCTTTCTACAAGTTCCATCCAAATCTGGCACTAAATTGTCTCAGTTCTCGTTCTTCCATATACTTCTTGGAATCCACCTGGTCTGATCTCTGTTACATTGTCACTTTATTGAAGCTGCGAAATCTGCCAAAATTATGCAAAAGTTTATACATACGATCGGAGATATAAGTTAAAAAGGATATCAATTGAAACATTCAAAAGACTCCTACCAGAACGTAAAAACTATAAGTTGAACGTACCAAAATCAAGATGGTAAAGTCTTAAGTGCATTCTTTTTCCTACGTACCAAATTGACTACTACCTTGATGCAACTTTGATATGGCTCTCTATCAATTGGTATCAGGGCTTCAATAGAGAAGTTTTCATACCAATTGTTAGGTCCAAATCATATGTTCAAAGTACAAGTCAANTGTACGTGTGATTGTGAGAAAATAACGAGAAACTCTAAGGTTATTTATACTGTTCGATGAGTCGGTGACACCAAAAAAGCCGAAACATTATCCTCTTTGCGTTTCCTATATGCCGCCAATATTTAGTGAAAAATTCACTTAAGCGCCTGTCTTAGATTTTCATTTATGCCAAAACCCGAGAAAGCATAAACCATATCGAATCGAAAAATCTCTTGTCCGTCGCCGCCGTTTGACTCCACTGTAGAACTCGTTTATCGTTGCACAAACCCAAATCCATCAGGAAGCTGAGTGAATCAGAAAATGGTGTCAAAGCTTTCTCTTTTCCGAGCCAATTCACTTCCTTTCCCAGTCTTCTCTTCCTACTCAGCTTGTTTCAACCCTTATCTCATGCGTCTTCTCCAGTAATTGGATGAATCAAATGAGAAAGGTGTTCTTTTGAATGAAGATGATTTCGCCAGGGTATTTGAGATTTCGGCGATTCGGGTCCCGACGAAGATGATTTCGACTATTCCGGTAAGCAAGTTCAAGACTTGCTTGAGGCTATCAAGGTTATAAATCTTCTTTAAATCCACTCCTATGGATTGATCCAGTAGTTGTTGTGTTGTTGGAGATTTTTATGGTTTCTGTTTGGTAGCTTTTGTTTGCAGAAGCTAAATTGACCGATGCAAGCTCAAGTTTCGAGCTAGTGAAATGCAAATTGACTTTGTTCTATAGCTAAGGTAATGTGATAGTGGACATTATTGCTCTACAAACGTTTTTGTATAAGATTTTGCTGATGTAAAGGATGATCAGGCTATGTTCCCTTCATTATGTGTGTGTTATACCATAAAAAGCTTGGATGTGTTTAGATTGTAGCTTTTTACTAATTCACTATGTGTCTTAGGTGAAGAATATATGCGTTTTTACCATAAAAAGCTTGGATTATGCATTTTTAGTTTATGTGTTGGATATTGCAAGCATCTGAACATTTTGAAATGTAATTATTCTTGCAGGAAGCCATCATTGTTGCTGCAAAAGATTGGGGGTCTTCAGTGCCTTCGTTATGAGGTCAGTGAGTTTTTTTCATGTTGACTCTTTGCTGGTATTAGCTGAAGCTGAACGTAGAAAGAGAGCCCATATTCTTGAGTCTGAAGTTAAATTTTCATGGCTTATCCTTCAAGGTTTATGTTCTGCGAATGAACTATGTGCTTGCTACAGCTCATTTCGTTCAAATTCTTGGCTCAAGGCAACTGGTGGAGTGGAGGTGAGTTCATTAGACCAAACAATGGTTCTAAGCATGATTTCCTGAATTTTGAGATTAATGAATTAACTTGATTACGTAGGTGTTAATACTGATTTATCAAATTGTTATTTAATACTTAGTTTATTGCTACTTAACTCTTCAAATGTGGTTTGGTTTCACACTGGCAGGGAATGCATTAAGTCATCTAACCTGTTTTCCCGTTAATGATTCTCTCTAGATGGTTAAATAGAGATTTCTGTATTGGAATTGCAAATGTCGTCGTGAAGTTTACTTGATTTACTTACCGAACGAGAACCTCATATGCTTAATCTTGGTGCAACATGCAGGCTACGAGTTTGAGAGTTGCAGAGCAATACATTCAAGCTTTTGGCAACATTGCTAAGGAGGTAAACACAACATTAATTGATGCCATCTACTTTGTTCTTGTTGGGGTACAACAATGCTGCTTCCAAATTCTGCTGCAAATCCTGCTAACATGATCTCTCAAGCTTATGTACAAAGGCCTTGTCAACAAAGGTCCCAACAGTGGTTTCACAAAAACTTCAGCAGTAGAATCTCTATTGACTTCACCATACTCTCCTCTCTCACTACCGGAAGGTAATGTAGATATGTGTCAATGTTTTCTATGTTCATTCTTTAACAGGTTTGGTTAGAACTAGTTCCAAGAGATTATGACTTCGATTCTCCCAATGCTTTCGAGAGCTCAGAAACTTTTGTCAATGACACATCTCAAGATGATACTCAAGTCTTCCGAGTAAGAGATAGTAAGAGATAATAAAATTTTTTAAGAAGCTACTTCGCACCATGTGCGGGGAAAAAATAGTAAGAGATAATAAAATTTTTGTTTTTGATAGTAGTAAATGTGATTGATTACTCACGTTTTCAATTTTGTTTTTTTATGACTATTCATACGTAATTGATAAAAGATTAATAAATCTTAGCAACTGTTTATTGATTCAAATTATTGTGTGCTATGTTTAGTTTTAATATAACAATGATGTTTAAGATCCTTTATATATGGTATAATATTAATTGAAAAAATAAATTAGAGAAATAGTTAAAATGAAGGTTAAAAGAAGGATGACATGTGTCAGCTTGTGGTTAAACGAACCTTACTTTATTATATAAGACTAGTTGGAACCACAAGTCTCGTCCAAATAGGTTTAAGATGAGAGCAACTACATAGATTTAGAACAATGGCCGTTATGAAGTATTAAAAATCTTTCTTGACTAAAAGTTTTGTTAGTGTATGATTTCAAAGTCTCAAAAGGTAACAACCAGAAAAGAGAAATTATTAACTGATCGAATAGTGGATCTATTACAACCAGCGACTATTACACTTAGTATACACTAACGAGAACAAAAAAAAAATTGGTTAACAATTGTATCATTTTTTGTATAGAAAATAGATATTTAATAAAAATTTTATTATGTATTAGAGTAATTTAATTTTTTGAAAAAAAATATATTTAACTTTTTTCTATTAATTTTTTCTCTTAATTTATTCAAAATTTTCAAAAATATTTTTTTTATGATAATTTAAACTTTAGTCGATCTTTTAAAATAATTTAAAAGAGTAATTCAACTTTTTTGAATTTTTTAAAATTTTTAAAAGAATTATAATTTTTAAAAGAGTAATTCAATTTTTTGATCTAAAAAAAAAATTGAAAAATTTAAAGAGTAATCCGTTTCTTCTAATATATTTGAATTTGTTTTTAATTATTTTTATAGTAATTTAACTTTTATTCATTTTTTTAAAATATTTTCTTAAGCAAAGTAAAACAAAATATTTAATAGATGGATTCATTATGGACATAGTGGGAAAAAATAGTAACGGAATAAAATATTTTAATTTCTTGAAAGTTGTATTGTTTAATAAAGTTTATATTGAGCTGAATATTAACTTAATTTTGATTTGGATTAACTCAAAAATTTTAAAGAATCTTTCATATATATCATGACATTTTTTGTATATAAAATATAAATTTAAGAAAAAAACTTAAGAGTTAAAATACATATAACTTCTGTATCATATAAGTTTTTATTAAAATTTAAAGTAACAAAAATAAACAAACTTTATCTGCACAAAGTTATAACGAAACTACCTAATTGTTTTTGTTATTTTATAGGTTTTGTTAGTACTTTATAATTTTGATTTTATATTTTCTTAGAGTAATTTAAAATTTTTGATTTTTTAAAAATATTTTAAATATTTTTTCTTCTCTTAATTTAATTCTTAAAAATTAATTATTTATAGTAATTTAACTTTTACTTGAATATTTTCCATTTTTAAATTATTTTCTAGTAATTTTTCTCTCTTAGTATATTTAAAATTTTTTAAAATTTTTCTTTATAGTAATTTAAATTTTACTTGAATATTTTATATTTAGTTTTTCTTAATACTATAGGGCAAAAACTTTAGTTAAAACTATCTAAATATATTTTTTATTATTTTCTAATTTTTTTTAGTGATTAAAATTTTTCAAAAAACTTAATTTTTAGATTAACTTAGTTTTGTCGAATGTTTTATAATTATTTTTATTTTTAATTTTTTTTAATATATTTCTTTATAAGAAATTAAATTTTATTTGGATAAATATAATTTTTAAAACTAAATGGCAACAAATTTAGATATGTAAATTCATCGAGAGTACGCTAGTAATCAAGTTATTTTGAAACCAGTTCTAAATTCGAGCATATCCAAGGTCCTTAACTTTTTTTTTTTTGGTCACTTTTTGATTGTTTCCTTAGTTCAAGGTCTTCAACGTTTTCTCTCTGTTTAAAGGTCCTCAACTTTGCCTCTATGATTCAATGGACTTGACTTTTTCTGGTTCGTTGAAAATTAGGATAGCTCCGACAAGGAAAGTAATCCCTTACAAATGTTACTGGAATTGAGCCAATTGTAAACACTTACAAACCCAAGCCAAATTTGTAGATGGGACATGATTTTTTTTAAAGTTGTAAACAGTATGTCGAAGAGCTGATCTCGTCATTCTCGAGAAATTTTACAGAGCAGCTAATGAACAAAGTCTTTAAATTTATTAACAAAAAAAAAAGTGATACCTGAAGATGCTCAGTTTTCGAAAACATTCCTATTTCGAAATATGGTATGTTTTAAGGTTTGTTAGCTGTGTTTTGTGGATGTGAAGGCGCGGTTGAATCCAGATGCAGCGACAACAGATATAGACTGGTCTGATCCCAGATTGAATACGTTACTTTCCTGTCATGAAGGCGTGGTTGACACCAGATGCAGCACCATTCCTATCAGGCAATTAAATTAAAGGACGCCTTTCAGTTACAACCTGGACTTGAGATGCTGCCACGTGTTGCTGATTTAGGTGGTTCAAATTCATTAGAAATACTTTGGAGAACTAAAAAGGTGAAAGATAATAGAGAGATTCCCTCAAATGGCGGGTCGTCGGGGTGTAACCCCCTACAAACTATGCGTTAAGCCTGTACCTACCCGATTTTCGAAACTCATTGTTTAACACCATAAAAAGTATTAAATCTGGGTGTAACCACATTTTAAATTTTTATTAGAGTTAACCTCCTACTTGTTGACTTTTGATGGTTTGACTAATGGGAATCATTAAACCAATGACGGAATCAGTAACAGAAATCCGATTTCATTTAACCAAAATTAAGTTTAAAACCAAATTTTAAATTAACCGGTTTACAAAAAATTCAACTGAACCAAACCAAATTTAAAACCAAACATACAAAATACAAGAAATCGAACCGATTCCTAAATCATTCCCAAATCGAAACGACAAACCCTAATCTTCTCCTCTCTTGTTCGAACCCTTCGAATTCAAAAAGCAAAACTTGAATCCATCCCGTCGAACGCAGAAGAAGACACCATCTTAGGCATGTCGTCGAACCCAGAAGATCCCTATACAGGAAGAATAGAGTCAGAGGGAAGCGTTGAAATGAGGTAAGACGATTCGGTTATCTCTCGATTTCTCTCGGTTTCTCTCGGTTTCTCTCGATTTCTCTAGATTTTTTGTTCTATGGTTTTGGTTGTGAATCTGGGTTAGAAACCCTAAAACGCCAATTAGGATTACGGATTAAAACCCTTTTGATATGGGGTTTTAGGGTTAGAAATCGATTTTGATTAATTTCGATTTTAAATGTTTGTGTTTCGACATTTCAAACCTGATTTTGAATTTAAATTAATTTCGATTTCAAACCCGATTTCAGATGGATTTTGAATTCGATTTCAAACCCTACATCATATTTGATTTCAAAACCGATAATGTTTAATCTAACTCTCAATCTAACTCATATTATCTCGATTTTGTGTTTAACCTAACTCTATTCTCTTATTATAGTGACGAAGAGCCAGAGATAGATCGAACAGAAGCAGGAATCAGACGGATGTTAGAAGAGGAGAGTGATCCTTCTGACCCGGATTATACTACTGCAGCTGAAGAATCAAGTGAAGGGTCTGAATCTGGAGACGATTCTGTTGCATCAAGTGAACTGATGGATAGGTTTGAGTTAGAGATTGAAGATGCTGTTACTCAGTTCAAGGATGAAGTTGTTATCCGTCATAATGCGTATCCTGGTAGTAACAGTGAGAATGAGGATGCTAATGATCAAGTGAAGCTAGTTTCTTCCAATAGAGGACACAAGATTAGAAGAAGAGGTGATGGAGAGTTGTACTTTGGACAAGTGTTCACTACTGGTGCAGCATTCAAAGAGGCTGTCTTGGATTATGCTCTCAAACATGGCCGCAACATCAAGCAAACAAGATGGGATCATACGAAGCTAAAGTATAGATGTGCTTCTGAAAGCTGTGATAGGAGGATTTATTGTGCTTTACAAACAAAGAAGAACAGATGGGGGGTGACAAGCTTTGAAACTTTAGGGTATGATGGTGCTGATCACACATGTAACCGAGATGGAGCATGTCAGATGCTCACAGATCCAGTGATTGTAACCCTGTTCTTGGAAAAGATAAGAGAAAAACCAGATGTTATGTTGCCTTTGGCGATACAACAACAAATTAAGGAGCAATTCAATATCTCTGTGACACGGAATCAATGTCAAGAAGCAAGGAAGAAAGCTCTAAAGTGTATTGAGCAAGAATTTGAAGATCAGTTTGCACATATCCGAGGGTATTGCAAGAAGATCTGTGACTCAAATCCTGAATCCACTGTGGTACTTGAAACAGTTCCAGGGCCAGAAGGTGAAGACCTTTTTGATAGATTTTATGTGTGCTTCCACGCACTGAAAAAATCATGAAAGGAGAACTATAGGCCAATTATAGGAGTGGATGGTACATTCCTCAAAAAAAAAACTCAAGGTCAGTTACTAGTTGCTCAAGGCCGAGATGGTGAGAACAAGATCTACCCTATAGCATGGGCTGTTGTGAAGGTAGAGAATGAGAGCAACTGGTTATGGTTTATAAGGTTGATCAAGAAGGATTTGGATCTGCAAGATGGAGATGGTTATGCCTTAGTCAATGATAGAAAAAAGGTATGAGTCTCATACTTCTTAATCTGGTTTTGAATTGTAATTTGGTTATGCCTTAATCTGGTTCTGTTTTTTTGCAGGGACTAATCAACGTCGTTGTAAAAGAGCTAGCACAAGCTGAGCACAGAAAATGTGTTAGACACATTTACGAGAATTTGAAGAAGAATCATGGGAAAAAAAATGGAGATGAAGGCTTTTATTTGGCAGTTAGCATGGAGCTACAGCAACAAAGAGTACTTAAAAAACTTGAAAAGGCTTGAAGAATATGATTTGGATGTCTACAATGATGTACTGAGGTCCAACCCACAGAGTTGGTGCAGAGCCTTTTACAAGATAGATGGGAAATGATGTGAAGATGTGGAGAAAAACTCAGTGGAGTCATTCAACAATTAAATCGTGTAAGCAAGAGAAAAAGCAGTCATACCCATGCTAGAGACCATCAGGAGGCAAGCTATGGTCCGTATAAGCGAGAGACAAGATGTTGCACAGAGATACAGAGGCAAGTTCACTGCATATGTTCAACAATTTCTTGATGCATAACATATGGATGCTTCAAGGTGTACAATTTATCCAGGTACTAGTGGTGTTTTTGAGGTTCAGCTTGGTTATGACTATGAGAAGGTATACATGAATAAGAGGGAATGTAGCTGTTGCAAGTGGCAGATCTCTGGGATCCCGTGTGAGCATGCTTATGGGGTTATTTTGAAGAAGACACTTAATCCAGATGATTATGTGTCTGATTGGTTTCTCACAGAAAGGGTGAAAAGCTTATACTCTGACAATATCAATCCACAAAGAGGACCAGCCCATTGGAGTACAAGTGAAATCGCCTTGGTGACTACAGTTCCTGAAGCACAAAAACCTGGAAGGAAGAAGAGATCTAAGAAAGAGAAAAGGAAAAAAAGGAAAAAATGAGTCTCCATCCAAGAAGAAGAAGAAGAATAAGAAGCAGAAACAAGATAAACAAGTGAAGTCAGTAACAATCAAGAAGCGTACAATGCATTGCAGGAAGTGTGGTGGAGCTGGTCACAATGCTAGGTCATGTGGTAGAAGAGCAGAACATGTTAACTCTCTTTTGTCTGTCCGTATGTGGTTGATGCCTTGGTGGTTTATAATATTAAATGTTGTAATTGGTGGTTGTTTGGTTTGGTTTGTGATATTTATGATGTTATTAAATGTTGCAGGATCAGGCTGAAGCTTCAGGAAGTCAACAGCCCATGTCACAAGTGGTGGATTAAGCAAATGGAATAAGAAGAGAGGTTTAGTAGGTAGTTTAGGTAGTTTTTGGCCTGGGTCGTTTTTGTGTGGCCTTCGGTTTAGTTTCCTGTTTTTTGGCCAAAACATTGCTTGTAAACCGGTTAATTTAAATTTTGGTTTAATGAAATCGAATTTCTGTTACTGATTCCGTCGTTAGTTTAATGATTCCCGTTAGTCAAACCATCAAAAGTCAACAAGTGGGGGGTTTACTCTAATAAAAGTTTAGAATGTGGTTACACCCAGATTTGATAATTTTTATGGTGCTAAACAATGAGTTTCGAAAATCGGGTGGATACAGACTTAACGCATAGTTTGTAGGGGGCTACACCCCGACGACCCCTCAAATGGCTTTTAGAAGTTTGAAAATTACTCTAATGGCTCTTTCAAGATTTGGTTTACTAGAATATCACTATGACGATGGAAAATGACATTTAACTTTAGTAAGTTTTCTGATATTACTTACTATGCCATTTTAATTTAAAAATAGGAGAAAATTCGAAATTATAATAAGAAAAAATAAGGAAAGTTAGAGCATTCCCATCGGGATTTCTAAGTAGAAAACCCAAAAATAAAATATTGAAAAAAGAAAGAAAAAAGAAAAGAGAGGCAATAGACCATCAAATAAAATATTGGATGGAATTTTATTTTAAAAAAAATATTTAAATAATACAAAAATATTATTATTTAATTTTGAGAAATTTATTTTGGGTTTTTTTACCGATATTGGTAAACCAATAAATGAATGGTACATGTAAGAAGAGTTTCTAAACTATAAACTATAAGATTTTACTTAAGAATCGTCGACTCATAATTTGAATCCTTAAGAATCGGTTCTTAAGTTCCAGGTGTCAAAAGAAATTTTTTTAATTTCTTTCTTCCCCTTTCTTCGACGATTCCTCGCTTCCCCGATCAAAATTTTATGCCATGATTGTCTCGTCCCCGATCAAAAACTAAAAACCCAAACCAAATCCAGTTTCCCACTCTCTCCCTCTGTGCTTCAACTCTGATTGTATCGAACAAAGCGAACCACTCTCAAATTTGATTTCATCGTCATTCGCCAAATCAAATCGTCTTCCTCGTTCGTATTCGCCAAATCAAAGCGAACCACTGCTGCATTTCTCCTCTTCCTTCATGAATTCCTGTAAGTTTCTCTATCTCTTGCCTCACTCAAATTTATTTGTTCATGCTTATTGGGTTCACCGATTCATTTGAGTATGAAGTTTTCATTTTTAAATTTTCTTTTTGTTCTTTTATTTGTGCAATCCATAAATTTGGGTTTGAACGGCTAGAGTTCTTTTGCAATGAGATTAGTGAATAGACCAAAAACAAAAAAAAAATGAGCCGGAATCTATTATCTTGATTTAGTGTCTGACTTTATATTTAGTGTTAGATAATGGTAATAAATAGATTGGTTAGATAGGTGATGAATGCTTAGATAGGTGATGAATGCTTCTACTTGTTAGATATATGTCAAGTCGATGTGGTTAGATAGGTGATGAATGCTTAAAACCTTCTTAACTTTGCTTCTTTGCTAACACAATTCTTTGTGCTTCTTCTCTTTTTATAAAATTGGTGCTTCTTCTCTCTCTTTTCATCTTCGCTTTCTCTCTTCTTTGACCTTTATGGATATGTCTTCTACTAATCCATATTCTCAGACCTCCAATTTTGTTTTGAACTGTTGAACAGTCAACAAGATAGTGATCTTCATGATGCCTTTCCTTGTCTCGAACAAGTACATGTTTTTAGTACTCAATGTGAAGACACGCCTGTAGAGCGGAGAGAAAGAAGGAAATAGACCCCTATCGATGATGTTTTGCTCATCAGCTCCTGGTTAAACACAAGCAAGGATCATGTTGTAGGCAATGAGCAAAAATCAGGAGCTTTCTGGCAACGCATTGCAGCATATTTTGCGGCAAGTCCCAAGGCTGCAGGACGTGAAACCCGAGAGGCAAGCCACTGTAAGCAACGGTGGCAGAAGATTAACGACCTGGTTTGTAAGTTTTGCGGATCATATGAGGCTGCAACAAGAGAGAAAGCCAGTGGTCAGAATGAGAATGATGTTCTCAAACTGGGTCACGAAATCTTCTACAACGATCATAAGAAGAAGTTCACCCTTGAACATGCTTGGAAGGAGCTGCGCAATGACCAGAAATGGAGTGACCTTGCTACAACAAAAACTGATGGCAGCTCTAAAAGGAGAAGGTGTGAGGATGGTGCACAATCATCAAGCTCTCACGCAGAGGAAAGAGAGACTCTCCAAGATGATCAAGCAACCAACCGTCCTCCTGGTGTTAAGGCAACAAAAGGCAAAGGTAAGAAGACTACAATAGAGGGCAAGGCTCTCTCGGAGTTTCAGAGCATGTGGTTGATCAAGGAGAAAGACTTGGATATGAAAGAAAAACTATCAAAGATGGGTCTTCTTGACAGTCTAATTGCAAAAAATGAACCACTATCTGAGATTGAAGAAGCTCTAAAGAAGAAGCTTATTAAATAATTAGGGATCTCATCTCTTTTATTAGAATCTGTGAAGTTGTGTTTGTTATTGTTGGTTTGTGTTTGTTTTTGTGTTTCAACTTAAGTTGTTGTATGTTTTATGTTATTTTTTTGTGTTTGGATTTGTTTATACGGCTTATTTATGTGGCTTTGGATTCTTATTGCTTAAATCGTGTTTGACAGCTTTACTCTGTAAAAATGTGGCTTTGGATTTGTTTATGTGGTTGTTTATGTGGCTTTGTTTTTTTATAGCTTTTCATTTTGGAATCTTTTTCTTGAATTTTGAGAGAGAGAGAGAGGAAGAAGAAGATGAGGGTGAATTGGGAGGTGGTGGCTCTGTTTACAGTATGCATTGTAGGATTTGAGCTTAGATTCATCCATGGAGCCACATATGCATCAGACAGTGAGTTTCTTCTTAGTCTGAGATAATCTTCTTCACTTTTTCGCTTAACAGGGTTCTCCACATGTCTTTAGATCTGCTTCTTCTCTCATCTGCTCTCTGCTTTCACCTTCAATCTCACTTTGAAGATTAGCAATACACGAATTTAGATTGTTTTGCTTTCTCTGGTTCGTGATACGTTTCGATCCGGTCACTTACTTTGAAGATTTAAACACGTGTTTAGCATTTTTGATTTCGCAGTCAGGTTTGATCCTCTTCCGTCTCGTAACATCAGTTGATTGATCTCTTTCTTTGAATCAGATTGTGTAGATTCTCTAGATTTTGATTGAGTTCCATTGATGACGAAACTCGTAGAGTTTCATTCTGATTTTTGATTTCTACCACATATACACTTTTTCTCTTCCTCTTCTGATCTTCAAGGTTTGTGTTTTTTTTCGATTCATCAAATTGCTCTCTATATTCTGCTGCTCTGAGAATGTAATTGAAGAAACCATTTACAAAGTTTGTGTGTTTTAAAGATAAATGTCAGAGATCTGGTTGTAACATTTGGTGTTGTTGCTCCTTGGATCTCATTGCTAAATTTGTTCTTTCTATACTATCCCGAGACAGTGGTTATAAGCTATAACATAGTTTGAAATGATTTGAGTTTAATGGTAAACATCAGCCATGGATTTTGGTTTTCTAAGTTTTAGTGTGAATTGTATCCATATGTTTCTGGTTTTATGTGTTAAATTCATGATAATGGAGATAATATAATAATTGTGTATCAGATTTCAAAAAGGTTGTTTCTTCTATATCGATTGAGGAGTTTCTTGTTCTCAATCGTGTCTTACATCTCTATTATGTTGGTAAAGAAGAACTCAGCGAGTCATATCCTTAGCAATCTACCTTCTTTTGTCCAGTTTTATTATCATTCTGATTTGGAACCTTGTCTTGGCTGATTTCTTAACTCTGGCGTTATAGTTATCTTATTTTGAAGTTCATCTCAAAAGTATAGCTCGGTCTTCAAATATAAGTCTGCAATTTAGATGTGTGATTATATGTTAAGGCATTGGCATTGTTCATAGAAATGTGACTGTAGATACTGCTGCTGTTAATTTTATCATATAGATTATAATGTGATGACTTTCATATGCTTAAATATGTGCAGTCAAAACGGGAAGTTCAGCTATGGATATGCAAGCTCTCCTGGTAAAAGATCTTCAATGGTGGACTTCTATGAGACTAGAATCGATGGCGTTGAAGGGGAAATAGTTGGTCTATTTGGAGTCTTTGACGGTATACATGTCTCTCTAATATACAGAAACTAATGTGTTGCTGACTTTTTCTTGCATGTAATAATTTCCAGTACTGAATTTAAGTTTCTAGCATATGCAGAATTGTGTATCACTTATCATTATGTACAAATAGACATATAACTCGGCAGTTCTGAGTTTTAATATGGTAATTTATCCTTCTGATTTTTACATTTGCTTACTCCTCATTCAGCTGATGCATACAACCAAACAGACTCGGAGTTTCTTAAATCAGAAAATAGTTAGAACAGAGATGCTGGTTCAACAGCGTCAACAGCCATCTTAGTTGGTGACCGTTTACTTGTTGCAAATGTAGGGGACTCTAAAGCTGTTATATGCAGAGGTGGCAATGGTAATGCTTGTTCATTTTTATACCAAATGGCCGTGCTTTGACGATTACACATTGCATCCAGTTAGACCAAGTCATTAGGGGTTGAATGTTAAGAGGTCCAAAAGGAAACATAAAATGATAGTTTGTCAAACAGTATATGCAGGTCTTCGAGTCATACCTAACCCCTCATAGTTATAATCACATGATTCTTTTGCAATAAGTCGCTCTGTTTTGTATGGTACTAATTCGATTCTTTTGTCAAAGCTACTGCTGTATCCCGAGATCATAAGCCTGATCAAAGTGATGAGCGCCAAAGAATTGAGGATGCAGGAGGATTTGTCATGTGGGCTGGTAAGAAAACATTTAATGGAAACTTCTCTTCTTTTTGAGTTTATATCATTTGCTTAATTGGAATTATGCTAAAAGGAACATGGAGAGTTGGAGGAGTTCTTGCTGTTTCTCGTGCATTTGGCGATAGATTGCTGAAGCAGTTGAGTCTGCAGTTAGAGCTTGGAGATACAAATGTGTAGATTGCTCCAGTTTCTTCATCCTTTACTTGTATTCCTCCTGAGCCTATGTGATTTATTACCCATTACAGTCAAAACACGTAAAGCTAATCCGATAGAATTTGTGGCTACTGAGCCTGTTCTGTTCTTGTCAAACTAGAAAGTAATCTAATCTGTTCAATTTCAATTTTAATAACATATAATTCATCCTTTTTTTTTCTTTTACACCACATGTCGGCACAATCAATTAAAATCAATTTTATTCAAACGTGTCGGCACAATCAAACAAGAGTGATGGCCCTATCTTTGTCTTTTACACCACATGTACACATTGTATCATTCATCTTCTCCTTCTTCTACTTATATATTTTGCAAATCTATTGTCTACATTTTTTTTATCAAAGATCAAATCCACTTCTTTCTTCTCTCATTTTCCTTCTCTTATTCTTGATCAAGTCCACTTCTTTCATCAAAATCTAAAAAAATTATGGCATATTCTTCCCATAATAATTTTAAAAGTTCACTTGATGAAAATTTTGATCAACATTTTGATCAAATATTCGATCAAATGTTTGATAATCTATTCATTGATTATGGAGATCATGAGGAGGCAAAGGAGTAAAAAAAAAAAGAGTTTTTATCGAAAGATATCGCGAAGAAGGCCACATACGTTTATGGAACAATTATTTCAGTGAAGCTCCGACATACCCTCCTAATTTATTTCGACGACGTTTTAGAATGAATAAGCCATTGTTCTTGCATATTGTTGATCGACTCTCCAATGAAGTTCGATTCTTTCGACAGAAGAAAGATGCTCTCGGAAGGCCTGGTATATCTGCACTCCAAAAGTGTATAGCAGCTATTCGTCTCTTGGCATATGGGACTTCGGCTGATACGGTTGACGAATACCTCCGGCTCAGTGCAACTACTGCTCGTTCATGTTTGGAAAATTTTGTCGAAAGAATAATAAATTTGTTCGGCGATGAGTACCTACGAAGACCCACACCGGATGTTGACGGTCACTCCCAATCAAACAAACAATAGTAATAGTACGAGGCGTAGACAGTGCGAAATAGTTGATCATCGAGGCGACGATGTATTAATAAATCGATCTCAGTACAGAGTTGGTCGAGCGTATTGCTCTTTTACAAATAGGGTCGACTTAGAACTAAGCTTAAGATAAGGCGAACGGAGTTCGGCTTACAGCTATATCATTCGCTCTAAATATCTTAAGTCGAGAGGTGCTTATCCCGAAAAACTCTGATCCCCTTAACACTGTTCACTAACTCTTCTTTTATAGAGATTAGCAGAGGTACTTCCGTACATAGGTCGACGCGAGGGGTAAACGTCGGATCTACCCCTTGCTGATCTTGCGGTCGGTTGTGTGGCGATTGAGCCGAAATTGGTAAATAGGCTTTTTGGAGGGGAAGGGCGGAGCCCATACCCAGCAATGGCCCCCCCTCTTTTTTTGGGCCGAACAGGGCCTTTCTTGCTTATGCTCGCGCGTTCTTTTGTTTAGGTTTTTTCTTGGTTCGCCCTAGGTGAGCGGGAACGGTTGGCGCGATCTTTTCGGAGGACGTGGCTTATGCCGTTTCAGCTTCCAACTTCGTTTGTATAAATACCTGCTCCGGGTATCCCAATTTTAATTTTCTCTCCCATCTTGAAAGGTAACATTTCTTTCTCTCGTCTTGTGGTTTTGCTTTACTCGCCGTGTTATTCTGTGAATTTTTTGTTTCTGTCCTCCTCTTCTTACTTCTTTCGGTGCACGATGTCTTCGAGCTCTAATTCTTTTAACGGGTCGTTGGACGACTATATAAGAGGTCGCAATTCTAGTGGGTCGGAGGATTATACCCGGGGTCGATCTCCGAAGGTTATCTTAAGTTCCCCCTCTGTATCCTCGCCTCCTGGTTCAGGTGCTGATTCTCCTGCTGACAAACTAGCGACGAGAGAAATTTTGTCTCGTGGTGATGGCGCGGGTCCCAGTTCACCTCGTCCCACGTTCGACATTCCCCATCTTGTCGATAGGGAACCAGAAGGCTCGTCTGATGATTCGGAGGATTCTTCTTCATCTTTCGAGGAGGTCGAGGCTTTATCCGCTCCCCGTCGTCAGTTCGTTGGTCGTGGGGATTCTCTTGGATACATCGGCCCGTCAAAGTCGGATCGCTTGGCTTTGGAAGAGATTCTTAGTTTGAAACACGCGTCGAGTGGCGTCTCACTGATTGCTCCGTCGCAAGAGGATCGACCATGGGCGCCGCCTCGTGGTTATATGTGCCTGTATGAGTCGTACTTTTTCGACTGCGGGCTCAAATTTCCGATTCCACGTTTTTTGCTTCAATACTGCTCTGAACGCCGGATGGCGTTATCTCAGCTTGCTCCTTCTGCGGTCCGGAATGCTATGAGCCTTGTTATGTTGTCCGAGAAGTGTGGAGTGAAAATGGGCTACCCCTTCTTCGAGGAATTGACCACCATTGCAAAGGTGAAGGGCAAGGATTGTCTCCGCTATGTGAGCGCCTTGACGAAGCATAAGATTGTTTCAGGGAAAGAGAAGTTTTCCTCGTGGGAAAAATATTATTTTTTTGCCAAAATTGATGAGGCGTCCGTTGAGGATCCCTCTATGACTTTTTTTTCTCGTTGGAACCGTGAACCTGGTAGACTTAGCTTCTGTTCCTTGCTTGCTAACTGGGTCGCTCTTCGTTGTTTTGACTGTGGGCTGACTTTTATTGCGTTGCAGATCGCATTTTGAAGGTTAGAGCTCCTCCGCCTGGCTTCTACGACGACGTTAAGAAATTGAAGCGTGAGTCAGCAGTTCTTTGGCCGGTGGAAGACAAGAAGGTGTCCGCAGCTAGGCAAAGAAGGTTGGTCGGCCGACCGAGTTTTTTTTTTTTTTTGTGATTAAGCCGTTCGCGCTTGTTTCAGCATCGAGAATTCGAGGGAAAATGACGAGGAAGACGAATATGCCGGACATCTTGGACCATCTTTACCATCATTCTAGTTCCAAGGGGAAGTCGGCTGCTCGTCCGACGACTGGGGGGAAATCGTTGAAGAACCTGCATCCTCCTGCAGGATGGACGGATGAGCAAAGGGCGTTCGAGGCTACTCAGGCCGGGTCGCTGATAACTATACATTTTATCACTTTATCATAGTTGTAAATATCAATTTTATTGTGTTTTATTAGCTTTTTCTTTGTGTTTTGATGCATTTAGTGTCTAACTAAGTATTTTTGCATTTTAGAAGTTCTTTTGTGTTTTTGTGTGTATTTGGTGTGTGTTTTGTTTGTTTTGAATGTTTTCAGGTTGTAATAATGGGAGATGCACTTTTAGATGGAAAAGGAGAAAACAATGATGCAGAACTGGCCCCAAGTATCTCAAAGATCGACTCAGATGAACGTTTTCCACTGCGATTTAGCTTCAACGCTCTTCATGAAAAAGATGGGAAATTGAGTTAGCTTTCCAATGGAAGTAATTTCAGAGCATTTGGATACGTGGTTCAAAAGTTATGGCCGATTTAGTGAAGACATGTCAAAAATCGGTCCGAAACCGATTTCCGTGACCGTTCGGCAAAATGGCTGAGGAACACACCTGGCGTTCAAATCCAGAAGAAATATCGATCACTCGTATCGATCAAATGTGATCGATATCGAGCAGACGGAAGATACAACTTAATCCAGAAGAAATATCAATCAAAAATATCGACCAAATGTGATAGATAAAGAACAGAGCAAGAACGACGGACGAACAGAGGCTTATATCGACCAAGCGTATCGATCAACTCTGATCGATACCCCCGTTTCGATCAAAAATTTCGATCAAGTCTGATCGATACGACCCCTGCGGACCAATAATTGTTTTTTCACCTTTTCTCTCTCCACAACTTTAGCCCCCTTTTTATGTTATTTTCCACTATGAAACCATAAGAGTCTTCTACCTAGACCTTTCCCTTGTGTTCTTGAAGGGTCAAACAACATTTGTATCATGAATCATTAAGTTTTTATGTTATAAATCATCTTTTCTTCATGAATTCTTGTTCTTCTCTTGATTTCTAGCATTTCTATGGTTTTATTGCTCCATTTGGTTATATATTTAGTAGGTTCGTTTTCTGGGTTTATGCTTGAATTTCTTGATGTTTGAAGTTTGTTTTTAGCTTAAAACCTTAGATTTCTTTAGTTCATAGCTTATATATATATGTTTAGAGTTATTAAAATCATGTCTTTAGGTTTGAAAACCATGTGTAGTGAGTAGTCTTCTTTTGGATGATTGGTAGGGTAGATTAGGGTGTTTTGATGCTTGATTTGTGATGTTTAATGATTGATTATTGTTTATCCTCATGCATAGAATGATCTTAATGCTAGAACTGAGTTTCAAAAGAGATTTTTCTAGAAGTTGATCGATTCACACTCGAAAGGTGTAGTGAATCGATATGAATTTTCTATGCATGCGCTTCTAGTTCTTAGCCAATGAAAGTTGAGTTTTAAGAAGGATTTGATGACATTTGTGAGTTTGAGTTCATTGTTTATAAATCGTTAGGTTGCAATTGAAAGATTAGCTTAATCGAATGGTTTATGAAAGGCTATGATCACGACAGTGGATTAGTCTATTTAAGTGACTCACGTCATATGATTGAGCATTAGTTGTTTGATTGAATCCATCTATAAAATTATTCATTCACCCTTGTCAAATACCTTACCAATTGTCCATACTTGTTATCATATTATCAAACCGTTTTAAGTCATTAGTTTACTTTGCATTGCTAGTTTAATCTGATTCTCTCTTTGTGCTTTATGTTTCACATCGTCTCTTAAGTTTGTTTGGAATCTATTTTCATACTTATTGTTAAGAGCTTTTCCTTTCTCATTTTGAGTCATTCTTAGATATTTAACTTGCTTGTCATTTAAGTTCTCGTTTATTCAGTTTAGATTGTTTTAGATTAAAAACCAAAAACAACATATCGATTTAGCTTGATTAGTTTCCTGCATTCCTAGTGTTGTTATCTTTCCTTCCCTGTGGATTTGATACCTTAAGTGCTGCATACGACATACCTTTAGGATTGAGGTACTAGAGCACATTAGGTTTTAATTGTGTGCTTAGGAGCTTTAAAGACTCCTGCAATCAATTTGGCGCCGTTGCCGGGGAGGGCAATAGAATAGCCATTAGGATTTGGATTCTACCGAATCTAAATTTTTTTTATTTTTCGTACCATCTAACCGTGTTCTATTCTTTCTGTTTCTTGAAGGTGTATGAAACCTGAGAAGCCAAGGACAACAAAACTTGGTTGAGTTGGTTCCTGACATACGGAGACTAGAACGAGCCAACACTCGAGCTAGAAGAGAGAGGAGAGAGACTTGCACGAACACTTGGGTTGAATATGGGAGATAATTTCCCAAACGTTGAGGAAGAAGTTCAGGGAGCGGGGATTCATATGAACCCGCCTGTCTACGCAGCCAGACCACAGAGGGTGATAGGGGCGTTTGATGCACCCCAAGCACACGGCAACCGCAGTGGTATTCATGCACCACCGGTTGAGAACAACAACTTAGAGATAAAAGCTAGCCTGATCAACATGTTCAGGGGAACAAATTTCATGGCTAGCAGTTGAAGATCCTCTAGATCATCTAGACAACTTCAATGACGTGTGCGGGCTGACAAAGATAAACGGCATCTCTGAAGATGCGTTCAAGCTAAGGTTATTCCCTTTCTCTTTGGGGGATAAGGCTAAGCAATGGGAGAAGAGCTTACCTCCAGGATCCATAACTACATGGGATGGCTGCAAAAGAAAGTTCTTAGAGAAGTTCTTCTCAACCTCACGGACAGCTAAGCTTAGAAACGACATTTCTAGCTTTGCTCAAAAGAACAACGAGAGCTTCAGCGAAACTTGGGAACGCTTTAAGGGGTACACGAACAAGTGCCCTCATCATGGGTTTTCAAACGAATCTCTACTAAGCACATTGTATCGAGGAGTTGTCCCTAAGATCAGAATGTTACTTGACACCGCAAGTAACGGGAATTTCCTAGGGAAAAACGTGGACGAAGGAATGCAACTCATTGAGAATTTGGCTCAGAGCGATGGGAATTACGGTGAGGATTACGATAGAGCTCCACGAGGGAGTGGAGAAGATCAGAGGAGTAAGGAGATAAAAGCTCTCCATGAAAAGATGGACAAAGTTTTGTTGGCAACGGAAAGATCAATAAATATTGTTGGAGAGTTTGATTGTGGTGCAGCTAGTAAAGAAGAAGGTTTAGAGAACTGCATTAGAACCCAAGAAGAGATGAATTTCGTGGGGAACCAAGGAGGATATCAAGGGGTTTACAACCAGAGCTACAACCCGAACTTTCAACAACAAGGTCAGAACTATCAGCCAAGGCCTTTCGTATAGTCAAACAACCAATGTCAGAACTTCGCACAACAAGGATTTGTGCCAAAACCTCAATTTCAAAGCAACCAAGGTGGTTTTCAAAACAAAGCACCATTCGTTCCTAACGTTCAACAAAGTTACAAGCCACCAACTCAAGCCACCACATCTCAGCCTCAAGATCAAGACATGAGAAGCATGCTTCAACAACTCTTGGTTGGGCAAGCTAATGGCTCAATCGAATTGAGCAAGAAAATGGGAGAGATTCACAACAAGGTGGATGGAGCATACAAGCTCGTGCGCGCCGATATGTTCGAGACGATGGCGCAAGGTTTCTTTTCGGTAAGGGCAACGTGACTTCTGCATTGGTGTGCTGTAAATCCTTTGAGGTTTTTGGCTACCTACTGACATCGTTCTGTCTCGTTGTGGTTGTGCTGGTCGACCTAGGCTTTCGACGCCACGAACCAGTTGGTGCAGTTTTATGACCAGCAATTAAAGGCTGCGAAGAAAGAGGGTGCTGAGGTCGACGCGAGGAAGCTGCAAGAGGCGCTGAAGAAGAAGCAGGAGCGCTGTACCCTTCTGGCGGAGGAATTGGCTGCGTACAAGGATGACTTTGAGGAGAGGGAGGGCGAGTATGTCCTGCAGCGAACGTCGTTGGAAACGCAGCTACAGGAGCTAGAAAAAGTCTATGCGTCGGAGATGACTAGGCTGAGGGCGGCTCGAGATGAAAAGGAGTTGTCCACACGCCGGAATACGACGGAAGACCTTCTGAGGAGGCGACCTAGCGGATACATTAGTTTACCCTCTGTTTTTTGTAATTTGCGGACGCGTAGCTTCGTTGTTTATTTTGCTCTTTCTTTCAGTTCCGTCTTTCTCCCCCTTTCTTTTTTTTTTTTAATGTTGGACCGTTATTTGCCCGAGGAGGTGTTTGCGCATATTTCGAATTTACCTTAGCGTTATTCGCCGTTTAATTTGGAACTTCGCATTTATTGATACTCTGTCTTGTCGAAAGGTCGCGAAAGGGAAGCGGTGCATTGATGGGATGTTTCCTGTCACGACCCTTTGATGCACCGTTTTACTGCCTTTATAATGTTGTGCACTTCCCTCATTTCTAGTACCCATCCTCTCTATTCCTCTTCCAAAGTAACCGCTTTTATCCTTTCTTGTGTTCTCTGAGACATCGTTGGTTGACTATGGCTGAGACTCCGGTTGTGTTTGGACGTCGAGCTGCCTCGACGTTCTATATGGAATGCTTCGAGGGCATGTCGGTGTCTTATCCACGCTGGAACGTTCGGCTGATCCAGGAGTATCGCCCGACTGGGATCGTCCTGGTGCTGAGTTTCTTTATTTACTCGTTGGTCCAGCCGGAGTATATGGCGGCTCGTCGTTTTGTTACTCAGGTTTGCCACGAATGTTATGTTACTGCTATGTTGTTTTTGATGAGTGTAGGTGGGTTACTTGTAACAGGCCAACATGTTGCTTTGTGAAGATGATTACAACTGATTGAAGCGTGACTTCGACCGTTTGGTGGGCGAAGAGCGAGCGTCGCTTCAAGAGTCGTACCTTCCGGGATACCCTGTAGGGTTTGCTGCGGCGATGGTTGAGAACGATGCAGCGGCGGTCAGCATTATGCGTAAGATGCAGCGTCTAGAAGCACATCCTAAGGATTGAGTGCGGTGCGGGGTGGACGAGGTATTGCCACTGCTAGATTGCTTCCGCCGGTTCGCGGTTGAGTACAAGGGCAAGCCGTTGTTCCCGGGGGATGCGAGGAGTGCACCTTAAATGTTTTTAACTTTTGATTCTTGTATAACTATCTTACTCTTGACTTTGTAAAGACATGATTGTTGGTCGGCCTCTGGCAAATACACTTGAAGTGATTTAATGATAATCGTTGTTTGGGGAAGCGCAGCATCCTTGATTGTGCTTCCGTAATGATTGTTTTTGGCAGCCTTTTTGTTTTCTGTGTCTCCTTTTTGCGGTGTTGTTTGATGCGCGGGAAAGATGCGCGGCATTAATAAATGAACATTTTGCTTGGGAAAGATGCGCGACATTAATCGACTTCGCGCTTGTCTATTGCCTGATTGAGGATGTGGCCGTTCACTTCGATACCTTTTCGTCCAACTCCATGTGTCAATCCGGAGAAAAGGTCGCGGCAGCGGATGCCGTGCCCTTGTTGCTGTGAACGGATCGCTCAAGAGTTTCAACCGTCGGGAGTGAAGGAGCCCACTCTCTTCATAGCCACGTTGCGGGGGCTGGATGCGAAGCTGGCCGAGGAGTTCCTGTTTGCGGTGAGTCGTGCGGCACGCGTGGGGCGATTGTAATTTGGTTCGAGTTCTTGTCTGCATGTTTTGATCTTTTGCTTTGTTGAAATGTAGATAAAGCAGGAGTATAGGGGCTATGTACGGGAGCTCGCCTATATCCGCGGTCACCAGAGGAGAGAAATCGAAGAGCGGTATCCGTGCAATCCCATTATCCGAGAAGAGAAGCTGACCCGAAATGATGAACGGGCGGTAGCTTTGATCCGGAAGATCAAGCGACTCGAGGTGCATCCAAAGAAGTGGGTGAAGCAGGATTTGAACAGCATATTCTCTATGCCGGACAGCTTTTACCGCATGGTCGAGGAGCACAATGGTATGGCGTTGTTTGAAGGTGATCCGGAGGCGTGGCATTGACGGTGTCTTGGACCTCGCTGCTCCCGGGTGTAGATAGCTCTCTCTCTCGGCTCTCTCCCCTCCTTTGTTTTTTGTTTTTGGAAGAAGTCTCGGCGACTGTGCCATTCTATATTGCCGCTCGTATGGACATAAACGTTTGCTTTTGTTTGTATTAAAGTTAGTTTGTATTGACAGCGCGTACGCATCGTGCGTTTAGTACGGTCGTGGTACGCGTAGAGCTAAGCTTGTGATGCAGGGTCATTGCGGGTGGGAACGTTATGTCGTGCGTGTTCACCGGGGTGCGAGCGTCGTGCTCGGCTTATTGTAGGATACTTGAAGAAAATTCCAAGTATGTTTTGCGTAGGTGCGAACCTTAATATTCGACTTACCCTGTGTTTATGAATAGGTGCGAGCGTAGCGCTTGACTTATCTTGTAGATTTCCAGCGCGTATACCATTCGTGTGGGCCGGGGCTCGGCTTACGGAATCGGTCGTGCGTGGAATGTTTGTGCGAGGATGGACTCGGCTTAGACGCCCTTGACTGTTGGGAAGTATATCCTCAACAGAAGAGTGCGCTATCGCTAAGCGCGTGTTAATATCGGTCGCCTGATCAGGGCGCCGATGTGTTTCATAATGAAATCTCTGGGAAAAATAGATTTTTATAAAGTAATAGCCGCGCCCGTAGGCTGCCTACGTACCCTCAAGCGGGATCAAGCCATTCGTATTTCATATTTACAAGGTAAAGATCGCCGTACGAGCGTTCTAGACTTAGTAGTAGTAGCGCTTCAGATTCATTGAATTCCAAGATCGAGGGATTGGTGCGCCGCTCATCGTCATTAGCTCGTAGACTCCTGGTTTAACGATTTTGGATATTTGATAAGGGTCTTCCCAGTTCGCGCCTAGCTTTCCGGCGTTGATTTCGGCTGTGTTTTTGAAAACCTTCCATAGGACGAGGTCGCCCTCTCGGAAGTGTCTGTTTTGACTTTCTTGTTGTAGAACTTTGTTGCTGCGTTCTGATAGTTCTGGATGCGGCGGAGAGCCTTGTCGGCGTTTTTCGATCGTATCTAGCGTATTGATTAGCATTTTGTCGTTCAAGTCGTTATCGTGTATTGGCATAGACCTTCGTAGGCTTGCGATACCGACTTTGGCTGGTGCAACTGCTTCCATTCTGTAAGCCAGGGAGAAAGGTGTCTGGCCGGTCGCTGTACGAGGGGTTGTGCGATAGGACCATAGAACACCGTCGAGTTCGTTGGACCAGGCTCCCTTCTTTTCGTCGAGGCGCTTTATTAGTCTGTCGAGGATTGCTTTGTTTGTCGCTTCTGCTTGGTTGTTCCCTTGCGGGTATCTTGGGGTAGATTTGCTGAGGCGGATTCGCCATCCTGCGCAGAAATCTTTGAATTGTGTGGACGGGAACTGTGTTCCGTTGTTCGTGGCAATTTCGTATGGCAAACCGTGTCGACATATGATGTATTTCTAGACGATGTTCTGGACTTCTCTTGCACGTATTTGGGCGTACGGTTGAGCTTCGACCCATTTCGTAAAGTAGTCCGTCATAACCAGGATGTACTTTTCTGTCTGGAGGTGGGCAGGGGGCCAACGATATCCATTGCCCATCGCATGAAGGGATAGGGCGGGGTTGACGTTTGAAGGAGCTCGGTGGGGGCGCGGATTTTCTGTGCGTGACGCTGGCACTTTTCACATCATCGTACGTACTTCTCGCAGTCAGCTACCATGGTAGGCCAGTAATGTCCGTGCTTTTTTATTATTAAAGCTAACGCTCGGCCACCTGAATGGTTTCCTCCTGCGCCTTCGTGCGTTTCTTTCATAACCTGGATCGTTTCGTCCCTGTACAAGCATCCAAGAAGGGCGCCGGATGCGCTTCTCTTGAAGAGGTTGCCATCGAGAGTGACGTAGCTGGCCCTTCTTGTGCGGAGTCATCGTGCGGCCCACTTATCTGAAGATACTTCGCCGTCGTGTATGTATGTGAGTATTGCGATCCGCCATTCATCTTCGTTTTCGGCAGGTTCATTCGCGCCGATGGAGCAGACCGTGTCAGTCTCTGTGATGCTAGATTTGTCGATACTTTCGATGGGAATGATTCGCTTGAGGTCGGGATCTGATGTTGAAGCGAGGGCGGCAAGCGCGTCTGCTGCGGCATTGCCGCTGCGGGGATTTTTGTGAGTTCGAATTTGTCGAACTGGCCGGCGAGGTCCTTGACGACTTTAAGGTATGCGTCCATCCTTTTGTTTTTCATTTCGTAGTCACCGATGTACTAGTTTGCGACAAGTTGGGAGTCGTAGAAGGCGTGGATGAGTCGAATGCCTAGGCCCAAGGCGAGGTGAAATCCTGCGATAAGGGCCTCGTATTTGGCTTCGTTGTTTGAGGCTTGGAAATTTAGTCTGATGCTCCAGAATTTCCTTGTGGGGCGACTCTAGGCGAATGCCGCCTCCTGACCCGTATGAGGAGGATGCGCCATCGACGTGTAGGGCCCATTTATCATGTTCTTCGAGGTTCGAATCGTCCGTTAGTGGTCGATCGGGGGGAGTTCGACGAGGAAGTCGACCAGGGCCTGGGACTTTGCGCACGTCCGCCCTTTATACTCGATGTCGTACTCGCTGAGTTCGACAGCCCATTTAGCGATACGGCCCGACTGACTAGGGCTGTGAAGAATTGCTCGGAGCGGTTGATTTGTGAGACCGACGATTGAGTGGGATTGGAAGTACGGGCGAAGCTTTCGTGCCGAAGTGATTATCGCCAGAGCTAACTTTTCCATGGTCGGGTAGCGCAGCTTGGCGCTATCCATGGTTTTGCTGATGTAGAAGATTGGTCGTTGCTCTCTCCGATCGTCTTTGACTGGGACGCCGCTGACGGCCGAAATTGACACGGAAACATAGAGGATTAACGTCTCTTCGGGTTCGGGTTTGGCGAGAATTGGGGGCGTGGAGAGATACTCCTTGAGTTGCTGGAAGGCGCCCTCGCACTCCTCCGTCCAAATGAACTTTTGGTTTGTTTTAAGTAGTTGATAGAAGGGCAGACATTTGTCAGCCGAACGAGAGATGAAGCGATTTAATGCCGCAATTCGTCCTGTCAGGCGCTGTACTTCGCGTGAATTCCTTGGGGAGGGCAGGTCGATGATTGCCGAGATTTGCTTCGAGTTCGCTTCAATTCCCCGCCGGGTGACTATGTAGCCGAGGAATTCGCCGGCCGTTACTGCGAACGTACACTTGGCTGGATTCAGCTTCATGTCGTACTTGTTGAGAACTTCAAAGCATTGCTTAAGGTGTTCGACGTGATCATTGGCTTTGGGGGATTCGACGAGCATGTCGTCGATATAGGCTTCCATCGTCCGCCCGAGCTGGTCTGCGAACATTCGGTTGATTAACCGCTGGTAAGTCGCTCCCGCGTTTTTTAGTCCGAAGGGCATCACTTTGTAGCAGTACGTTCCTCAGTCGGTGATGAACGACGTTTTTTCCCTGTCGTTTTGGTGCATGAGTATTTGGTTATAGCCGGAGAAAGTGTCCATGAAAGAGAGGAGTTCGTTGCCTGCCGTGGCCTCCACGAGTCGGTCAATATACAGGAGTGGAAAGCTGTCTTTCGGACAAGCCTTGTTAAGTTCAGTGAAGTCGATGCAGGTTCGCCACTTCCCATTTTTCATTTTGACGACGACCGAGTTGGCCAGCAAGTCCGGATAACGAACCTCGACTATCGACCCGGCTTTTAATAGCTTGTTGACCTCCTCGTTGACGGCCATGGATCGCTCTGGACTGAGTTTCTGCCGTTTCTCCTTAACATGTTCATAAGTCGGGTCGACGTTGAGCTCATGGCATGTGATCGTCGGGCTTATCCCCGGCATGTCGTTGATCGACCAAGCGAAGGTGGAAGCGTTTTCTGTGAGAAAATTGACGAGCGCTATTCGTACTGGGGTGCTGATGTTAAGACCGATGCTTACGCATCGCGCTGGGTCAGTGGCATCGATGTTGACTTGCTCGGTTGCGCTAGGCTTGGTCGCTGCTGCTGCGTCCTTGAGCGTGAGGTTTTCGAGCTCCAACGCGAGCTTCTGTTATTGTTATTGCGAAGGCTTGGCTTCGACCAACTGGGTGCAGGGGGCCGTCGAGGGCGACGCTGCTGGTGAGGAAGTGGCTGCCTGGGAGATCTTCTCCGTTTCGGCGGACGGGAGACTGAGGATCGACGTTGTGTCGGTAAGCTTAAGTTTTCGCATCTTCTTCTCGATGACGAACGAGCTGTTGGTTTCCTCTTATCGTGCAGATTCCTCTTGGCGTGGGGAACTTGACGCACTGGTGGTACGACCATGGTACGGCCTTCATGAGGTGTATCCAAGGTGTACCGAGGATGATGTTATATACGGCCGGGCGGTCGATGACCACGAATTTGACCTAGTTGACTGTTCCCCCGACGAAGATGGGGAGCTTGATGGTTCCTATCGTCATAATTTTGTCATCGTCAAAGCCGGTTAGAGGTCGACTCGATGGTTTGATGCTGATGTCAGGTATCTCCATCTTTCGAAGCACTTCTTTGAATATGAGGTCGACGGAGCTGCCGGTGTCGATCATCACCCGCGTAACCTCACTCTCCCCTACAAGCAAGTCAACGACTAGGGGGTCGTTGTGGGGCATGTCGACGCACACTGTATCGGCATCAGTGAAGACAATTGGCTCCGTTGCGGCTGTGACAACACGCGGCCAAGTGACTACCTTTTCCGCGCGGCGACGGTGGGTCATGATTGATCGTACGGAATCATGGCAGTTTGTTAGGCCGCCCATGATCATGTTGATTCGTCGACGCAGAATGGGGATGGGTTCGTTGTCATCCCGTACTCGCTTTGGGGGCTCGAAATCGGCCGCAGCGATGTCGTCTTCCTGGATGTGGACGGGCTCATTACCGGGACGACGGTTTTCGTTATGGGTTGGTTGATTGGCTTGGTTATCGCAGCGGTCGATTTTTCCTTGCCCTCGGTTCATGGGCCTGCCGGGCTCGATGCTTATGTCCCCGCTCTTATATCGTGCGAGTAGTTGACTTAGTAGGTACCGGCATTCGTGGGTCGAGTGACCGGGTTTTTTGTGGAAGTCGCAGAATGATTGCTGTCCTTGGGGCGGCGTGCCCTTAGCATCGGTGTTTCGGATATACTTGTTCCAGGTTTGCGGAGGTCTGTTATCCTGCGATCCGACGAAAAAGGTTGCCGCTTTCCTATTCCGCTCTTCTTTAGCATAATCCGCGTTGGCGGGAGTTGCCTTTGTTGCATGCTTTTTAGCCATCGCGGCCTTTTCCTCTTCGAAAAGTATGTGGCGCAAGGCGCGTTGCAGAGCGTCGACGAGCGAAGCGGGCTGATTGAGGGACAAGTCTTCGCGAAACTTTGATTCGTACCACGTAGCGTTTTTGAGCGCGGCGATTGCCGCGTCGTCGGGTACATCGATCTGGGAGACTACCTCTTTGAACCGGTCGATGAACTCGCGAAGAGACTCCTTCGGTCCTTGGGTAATTGTCCAGAGGTTGGCGTTGGTCGCGCCCCTTTGGATAAACATCGAGTACTGCTTCAAGAAGGCTGCTTTAAGTTGGTAGAAGGAGTCAATCGTGTTGGCTTCTAGCCGTGTGAACCAGCTGAGTGCCGCGCTGCTTAGCTGCTCGACGAAGAGTTGGCAGCACCCTGCGTCCTGCTCTTCTTCTGCGAACCGCGCCCGTGCGATCGCTACTGTGAATTTGGTAAGGAACTGCTGTGGGTCGCTCCGTCCGTCGTAGGGTGGGAGCTTTATTTTCCCCTCGTGTCGAAGTGGTGTGCTTGTTATGCGGGTGGTAAAGGGCGAGCGTTGGGTGTCTTCCAATACCTTTTCGAGTTCAGGGGCAGAGCTGGTCGCGCGGTGAGGACATTGCGCGGAGAAACTCCTTCATATCGTCGATCTCCTTGTCTCTGGTGGCGGCATAATCTTCGAGGTATCGTTCTACGATGGCTCGGGGCCTAGTGGTATCGGCCTAATCGGCCGTGTAGACAGCTGCGTTAGGTGCTAACCTGTTGAGGCCGCTAGGGCTATTGTTACAGGATGCGTCGAGTTGTGATCGGGTAACGTTCGCCCACATCGTCGGACGGCGCCCGCTGCGCAGAGTCGGTTGATTTCCTCTTGGGATGCTGCTTGGGCGTCCGTTAGGGTTTTAAGCTGGTTGGCGATTCGTGCCTCCTTGGCGTTTATGCGATACAGGATGCTTTGGAAAAGATTGCCTATGTTTGCGCTTGCGGTGGCCCCTGCTGTGCCTTGGGCCACTGTTGGTGAATTGTGCGACTTGGTCGGTCGAGTCTCGAGTTGAGGCGGTGCGTCGGGTTGAGTCCCTTCCCTTTTGGGTCGCGGGACGATGGCTCGTTCGTGCTGCGCGCTGGTTCCCTCGCCCGGTGGGATAGGACGAGTGTCCTTTGCTTGGGTCGCGGCTCCGTGAGCCCATTGTGATAACGTTCCTGGTATTGTTCCTTCGCTGGAAGGGCTCGATCGATTGCCTATTGCTTTTCCGGGGTGCTTCCCCATCTTGCTTTGGACAGGTTTGTTGCTCGCACTGGTGGGCGTATGCCTCCGTCTTCCTTTACTATTTAGGATGAAATGTCGGAAGAAGTCCCCACAGACGGCGCCAATTATTGATGGTCACTCCCAATCAAACAAACAATAGTAATAGTACGAGGCGTAGACAGTGCGAAATAGTTGATCGTCGAGGCGACGTTGTATTAATAAATCGATCTCAGTACAGAGTTGGTCGAGCGTATTGCTCTTTTACAAATAGGGTCGACTAAGAACTAAGCTTAAGATAAGGCGAACGGAGTTCGGCTTACAGCTATATCATTCGCTCTAAATATATTAAGTCGAGAGGTGCTTATCCCGAAAAACTCTGATCCCCTTAACACTGTTCACTAACTCTTCTTTTATAGAGATTAGCAGAGGTACTTCCGTACATAGGTCGACGCGAGGGGTAAACGTCGGATCTACCCCTTGCTGATCTTGCGGTCGGTTGTGTGGCGATTGGGCCGAAATTGGTAAATGGGCTTTTTGGAGGGGAAGGGCGGAGCCCATACCCTACACCGGAGGATCTTTAACGACTACTTGATATTGGAGAGCAACGCGGATTTCCTGGGATGGTAGGAAGCATCGATTGTATGCATTAGGAGTGGAAGAATTACCCCATCGCTTGGAAAGGGCAATATTCACGGGGTTTCGGAAAACCCACGATTGTTTTGGAGGCGGTAGCTTCATATGATCTCTGGATATGGCAAGCATTTTTTGGACCTCCAGATACATTAAACGATATCAATGTTCTTGATCGCTCACCCGTTTTTGATGATATAATAAAAGGTCAAGCTCCGCAAGTGAATTTCTTTGTCAACGGAAGGGAGTATCATTTGGCTTACTATCTCACATATGGGATTTATCCGAAATGGGAAACTTTTATCTAATCTATTCTAATTCCACAGGGTCCAAAAGCATCTTTATTTGCTCTACATCAAGAAGCTACCCGAAAAGATGTCGAGCGTGCTTTTGGAGTCTTGCAAGCTCGATTTGCCATTGTTAAAAACCCTGTTCTTTTTTGGGATAAAGCAAAAATAGGTAAGATTATGAGAGCATGTATCATACTCCATAATATGATAGTAGAAGACGAACGAGATGGATACACTCAATTTGATGTTTCAGAATACCAAAAAAGAGAAGGAAACAGAAGTGCACATGTGGATCTCACTTATTCTACAGATATGCCTACAAATCTCGCTAATATGTTGGGTGTTCGAACTAGAATTCGTGATAGACAACTGCTTCAACAATTGAAAGCTGATTTGGTTGAGCATATATGGCAAAAATTTGGACGTGATCAAGATAACAATTGAGCGTTCTTTTCCATTATTTGTTTCAAAATCTATTTTTAAAATGTAATGTTTTTATTTTATTTAAAAAATAAACTCTATTTCCAATAAAACATAATTATTAAAAAAATAAAATTAAAAACTCCTAATGAGGTTCTTCCATTGGAGGCCAAAAAACAAAACTTAACTAAAATTATGTAATTAAATATTACTTAAGAACCCCTAATAAGGTTCTACCATTGATCATGCTCTAAGTTCTTGTTAAGAACCTCTTCCATGATCGTTCTCTTACTTTTTTTTTAATTTATTATTGTTTTAAAGAGGGTTTCTTGTTAAGAAGAAAGGTTGAACAAGGAAATGAAAGGTCATCGTGTTCGTCTACTTTGAAAAACGTACGTGAAGACAACAAAACATCTCTGGGAAGATAAGGAAAGCTTGGTTGACTTTAATAGTAACAATGATACTGAGAATCCTATTTTGAGAAATTAAAAACCAATGATAAAATAATGTATAATCCTTTGTTGATGGGTGTTGAAACATTCTTATACCATTATTACTGTTTTAATCCAAATTATGTCCCAACAAATCATGGGGTATATAGTTCTCAGACTTCCAAGGTTTTTGAAATCCACTTGATCTCTGTTGTGTCGTCAGAGAAAGAGAATGATTTGTGAAGAATCAATTAAAGATGCTTTTAAACATGAATATCAATGAAGAAACAAACATACGTTTGGCTTTAGATATGAATCACACTAAACTCACATTTTGCGCATAAACACTCCAAGATACTCTTCTCGAGATCCAACGAAGAACAATAAGTTTAAAAAAGAATATTAATTAAACCATGCAAAAGACTCCCTTATCAAAACGAAAACATTATGAAATTGAATGTACCAAAAATCCGGTAAGGAGATTGACTTCTATATGCTTTTTTTTCTTCTGCCAATTTACTTATACTTTGAAGCTTTGATCTAAAGCTAACATTTGGTATCAGAGCTTCTAAATGTGGTGTCAATATAGAAGCTTTGATACCTATTGTTAGATCTAAGATTAGAACGAATCTTACTCCTTGTTAAAAAGAAAAAAAAAAAGTATCTCATATCTCGGGACTCGGATTAATACATCACAAACCGACGGATTTATGTATTTTCTGATTTGTTTCAGTTCGGTTCAATTTAAAAGAGTAATTATTGGGCTTTGACCCAGGCCCATAAAAATGACTCACGTGTCATTTTTAATAACCGGAGCCCTAGACCCGCCGTGTAATCGAGCGTCGAAGAGAGAGAGAGCACTTCTCAGAATCACAGCGACAAAAAATTAAAAACCAATCCTTTCGATTCCAAATTTTTTGGTAGTTAGCTTTCTCTTTCGTTCAATAACGGTTATAATTTTGACCGTTAAGTTCCGTTTCAGTTTTGTCTCCGGTGCAGAAAGATGGCGACTTCGTCACCGTCTCTGAGTAACAATGGCCTTTCCGCCGTCGTCACGCCTCCCAAAACTCTCCGTGGTCTCAATAAGCCTAAGTGTATCCAATGCGGCAACGTCGCTCGCTCCAGGTCTTGCTTCTACGCATTGTTTTGTCTGGGGATTTAGTTTTCGTACATCTGGGGGGAGGTGTTCGAATTTAGGCTGATTCTTGGATTTTTGATCTGAAAGGAATCGAATTTAGGGTTTATATGTTATGGGGTTTGCGTTTTCTCCATGATTTGGTGATTGATACGTCTAAAGATTGTTGAGATTGTTTAAAGTTTTGAGCTTTAGTTTCGAAAGATCAGTTTTTAAGATAATTAGGAGAGATGTTGGTTTACTGATTGTAATTGTATTGCTTGGATGTGATAAATGCAGGTGCCCATTTCAATCTTGTAAGGGTTGTTGTTCAAGAGCAGAGAACCCCTGCCCGATTCACGGTACGGTTTCCCCTTCAAATCTACAAATTTGAGAAGATAAGTAGATAAAGAAATCAGTATTAGAGTTTGGTTTTGATAAAATTGATAGGGAAATTTTATCATTGTTTCTTTCACTTGGTAGGTTTAGAGTTTAGTGTTCATAACTTCTGTAGGTTTTACCGAAAAATGGTTAGTGCAGAACATTGGAACCAATAGAGAAAGTGGAACAAGAGAAGAGAGTATTGGAAGACTGATTCTTTGAGAGTGCTTGTGATTAGCTGAGAGATTAGAGATGTTTATCATGGCCTGTTTTGTGTTTTGGCTTATGTGTTTATGTCGCTGCAGTTCTTAAAGTAGCTGGAACGCCTGGTGAGAAGATGCAGGCGCCAAGTACTCCATCATCAGACCAGAAAGCATCTGAAGGCACTCCCGGGTACATATATACAAATTTTTTAATTTCTTTGTGCTTTTGGGGGAAAGTAAATCTGTGATGACAAACTGGTTTGCTTACTTTATTAGGACATATCTCAGTTCTCTTGTTTATTGAACGTAGTTGATATTGAGATGTTATATATGTATGTTCTTGTGGAACTAAAAGATGGTCTCTTTAAGTTGACATTTTTCTTCTGTTGGGAACTGCTTCAGGACTACAACTAGAGTTTCATCAATCCGCCAACTCTCTAGCAACTTTGCTCAGTTTAATAACTTGAATGCTTCTTCCCGCCAGAGGAAACCTTTGACGATAAAGGTACTAATTAAGAAGTATTTCGTTGACTTCATTACTCATCGAAAAAATCTCCTATTAGTTGTTTTCCTCTTATCAGTTGTTCTTCTAATCTAGGATGCTCAAGCGTTAAATGAGTGGCGGTTTACGAAGCTTAAAGAGTATAGAGACAGAAACATTGAAGTCGAAAATGAAGCTTTTGATAGGTACATGAGTAATGTGAATTTACTCGAAGAAGCATTTTCATTTACATCTGTTCCTGATGACGAGGTTGCTGGAGGAGCAGCTTCTGAGCAAAACAACGAGGAAAGAAATGTGTCAGAGCTCAAGCTGAGGCTGAGATCAAACTCTGCAAGAACAGAGAGCTTTAAGAAGAGGATCACGGAGACTGTCAAAGCCGGTTTGTTTAAGCTTCAGGAACCGGAATATGGTAGTTTTTCAGATGATCAAGATGAAATCAAAAGGCGGACCAAAAGAAAGAAATGGGAAGAGAAAGGTTCAGCTTTGAATGAAATCATCGATAAACTGAACAAAGCAAGAACCGAAGAGGATCTCAAATCTTGCTTAGAGATGAAATCAAAACTCTGTGGTCAAGTTACTTCTGCTGCAGAATCCGAGAAGAATAAGGTTTTGTCGGGTTTTGTCCGAAAAGTTGAGATCAGCGAAGAAGCACTTCAAAGAATCGGCGAGCATCTTCAATTTTTTGACAAAGTTGAAACTTTGTGAAGTCGGGAGCATCCTGTCGATGAATTGGAAGTTTGGGTGGCGAGAAAAACTCCAAATCTTTCGTGATCAAGGTATTGTACAATGATCAAACATCACTCAAAACTGATCCTGAAGACTCAAGACTCGGAGATATATTCTTGTAAAGTAGTTTTGAGCATCACTTAGATATTAGAACTCAGCAATGGATAAAGCTGTTGATTGTATCTCATTGGATTTTTCACTGTATGTTACTTGTTAGATTTAAAATTGCTTATTTGATTGCTAATAGAAAAACCAGTTTCAAGATGATTTTATTATGTTAAGAACTAATAGATGAAGATTATTTTGTAGAATTTGCTATTTGACTTTAATATTTGGTTTGGTTTGGTATTGGATAACCGCTCAGTCTAATTAAACCGGTTCTTTTTGGGAGAAAAAATCATCCATCATATTCATAGGCCATTTTCAACACGTATATTTGAAAACGACTAAAACCAAACTTTTAGATTCTAATTTTGTGTTGCTGACCCAATGCCACTATCGATCAAAACAGTTCCAGTTCCAATAGATTTTTGGAAATAAAATATAAAAATAACTTTTATTAGTTTGTTTCCAGTTTCAGCCATATAATCTATTCATATATATATATACGTATTGATGTGTACATAAACTCTAGATATATATGCTTTTTTTTTTGTGATACAAATAAAGTTATATATGCATGTTGCCGTGTGTGTAGATTATTCATTCTGCAAACCAACTGGGAACATGTTGACGGGGTTGTTGTTGGTTGGGACTTGAGATCAAACAACTCAAATGAGCTCATTATAAGTTAAGCTTTCTATATATAATTATTAATTATATTATTGTTACCACCTAATTTCTACAATGGTTTTGGTCCTATATTACTTGTAAGATAATTATTAAATTATGTAATAACGTAAACCATTTAATTTATATACTGTCAATTTTCTAACTTTTAATTAATTTTCCAAGA
Source organism: Crucihimalaya himalaica (assembly GCA_004349715.1). Classification (NCBI taxonomy): domain Eukaryota; kingdom Viridiplantae; phylum Streptophyta; class Magnoliopsida; order Brassicales; family Brassicaceae; genus Crucihimalaya; species Crucihimalaya himalaica. Next base: position 407,465 of record SMJT01000025.1, on the reverse strand, counting down.
ATAATTATTTTTTAAAATGTCATCGTCTTTTTGAAACTCCCATCTAATATATTTATATGCAAATAAATATAAAACCACACATATACGGAAGAACTTTGTATAGAATTGCTCATATCATTCAACAAAAATTACTTATTCTAGCTCTTTTTATAAAAAGAAAAAAACTTGGTCTAGTTACATTTATTTTTTTACTTAGTTCCAAAGCTTTGGTAATAATATCATTGGTTGATTAACTTTTTTGTTTTTTTATAGATTTTCTCGTGTTATTTTCTACTTTTATTTATTTGCTCCTATCTTTGTGCTCATTTTGAATATGCCAGTAAAATCTTGTTTTTTGTGAATTAATTACTTGAATTTGGTGAGGGAAAATTTTGTTTCCTTCATTTATATATCCGTAACTCATGTATTTTCGTTAAATTTTAAACGATTGCTTATGATAGTATCCATTACTTGAAAAGTATAAGAGATGAAAGACAAAGAATAATTAATGTCACCAAACTATCATATGCAAAAAAAATAAACGAAAAATGCAAACTATCAACAAGGAAAGAGTAAAAGACAAATCTAAATGAATAGTATTATAGTATTCTATCCAAAAAAGGTTGGAAGAAGTTGATGTATAATGATCTAATTATGTTATCTAGTATGCTAAGGAAAGAAATCAACAAAGTCTCACACATGTTATGATTAGTGACTTGCATTTCAGTTTCCCTTTGCTAAGAAACATAAATTTGTTTCGTAAAATAGTGAAGGTGCAAAAAATTCCAAACTATATATAAATATTTCTGTTTTGTAATAAGAAGTTACAAAATATATTTAATACAATATGTACATCTTATAATAATCTTTAAAAATAGTTTGGGTCGTAAAAAAACCACTATCCAAAACTTGGTCACCGAATAAACAGTAAAAATATCGATTTCCGTTTTTTATTAACACTTTAGTTTTTTATTTTGGATTTTCTTGGAATATGCGAGAGTAATGGCGTGGTTGAAGACACGAGAGAGAGTCCAAAAGAACAAACCCAACCTACAAGAAACACTCTTTTCTCCATTGCTCTCTCTCTCTTCTCATCACCACAGCTATATTTATATAGATATAAAGATAGAGAGAGTGAAAGGTGAAGAAAAAAAAGAAAAAAACAGAGACAGAGTTCAAAATACGTTAAAATGATGATGATAGAGCTTTTGGATCACTAACCCATTAAATTTCTTTCTTCTCTTTCTCAAAAATGGCTGTCCAAGCTCAACACCATTCATCCAATCTCATCGTCCTCAACAAAAGGTTTATTTTCTCTGTAAATTTTTTTCCATCTTTTTATCTGTTATGTTGATTACGGTTTTATGTTGTTTGTGTGAACAGAAACGGTAAAGAGAAGGAAAAAGATTTTTCATTGCAATCACAGACTGGACATTTTCTTGATCAAACCAATATGTTGTTTACTAATGGAGGTTCGTAAAAAAGTTCTGTTATTTTCCGTTTAAACTTGAAAAAAATTGGCATGTTTTTTTTGTTTGGACCAAAGTGAAAATGTGTTTGTGTGTGTTTGTAGGTTCTAATCAAAGGAAAAGAGGAAGAGAAACGAACAAGCATCAATGGTTACATTTGCAGTCTCATCAGTTCCCACAAGTTATAGACTTATCTTTATTACACAACTACAATCATACGCCGTCGAATATGGTTCATACAGGACTACGATTATCTTCCGGCGACGATCAGACACAAAACATTAGTCACCGTCAGAATCTTGTCTCAAGTTCGTTTGAAGATGTTGTTTTTTCTGCACATACCAAATGGCAAAGCGAAGAACTTGATGAATTGCTTCGTGCCCAGGTTTTGATTCGTCTGAGACGAATTGGGTTTATGAAAAGTTTTGATTTTGTTCTCACCACTTTTATTTTTTGTATAGGCGGAGGAGTTACGGCGCACATTAGCGGAGAGGAGAAAGAAGCACTATAAAGCGCTTATTGGTGCTGTGGAGGAGTCGTTGGTACGTAAACTGAGGGAGAAAGATGCAGAGATAGAGAGAGCCACGCGTTGTCACAATGAGCTGGTGGCACGTGATGCACAGATGAGAGCGGAGGCTCAAGCTTGGCAAGGGAGAGCCAAATCGCACGAAGCCACCGCCGCGTCGCTGCAGGCTCAGCTCCTCCTAGCCGTTAACAAATGCGGTGGTGTGTCAGCGCAAAATAGCAGAGCGGCGGAGGAAGGGCTATTGTGCCTAGGAGCTGCAGAAATTAGCGGATTGGACGACGCCGAGTCGGCGTACGTAGATCCGGAGAGGATAAAACGGCTGAGTTGTAAGGCTTGCCGGAAAAGGGAAGCGACGGTGGTGGTGTTGCCGTGTAGGCATCTGAGTATTTGCCCGGGATGTGACCGGACAGCTCTAGCCTGCCCGTTGTGTCTTACGTTCCGGAATTCAAGTGTTGAAGCGATCCTCTGCTAAATGGGCCTAGTTCAGGCCCATCAGGTTGTAATCGTACATAGAACTTTTTAGGAAAATGAATGCAAAACCAAATTGGTAACACATTGTTTTTTGTTTTTATATAAATTGGAAATAAATTTAGTACATAATTTAAGTTCTGTAGACTTCATTACTCGTTGGTGATCGACAACAATCTAATACGGGAGGCTTCCAAAGCAACAACATAACACGCTCTACAACATCTATAGCGGAATCTGATGCACGATGAGAGTATGAGACGCAGGCGCAACATGCACACCTCTCGAGAGACAAAATGAATAAAGGAAGCCCTCAGAAATTTTACAACAAAATGAGAACTATTTCTTTTCTTTTCATTACTTCGGCTTTACACAAACATGGCAATGTTTTCTATTCGTACAAATCATTAGCTAAGCTAAGAAACCCATTTTGGGGGGCCTAAAGAGGGGATACAGATTCTATCTTACAATTCTCTCAGTCATTGGGATCTACTATACCTTTTTCTGCTTCTGTTAACTGATCTCCATAATCATCTAACAAGTAATCACATATCTCCAGCAACTGATCTGCCAAAGGCGGTATGCCTGGGTTACGCCCGTCGTTGTATAGATGAGCATTGAACGTGATCTGCCAGACATCGTGTCTAAACTGCTCTCGGTTTCTGTACTCTATTTTCCGTACCTTATCCCGGATTGTCGACAGATCCATCGGGCGTTCCACAACATCAAGATAGTCTGGAGCCTCCTTCTTGGAAACCGGTTTCAAGAAGAGGCGTGACACTTCTTCTTTAAGTCTTAGTGTGTCCACTATGCGTTCCAAGATGTTTGCTAGGCCAACCTGTTGATAAATAAATAGAGGAGAGAAAACAAAGATGAGTTTCATAGAGCTCACAGGGTCGAGTATCAGTAGATTTCATCTATTTGTTTCGAACACAAATTTCAACATCTCTTTTCATTTTCTGGCACAAGAAATCTAAATGTGATGACAATTTCAGCAACGTGAGGATATTACGTGGCTATAGAAGTAATAACTTTGAAACTTCGACTGGACAAAGTAAAATATGGAAGCAAAGAGAATATTACCTCTCCTTTTTTGCGTCGTTTTGGTTGAGGTGCATAATCTGCACCATCTCTTTCAAAGTCGGAGACGTAGCGGCTTCTGACGTTCCGACCTCTTTCTGACAATCTTCTATCATTTCTCCGAGGAGGATAATCTTCTAGATACCCTTCCATTAATTCGGGTTGCAGCTTCTTTTTCTTCTTTTTCTTTTTGGCTTTTTGTCGTTCCTCTTCCTCCCTCTCACTCCGTATTACCTCTTCGTATCTTCTGATCTCAGCTATCTCATTGGGTTCTTCTGATACAGTCATATCATCATAATCTCTTCTCGCCCTTACCTCCATATGTCTTCCCGTACTTATCTCCTCTTCTTCCCACCATACTCTATTATCTTTTGGTCTCCGCTCTAGAGAGTTCTCTGACAATCTGAAGCTCTGCTGCCTCTGAAAACCAGCCAGTTCTGCCATTCTTTTTGTTTTCCGGGACTCAAACCGTGGACTCTCTTCAAGACTACTCATGTCATGATCATTTATCTCTTTCGAACGTTTTATAACAAGTTTCTTCTGAGGCTGTTCTCTTTCTGTCGGCGGTCGTATCACGAGATGAGGCCTACGTGATTCAGCTTGATCTGTGTCCATGCTTAATGATGGCCGCGGAATAGAAATAGTGTGCCTGCTTGAGGCTGCCTGATTTCTCTCTGTACTAGACAAAGGTTGTCCAGAAACAGAAGGCTTGTGTGATTCGCTCTCCCGTCTCTCTCTGCTAAATGTAGGCATCAATGGATGTGAAGGTCTATCAGATTTAACCTTTGATTCTTTAGGTTTTGCCTTACTTGAAATCTTCAGTTTGCTGATCTTAGATGTGGACTTAGTCCCAGTGTCTACGTCAGACACCACTGCTTGCTCAGAACTTCCGGGAGCTTCAGAAACAGGTTTATCTGACAACTCTCCAGTGGGGACACCATATCTAAACTTCAGAGGGAGACCCCCAGTTTTGGCAGTTAAATTATCTCCCTTTGAAGCTTCATCTACAGAAGTTTTCATTGAACTTTTTGGCGCAGCCTTGCTATTCTTAATAGGTTTCAGCTTGGGCTGACCTGATAGTTCTGAAGAACTCGGTTTTCCCGCAGACTTCTCCATGTCTATGCCTTCAGGTTGTGATTCTGTATTTTCTCTATATCTTGGGCAGTGTTTATTGGTTCTCATGTGCCCATGCTGGCCATGAAGATAATATCAAATGCTTTTCTCTAAAAAGCAAGTTTAGATTAAAAATCAAGTCTAATAAGTAATTATACCTGACCACAGGCTCCACAAACAAAATTCTCTCTCGCCGATTTCTTTTCCTTGAATACCTGATTTAGACCGAGAGAATGGAGAACACCTCAGAATGACCATAAAAGTATTAGAATAAGCTATGTTTTATACATGTTGTACTGATTTGATTGCACCTTTAGGTTTTCATTCAGTATTTTGACTTTCCTCAGCTGGCCCAAAGAATTGCTGTTCTCTTTCACCTGTTTACCTTTGGGGGTCTTTATAATAGGGCTATCAACCTGCCAAAGAAGGGGAATACAAGATACCAGTTGGTCAACACATGCAAGAAATCATGGTTTGACACAGTAATTGGAGAAGGCAAGAGCAAAGGGTTTAAAAGAAATTTTAAACTTGTACTGACATTTCTGGTGTCTTTGACAGTGCTCTCATTTACTAAGAAAGATGCATCAGGTTGGATGGCAATAGGTTTCTTGTCAATGGCATTGGCCTTTCGTAAAGGCTCACCAATCTGAAAACCTATATTGGGCCGTGGGGGAGGAAAGGATCCCATTCCCTCTCCCACACCTTTCATCTTCTTCTTTTTCTTCTTCTGATCCTCATCTAAATAAGCATCACGAATCAGTGATTCATCGACAAAAGAACCTTTAGCTAATAGCAAATGTTTAGTTGAAAGCAAGTACCTTGCATCAGCAATCGGCATAACTCTGCATATTCAGTAGCTTCATCTTCAATTTCTTCATCTGTCTCAACTTGAGATGGCCGCCGTCTCATCTTGAGACCCTTAACTCCATCCATCTTGTCATCCTTAGACATATTAGATTCTTCCCCTTCCCCACCTTCCTCAGCATCAAGTAGATTTTCCAGATCTCCGGCAAAGGAGTCCAAGTCACTGTTTGCCTCATTTTCACTTTCATTCTCATCACCATCAAAAGCTGAAAGGGACAAAAGCTGCCTGTCCCAAATCTCCTGACACTTTTCTCGGGCCTGCTGTTGCATCTGCAGAAAAGACATTCTCTGGCCACGAGCATACTTGCCTATGGTTGTAGGGTCAACCTTAACACCGGATGCAGCCTGCTCACTTGATAGCTTCCGTATCATAGCTATGCGGTGCCATCGAGTTTGCTTGGCAATTATCTCATCAGGGATATTAAACTTAAGAAGAACCTATAATGGTAACAGCCAAACCATATCTTAATTCAAATTTTCGATGGGCTTTTACTTTAGTAATAGTCTAGAAGAAATGGGCAACTTGTAAGAAAGATGTCCTTTTAGGTTCCTAGACATCTGAAACAAAGAAGTGTACCTCTCGAGCTGCTTCCATGCTTAATCTGCGAAGATCAGCATCTGTACCAGTGACAGTTGGGGCTCCACGACCTGCTGCTGCCTTTTTCTTCATATGCCCGGCTGCAGCTGGTGCTTTTGGTGCGGCTCTGACGTAGCTGAATCCTAGACCCCGTCCAGAGGGATCACCAACCCCAGTAATTTCCAAACGCTCTATATTTGCTCTGTCCTACTCAAACCCAAAAATGAAAATCAGATGTGAGCATCGAACCGGCCAAGTAACGAAAGCATGAGCGATGACTGATCAAAAGTATCAAATCAACTACACTGACAATATTCAGAAAGGATCAAAACTAGAAAAGATAGAGCTGAAATAGAATCTAATCTAGTTTGCAAAGAACTAATAATGTATCACCTGGGCGTATCTATAAACCGAATTGAGAATCAACACGCCTTTTACGGATTAGCTGGTTGGAGATAACTAACTCCTAAGTTCCTAAAATAACTTACAAATAGAAACTCACTGGCTCGGTAACTCCCAAATATAGATAAGTGATGCTCACCTGATTTGTACAAGTAACAAAATTACTGCTTAGATTCCATGGAGTAATCTGCAACTCCCTCTCAATATGTGATGCAGCAGCAAGAGCAATAGCTTCATCTGGGAGCTGAGCCAATGCAGTTGATATGCTGGCAGGTAATGTAAACCGAGTGATCCCTAAATGTTTGAGTCGGTACAGCCCAGCTAGCATACTCTCATAGGAACACACCTAGGCCAACAAAATATAGAATACCATGCATCTTAAAGAGTATATTTCCTTTTAATACAACTTTGGACAGTGGAAACACAGATGGCGTGTAAATCATGATATTAACTCAAAGGCTAAGCTCAGACCAAAAAAAACAAAAAAACTCAAAGGCTAAACTTACATGCTCAGGTGCCACCAGCTTTTTTAGCTCATTCTCAGTTGGATCTGGAAATTCTTTTTTTCTGTACCAACAAGGATGGCCATTTTTATCCCTCTGCAATTTGTACATCCATGTAAGAAGTCAGTATGATGACGCAATAAGACAAAAAAAAAGAGTGAAAACGCAAGTGTGCAACTCTAGATGCTTCTTATGCGGGAGTGAGAATTTGATGAGATACCTTCAAAACAGCACAAGTTTTCATGTTCCTCTTGATGATTGCATCTGTCAAGTTAGAGAATAAGAAAGACAGCTCATCTGCAGCAATTGAGTGGCGCTCACCACGCTTCAAGAATTCTCGGTACACATAAACCAACATCCTGTTCACCAAATAAGTCTGTAGATTCTTTGATCCAGGAGACATAACTTCCATACGAGGTTCCTGGAAAAAATATAATCTGAGCACGCCGATTATATGAAACTAGAGCAAAATAAGATGCAGATTACCACAATTAAGTATTCTGCAGGTAAAACTTATAACCAGACTCTTGTTGCTTAAAACACAGCTGAAATGAGCATTTCACATCTCTCTGATCACTCGAGGACCTTCCCCAACAATATCTATTTATTCTAGCTTACTATACGCTACCATCACTTATCCTAACATTTTGTTAGTACATCAACACCAAAGTACCAGAGGCAAATGTGATAACACAAAAGATTAGTTTAATTCCCTCAGGCTAGTAAGCTCCATTATTATGACACTAAATCACAAACATGTAATATATAGATTCAATATTGACTGTGTGTGTTTGTGTGTGTGTGTCTATATATATGTGGTTATACTTTCCCTGGATAGAAATTCTAAGAGAATTTCGAAAAGCAAACCTGTTGTCCAACAGCAACTATCTTGTCAATACGCCTTAGAGAGAGCTTTCCTTTAGGGGACCGGACCAACAAGTAATCTGTTGACTGCAATCTCTGCGGAAAAACAGGGGCTTTATACATGTTTGTCTCAACAGATGACTGACTGCAACCAGCATGTATCTCCCCAAGGAAAGGAGACTTGTCCCCAGGTTCTAGAATCATCACATTTCCTAAGGTGTCACTTTGACTGCGCAGCAAGTTGCCGCGTTGATCCTCTGGGGATGACTTCTGATAATATGTGCACAAATTTGCACCCATTCCTGCATTGCTGAGCATCAGCGGCCTCTCCTCGCAGTACCTACAGAGATCAATGCAACGAAATGGAGACATCCAATTAATGTCTTTTCCTGCTGATAGATAGAGATAAAATAACCGCAAGAGCTACAAAATAGCATGCATACAAAAAAAAAAATAAACAAAAGTTCCGGATTTGAGACAGGTACGTCTATGAAGTTTGTCTTACTCCATCAAGAAAACATGGCCATCTTTAGTAGATAGGTCAGATTTCTTCTTGAATGCCCCAGGAGGTCTCAAAGATTTATTTTCGCCAGGTAGCTTCTGTGCCCATGGCCACAGATGTACTTTGGTACGTACAAGATGAACCAAGGCATTTGGTTGAACATTTTGTACAGCAAGAGACTTTTCATCCTCGAGTTCCTTCCCCATATAGAACAGCTTCACTGCTTCTGTTTCCTTAAAATCTGCAAAACAATTATAGCAAGTGAGCTCCTAGATTTGTCATTGAAACCAATAAAATAGTGTGTTCTCGAAATAGAATCCATGTCATAATGAGGTAGAAAAAAGTGAAAGTATAACAACAACCTAGCTTCCTAGAAGCTTTGGCTTTTAGAGAAGAGACAGATTCCTCTATGCCAACGTGTAGCTTGCTTCCTTTACCCCCCAGGCTCTTAACTACAATTTTCATGGATCCTCGGGTGGGTAACTCTCCTTGCTGCTTGATGGCAAGCTCATTGTCATGTGGATACCATAAAGCTTTGGGTCGGTGAAAATTTGCTATGTCTTTACTGCAACAAGTTAACTCAAAACATTTTAACAGAAACTACAATAAAAAATGGATGTTAAAAAGCATCCAGGGTGGAAACATTTAGCGTACACAAAAGAGTGAAATTACAAAATGTTATTAAAATATACGAGTGCCCACTTACTTGCTCAATTTGCTCTTCATTGTCTGCAATTTAATCGCTGGTGATGAATGAAAAACTCTCAAACTATGAATGCCGGATTTATTAGTATTTGCTTGCAGATGCTGAGAGCTTTTTCCATTCATATAAAACTTGTCATTAGAAATATTGAATTGCCATCCAGAATTTGATTCAAAGCCTTCATGAAAGTTTTCATCCTTGGATTTTGAAGACCGGGATACAATCATAGCTCCAGCATGAAGTTGAAGATTTTTGCTTTCCTCGTTATCCAAAATTTCAAAGACCATTTGCTCATCTTGAAGATCAAAAATTAGTTTAGATCTGCTAACCTCTTTATCTGAGTCCCATATTATACTATCTAACCATGCCTCATCCCCCAAATCCCTCTCTCGCAATACAAGTCTGCTAAAGCGCCCAAGAGCTTCGCTTTCGAGTCGCTTTATATTCTTTACTCCAATTTCATCATTTGCACTTAGATTATTCTCATCCCACTGGGATTCTAACCTTAACAGTTGTGGATGATGTCTACTTTTGTTAGTGGACTCGTTTGTAGACTGGGAACCTCTTGAGCCAAAAGACTCCAACAGTTTGGCAGAAAAAGGCACAAGCATATTATTGTCAGCTTGAACTTGCTCTCTAGAGTTCATCACATTCAAACTTTCTCGATCAGTCTCTGAATTTGTTCCATCAACCAGCATACCTTCAGGCTCAAGTCCAGATTCCAAGCCCTGACCAGAATTACCACTAATTTCAGGTGAATGCTCCCAAAGAATCTGATGTTCCCATTCATGCTGGTCAAGAGGAAAAACTTCCATTGATAATTGAGACTGGCATAGAGATGAGTTATCATCTATTAAGTCCTGCTTCAACATTTCACCCATGATACATGAATCCCTTCCTAGCTTGGTCAATTCCCTTGATTCTGGTGTGATACCGCCCATTGTGCCAGCTTGTACCAGCTGTAACCCCTCTCTAATTGGAAAGGGAACATCCAGCTGAATCAGATCAGCTTGTTTTACATGAGTATCAACCCTACCATGGCTCTTCAGGAGTACCTCCTCATCGTCTTCGACAAGCTCAGAAATATCCATAGATTTGTATCTGTCTGTACGAAATAAGGCTATGATGTAAGAGCCACATGAAGAAGGAATTACAAACAAAAAGAAAAAGAAGGAATGCAGAGACAACAGAAATGATAAGACAAAGGAGAAATGGACAAAACATGAAGTTGTCCTTGACAAAGATATACAATGAACTAATTACACAGATCTAGTACATTCAAGGCAAAAAGAGACTGCGCCGCATAAAAAGAATAGTTATCATGGTTTCAACACTAAATGGCCGTCAAAGTTGAAAGAGAAATACTAGAAAAACTGGAGAAACTTTATTTGATGTTGCAGATTTAAACACATGGACAGCACAAAAAAATTCAATAGGGTTCAGAAGAAAGAAATATAGGAAAAACATTCCAGACCATTTACCTCTACAAGTGACATATCTATTTTCTCTCCTCTCGCGTTTCTGTGGTGGCTCATGGATAGCAAATATCTCGGAGAACTGTAAGATTACCATACCATCTTCCACATACAAAGTAGGCAGTGGGGTGGCGCCTTTCTCATCCAATGTACCTTCCAATAACTCATCCACCTCCTCCTGAATGTTTTGATGAGATCACTAACAGAACAAAATCATCCCACAGCAAAAAAAATATGTAGTTTGAGACACAATTTCCCTTTATTTTGAGGGGGAAACTGACCTCCTGGACATCTTCTGTGTCCATCTGATCCTCAATTTCCAAATTTCTAGCCTCCTTTTCATACTCCAAGGCCTTGCCTTCCTTTAAGACAACTGCAACGCAATTTTTTTTGTCTTATAATAAGGGACGCAAGAGACATATAAGATAAATTCCATGTGTTCTGATCTCAAGGACTTAAAAACGCACTAAGCTACAGCTTTGCAAGTAATCACTTGCCTGAGCTCAACAAATAAAATTACCAGGAGAATAACTCACCTAAACCAATTTGAGAGTCATGAGATGACACAGCAGAAGTACACTTTACTATGTGCTAATATTTTTGATCAAGAAACAGAAATTTTGAAATGCAAACCTGGTTCCGTCTTATCAGTTTCAAAAGATTCTTCAACTGGCGGCTGCTCCTCCTCTTGTTCTTCTTCCTCATCATAATCTTCATCGTCAAACACAGAAGCTCTGGAAGTTAAACTACCCAAAGCATCTGCAGTCGAAAAATACTCTTTTTTTGGTAGTAGATGATCTTCCTCACTAACTACTTGAACTTCGGGCCCATCATACTCTTCATCAATATCCTCATAATCAACAGCATCCTCAGCTTTTCTATCATAATCTATACAACATATCATCACATTCAATGAAGATAATGCCAGGATATGGTATTGTAAATAGTATCAGTATGTAACTACTATGGGTGGAAATGTTGCATATTAAAAGGTCTCCAACATCAGTCATTATAATGGTTATACTGTGTATATGATTTACGCAAGACACTGTATTAAACGAACCAATAATAAATAGATTATGACTAAAACAAAAGTAGGAAGAATGCAAGACCATTGCAATGGAAACGTCCACTGAAAGAAAAAGTTTCTAGCAGGTTTCCTAGTAACTCGTCCAGCATGGTTTAAAGAAGGGTAGAATGCAAACTAGAAGTTAAATGAAAAATAAAAACTACATGAGATAGACGACCCTGGCAGACAACATCACCTTGCTCAGCTGGATCACTTGTTGTACGGTCTGATTTTGCCAATGACTGTTGAGTTTAGAAACACCATTATTGGAATCCCAGTACAACAAAAAGAGGATTAAGATTCACAAAAAAGACTCACATTCACTCGCCTATAAACTTTAGGAAACAAAATGTCAAAGAGCGCATAGAACGTTACATTTATATCTGGTAGAGATGAACCCAACTTATCTGCCAATGCAGAAAGATGTTCTTTGGCGTCCTGTAAAATTTAAATGTTATCATTGGCACATGTATGCTTGGTGGAGAATTTGCAACTCATTGTTGAAAAAATACATATTTCTTAAGTCCAGAGAGAAAAGACAGCAAAGTAAGACCGATTTTTCCATGAAATAATGTGTTCAACATACTGAAAGAGTAACACAGATTACCTCATCAAGGTAATCAGCATCCAAGTCCCCAGAGTTATCAACATTTCCAAAGATGAATCCAAGGTTAAAGCCCCTGCTGTTGTCCTCATATTCTTCATCATCATCTGCTATGCACATGTAAAATATTGGTGTTAACCAAACAAATCTTGGCTAGCAATGGGGAATGCATGTAATAATCATCATGAAAATTTAGATATCACAAGGCACACATTTTTAATTTATGATTGGATATTTACACCCTTGTAAACTGCTAAATCCAAGGTCACCTTATCATTGGATTCTTCTCTCTATCATCTTATCAGGCTACAGTTCTTAGCCTCTATCTAGTGAAACTATTCCCAATCTCTTCGACAGCTAAAATCCTACAAACTCTCTTCCCACAAGAAATATAGAAAAAAGGATCCTAACTATACCCTCGAACATGTACAGGACACTCAAAACTGATCCTTTTCTACCCAAGGAAAATCCGAAATATTCAAAACCATAAATCAGTCATGAGCTGGAGTAAATGCAGATAGTTGCTAGACTGGGACATCTCTAGTTCCAGAAATTGTACTAATCCAACATTTTACAAGTAAGAAACCATATCGATTATCGACAATGGACTGAGCCATTAAAAAAAAAGCAACATATATTTACCCGAGGAAGTCTCGTTGTGGGAACCCTTGCCATTGGATTCAGCCATATTCAAAGCTTTAGATACAATGGTAGAAATCGGAAGACGGCAAGACAAATTTCCTTCCCAGATCCCGAACCATTAAAACTCAATCGAAACCTTCAAGAGAAACAAAAGATAATACAATTACAAACCAACCTAAACAAACCTCGAAACAAAAGCCAACTTCTTTATCTGATAAGATACCCAACAAACAACTTCATCGAAAGCGCCTCAATTTTGCTTTACAACACAACCAAATCGAAACCCCATTGATCAATTTTCGAGTTAAGCTGAGCTGCAATCATAGCTGGATAAATTGAGAACACGATACGATACCATTCACTGAACGTGATTGTTGGGTTGGGTTCTTCCTTGAAACCCTAATTGAGGGTATAAGTATCCTTCGCCGGAGAAGGTGTATCAGCTCAATTGGACGAGACGGTACGATGTCGGAGAGAGGTTCCGAGGTAGCAAACGCTCAAATCGGAGGAAAGAACAAAAAAAATATATATGTAAAATGAAGAAATTGCGAAGCGACCAAGACAAGATTATGAGGGCATTTATAAAAGTTTATAACCCGACCCGAATAAAGTTTGATTCCGGGTCTAATTTCTTAACCAGGAAAAATCAATTTCGTATTGTGGATGTGGTTTAGTAGAACTTAAATAGACTCGGTTCATTTTTGTCAAATAATTGTTTTTGTTTAATCATTCATGACATTTCTTAAAGAATCCAATATATATATATATATATATATATATATCTATAATACTTTCAAAATTTAATTTCGTACTAAAATTGTGAAAAAAATAGATGAAGATTTTAATACAATTAAAATTACATAACAATTATAGCTGAACTTCTTAGATAACAAATAATTCGAATCAAGGCATATGACATATGAGTGGTCATGAACTTTTAAAGTTAAAAACAATTGAAAATCAAATCGAACGTGGTATAGAAGTCATGGAAAAAAAAGCAATAGATTTTCCTATATGTTGTATACATCTTTTTCACCTTCTTCCTTTGATATTTGGTTCAACTATTTAAGAATTTATAACAATGAATGAGAATATCACCATTGAGTCAAGCAATCTCAACAAAGTTCCATCAATTAGTTTTCAATTTCAAAAGACGTTATCGATAATGAATTTCTAAATAAAGTAAAAATTATGTGGTAAAATTGCAGATATATAATGTGAGTCGTTGTAGGAATATGAGTTACTAATTTTATCAAAATAATTGACTAATAACATCTTTGTAAATTTGGTTTAAAATTATTAATAATAATATTAACTCATTTGTACTTAATAAATCTATTTAATTAAAATTTTTTGTCATTTAGCTTTTTTAAAAAAATCTAAACTATATAAATTTGTGTAATTTTTTTTTTATATCTGACATCTAAAAATATGATATGACTTATATGTGTATATAAATAACATATATGTGTATAAAAATTGATAGATGCAATATATACTCTATCGATTATTATATTTCATAAAACTCCAATTCTCTCTCCAATATTATACTTCATAAACCAAAGATTTTAGGCATTATGACCAAACTATATTATAATAAAGATACTGATAACCGATAAAGACATATTATTATTGTTGTTATATTCGTTTATACATTGTTTTGATTGTTCATCTTTGACGAAACATACTCTATATTTAAATTGGTTTCACTATTTTTTCCGCACATGGTGAGAATAGCTACATAATAACAGTTCTTACAAATTTATAAGCGAATAAATTTAATAATTTATAAATAATGAAATAATATTAACTTAAACAACGTTGGTTAAGAAAAATTATGACATAGTAAATTAAAAATTAATGACATACACTCCATAATATTTACAATCTTATCATTTTTAAATCTATGCCTATATTTTTTTGTCATTTCAAATAAAAAAGAAAAGGTAATAATTGTGGAAAATATAAGAAATTTAAATAATGTTTTCTCAAAAAAGGTTATTAAATAAACTTAAGACAGTAAAATAAAAAATTTCTTGTTATTTTAATTAACTGAAATATATCTTTTAACTATAACATAATTTTTTGTTTTTTCAATTAAGAAAAAGGAAATTTAACTTGACATATCTTAATGGGAAAATGTCATAATAACCCTGACCTTTACCATTTCGGCCATTCGGAGTATGTACTCCCGAGTTTTTAAAAACAAACACGAACTTAAGGTTGACTTTCGTTTTAATTACAAACTTTGCGTTGACTGAGCCATAAAAGGCATGTCGTTAAGTTAACTGACGGACCAAATTAACGGAGTTAAGTCAACGTTAACAGATTCCGTTAAACTATTATCTTTTTAATTTAAACATAAACTTTCAGTTGACTTTCACTTAAATCATAAATTTTGAGTTGACCAAGCCATTTGAGGCACGTCGTTTTAGGTTATTTAAAAAACGTAAATATGAGATTCGAACTCCTTACCTTTGACATAAAACAATCACGATTTAACCACTTGAGCCGTAGTGTTTTATTGATATTTTTATACAAACACACACATATATATATATATAACCTTATATAAATATTAAAACAAAAAAAATATTATATATAAGGTTATACTTTAAAAATAAATATAAAGTTATATATATACAAAAATATTCAAAATAAGCAAAATATCTCATATACATTATAACCTTATAATTATAACTTTATAATCACGTTATTTTAGATTATTTTTTTAAACGCAATAATGAGATTCGAACTCCTAATATTTAAGACAAAACAGTCACAAACTAAACTATAAAATTTAGTATGTTTTTGGGCCTTTTCTAAAAAAAATATGGGATTCAAACCCTTCACATTTGAGACAAAACAGTTACAAACTAAATTATATAGTTTATCAAATTTTTTAATTATTTTGATATTTAAATTTTTATAATTTAGGCCTTTATATTTTGTTTTTAAACGCAATATGAGATTCAAATCTTTCACATTTGAGAAAAAACAATCACGAACTAAATTATAAAGCTAAAATTATAAGGTTATAATGTATATGAGATATTTTATTTTTTTGGGTATTTTTGTATATATATAACTTTATATATTTATTTTTAAAGTATAAACTTATATATAATTATAAGTTATATACATATATAATGTTATTTTAGTTTTAATATTTATATAAAGTTATATATATGTGTGTTTGTATAAATATATCAATAAAACACTACAGCTCAAGTGGTTAAATCGTGATTATTTTGTGATAAAGGTGAGGGGTTCGAATCCTAGATTTGCGTTTTTTAAATAACCTAAAACGACGTGCCTCAAATGGCTCGGTCAACTCAAAGTTTATGATTTAAATGAAAGTCAACTGAATGTTTATGTTTAAATTAAAAAGACAATAGTTTAACGGAATATGTTAACGTTGACTTAACTCCGTAAATTTGGTCCGTCAGTTGACTTAACAACATACCTCTTATAACTCAGTCAACGCAAAGTTTGTGATTAAAACGGAAGTCAACCTTAAGTTCGTGTTTGTTTTTAAAAACTCGAGAGTACATGCTCTGAATTCACGAGAATTCCATGATTTAGAGTTATGTTTTGATTTAAAAATTCTCCAAAGGAGATAACTCAAAAATATAAATCAATTATAACTCAACAAAACTCATATTCGAACTAAAATTATAACTCAACAAAACTCATACTCGACCTCAAATTATCTAGGTTTAAACAAATAATGATTGGTCACATTTTTAAAGGAAAAGTGTCAGAATAACTCTCAACTTGATCAAAACGACCATTTGAAAAATAAAAGTAGAAATGTTAATTTTGGAATTAAAAGTTGTTTGTGTAGTTTGATATATAAGCTAAATATATATATAAACTAAATATTATATTTAAACTATATATATATATAAACAAAATATTATATTAAAACTAAATATATAAACTAAATATATATACAAACTAAATAAAACCTTAACTTATGGTTAATTTTCATTTAAATCATGAACTTTGGGTTGACCGAGCCAAATACGACACGACGTTAACATTGACTTAATTCTGTTAATTTGGTCTCTCAGTTGACTTAACGTCGTTCCTTATTTCACTCGGTAATTCTAAAGTTTATGGTTTGATCGAAAATCAACGATAAGTTAAGATTTATTTTGGGACAGACGCGAGTTCATGCCTCAAATTGCCGTTTTAATTATGTTGAGGGTAATTTTGACACTTTCCCCCATTTTAAAATTATATTCATAACTAATTTTAATGCATAATAAATGGTACCAATTAGATTTTATAATGTAAGAACATTATAAAATCGTACCTTTATTTTTTGAGTTTAATGACTTTTATGCTTTATAATCAATACAATAAAACTTTTTGTGTCTTTTCCGGATATTGACACCTCAACTTTTTCAAACTTTCTCCTCTTGACACAAATTAAAACATTTGAATTAATACACATCAGCTTATATGACCACATGGACAAAGTTTTTTTATTTTCTTGTTATTCAATACAATAAAACAAAATAAATCTCTCCAGCAGTGACACATAACCCCTTGTGTCATAAGAAATTTACACATCATTAAAAAGATAAATCAATCATAAAAAAATAATAAATATACATCAATTTATATGAACACGTGGACAAATTATGTTTTATTATTATTATTAAATAATTTATCAATTATCTATATGTAAACTTTATATTTGTAGTTACATTTAAATTAGTAAATTTTTATTTTTTATATTTTAGACGTTTATCATAAATATGTTTACTTACTTATATAACTCAATAATCAACATGGTCCGATTCATTTTATGTATTTACGATAAAAAAGATCATGTTTTGGAGAGGTCAACATAATAACCATTTTTCAGTTCTACAAAAATTTACGTAGGTAACCAACATAATCGAGTATATTATTTCTTTTCAAGATTTTCTTCAGTTGAACGTCATACCAAATTATTGATTTTTAACGTTAAATATATAATTTTCTAATCAATAAGATTTTCTATTTTGTTTGAGCACTTAAATTGGTAGCAATTAACCTATTATATTCATACAACTGAACCATTGTTGTAGCACATATACAATTTTGGTAACGAAGCATATCCAAACCCATAAGGTATATTGACTTAATATAAAACTTTATGTTTCTACTAGGTAATTTGTCACACGTTGCGTGGATTATGTGTTAAGTTTGATCGTCGGTTTTAAAAAGAATTCTATTTTTAATATATAAATTAGATTTTCTTACATTTTTACCTTTAAATTTATTAAAACTGTTAAAATATCTATTTTTATATCTATTTTTACCTTTCTCATGTATTATATTATATAACAGTGCATTAAATTAATTTTATACTACAATTAGATATAGATTGGATGGAAAACGTTCTATAATTATTTTATTAAACTGAGTACTTTGGTTATGTTTGTCAACATATTGATATATTGGTTTGAAAATAATTACACTGAAAATGTTGGTTTTTTTTTTCATTGATTCTTCTTCACAATTTTTCCTTTACTTTTGTTTTTAGTTATTTTTTTTGTTGAATAGCCCTTTTCATTTAACAAATAAATACTTTAAAGAAAAAAAATTAACAAAAAAATACTTTAAATAGAATATAGTTTGTTTTTTAAAATTTGAGTAGATACAATTGAAAGCAATGCACAATAAAAACATAATTTGTTACATGGTAATCCTCACCCTTATCCCTAAAATGAAGCAACTCAGTAAACATAGATATTCTTAAAAAATGAAAACCAATATAACATTGTTGTTCTTTAATTCTGTTCAAAGTAAAACTAATTTTCTATTTGTGGTTGGTTCGACGATATCAGTTGGAGGATGCAACAACATCGAAATCACAACTTGCGTACAAGCCTAAAAAGTCGACATAATAAAATAGTTTGAACTCTATTAGTTGTAGTTGCATAAACAAGGTTGTTATAGAATTTACAAAATTATATAGTGCTTGAAATATTGTAAATATGTATAGTCAAATTATATTTATTGATTTTAAATGTGTAATTAAGAGAAATTATTGTCTTAATTTTTTTTTTTAAGAATGAGAATAGCAAGAGGTACAATAGAGAAATAGTAAAAATGTTTTTTTAGCAAAAATAATATTCCATTTCTGGTTGGTTCGACGATAGCGGTTGGAGGCTGCAACAACATCGAATTCACAGTTTGCGTACAAACCTAAAAATTGACATAAAGAAATAGTTTGAACTCTATTAATTTTAGTTGTAGAAAAATATTGTTACTAAATTTACAAAATTATGAAGTATTTGAAATATGATGGATAATGAAATTTTTATAGGAGAATGTTTTTTATATATTATGAAATAAAATAACTTATAACGGTTTAAATGGTATTTAATAGCGGAGTAGTTAATATGCTAAATGTGTATGGTCTTTATATTTGTTTTTAGGATTGAGAATAGCAAGAGGTAGAATAGAGAAATAGTACAAAGATATGTCAAAATAGTACAATAATATTCCATTTCTTTAAGTATTTTCTTCTTATCTTCAAGCATTTACTTCTTCTCTTTAAAATTCTTAGATAGAACAACTGAATTTGTTGTCTCACTCACGATTCTTTGATAATATGCCATCACAGATTCTTGAAGTGATTTGATTTCGATTTTTTGGTAACGAATCTCATCACGTGCCTCCAATAAGCTCAGTTTCTGCCAACCATATGGCTTTTCAACATCTGCCCATCTACATAATCCATGAACATTGCATCTGAAAAATCGTCGTTCCAGATTCTCATCAGTCCACGATTTCAAGATCCTTGTTATTCTTCCGCATTGGTTGCAAAGAGGACCACGAGCTTCTTGTGAACGAATTTGCA
The DNA here is from genome assembly GCA_004349715.1 of Crucihimalaya himalaica. Taxonomy (NCBI): domain Eukaryota; kingdom Viridiplantae; phylum Streptophyta; class Magnoliopsida; order Brassicales; family Brassicaceae; genus Crucihimalaya; species Crucihimalaya himalaica. The sequence goes on along the minus strand of SMJT01000025.1, from coordinate 387,760 downwards.
GTAGACCCACAACTTTCAGGAGACACCATTGTAGTGTGTTGTAGAAGAGTAGAAGTGAGAGTAAGAGAGAAAAGAGAGAATAGAGGAGAGATTGAGAGCAAAGAGATGAGTTGGATTTTGTCAATAGGAATGTCGATTTGGGAAAAACACAAAAAACAAAAGAGTTTTTTTTTAACCACGTGTTAATTGCATTTAACGTCCGTAAGCTAGTTCGTTAACGTTATTTGCCAAAAATTAAAATTTTAAAATTTTGTGTATTAAATTACCAATATAAAATAATTCGTATATTATTCAAGTAACTAAAGATTTGTATATTTTTTATCTATAAAATATTAAAATTGATATGTATTTAAGGATTTATACCTTCTTATTACACTAGGTAGTTGCCCACGCGTTGCGTGGGTTATGTGTTTAGTTGAATTTGATTAAAAAGAATGTTTTTGTTATTGATAAGACTTTCCTACAGCTTTTATCTTTAGAAATAATAATCACGAAAATTAGTATACATTCTTTGGTTCAACTTTATAAAGAAGCAAGTTTAAAGGACATGAGAAGAGAAACAAATCTTTTGGGGTTTTGACAAAAGGAAAGCCTCCGGTACTGTGCAAGCTTGCTTTCACAACTAAATGTGTAATTAATAGAAATTAATGTTCTTATATATGTTTATTTTAGAAATGAGAATATGAAAAGGTAAAATAGAAAAATAGTTAAAATGAAAGTTAAAAGAAGGATGACACGTGTCAGCTTGTGGTTAAACGAACCTTACTTTATTATATAAGATGTTCACTTGATATCTCCATCATAACAAAAACATATACAAAAACACGTGTCATCCTTCATTTTAATTATTTATCTATTTTAATTTTTGATATTCTCATTCCTAAAAGAAACATATATAACAAAAACACATTTACAAAGATAATAATGTCTCTTGATTCAAATTTTAAATTGTTTTTCTTTTCACGTTGATTTCCTCTTCTATATAAGTGATGTAGTACGAGCATATAACCCCTAACAAATGTAAGACAATTATTACAATGTGTAATTAACAGAAATTATTGTTCTTATATATGTTTCTTTTAGAAATGAGAATATGAAAAGGTAATCGCTTATATAGAAGAGGAAATCAACTTGAAAAGAAGAACAATTTGAAATTTTTCTAACTAATTAATTAGTTATTGTAAATTGTATTAATGAGTTAAGTTATGATCAATTAAGAGAAATTATTATCTTTGTATATGTCTTTTTGTTATATATGTTTTTTTTAAGAATGAGAATATCAAAATGTAAAATAGAGAAATAATTAAAATAAAGGATGACAAATTATAATAATTAATTTCTTTTGTATATTTCTTTTGTTAAATTATTGTCAAATTGTAATAATTGATTTTAAATGTGTAATTAATAAAAATTATTGTTCTTATATATGTTTATTTTAAAAATGAGAATATGAAAAGGTAAAATAGAGAAATAGTTAAAATGAAGGTTAAAAGAATGATGACACGTGTCAGCTTCTGATTAAACGAACCTTACTTTATTATATAAGATAATAGAGAAATATTAAAAACGTTTTCTTAGTAAAAATAATTTTCCATTTGTGGTTAGTTTGACGATAACGGTTGAAGGCTGCATCAACATCGAATTCTCAACTTGCATACAAACCCAAAAAGTTGACATAAGAAAATAGTTTGAACTCTATTAGTTGTAGTTGTAGGAAAAATGTTGTTATAAAATTAACAAAATTATGTAGTACGTGAAATATGGCTGATAATAAAATGTTTGTCTTGCTATTTATAGAAGAATATATGTTTTATATGTTACAAAAAATAACTTATAATAGTTTAAATGATGTTTAATGGCAGAGTAGTTATTATTATAAATGTGTATAGTCAAATTATATTAATTGATTTTAATTGTGTAGTTAAGAGAAATTATTGTCTTTATATTTGTTTTTATAGGATTAAGAATAACAAGAATTACAATAGGGAAATCGTGTAAAGATGTGTCAAAATGACAGATGTCACGTGTCACCTTCTTAGAGAAATGAAGTTACAAAATTAGATTCGCAAAATTATGTAATACAATCAATATGATGGATAATGAAATGTGTGTCTTGCTATTTATAAGAGAATATGTGTTTTATAAGTTACAAAATAAATTTTGTAACTTATAAATGTTTAAATAGTTTTTAATGGTCTAGTAATTACTATTGTAAATGTGTATGGTTAAATTATATTGATTGATTTTAAATATGTAATTAAGATAAATTATGGTCTTTATATTTGATTTTTTAGAAATGCGAAAATCAAAGAGGTACAATAGTAAATAGTAAAAGATATGCCAAAATGAGAGATGTCATGTGTCAGCTTATTAGAGCTTGAATCTTACTTTATTATATAAGATTGGAAATTTTTTGATATAATTACGCCCACTAAAAATATGATTTTTTACTACTAGAGTTTGGTTGAATAATTATATTCTTAATCAAGGCAATAATCACAAGATGTGTTACAATCATTTTTATCACTTTTTCTCGTATTAGATATTGATATCTCATTTGAAAAGTGCAATTAATCAAATTTAAATAAGTTTTTCTGCAAAAAAAGAAAACCTTCCAAATCACCATTAACTTTACCCTCCATTTTAATAAAACACAGGTTAATCTTGCGAAGATAAAAATAAAATTCAATATAACATGTCATTATCACCATCAAAATTTATAAAATATTGATAAATAATATATCAAATTGAAGATCCCGCGACTAAGAGTCCAGATCTACATTTAAATTTTGAAAATCAAATATATGTGAATGTAAAAACATATTATAAGATATGTATAAGGTTAATATTGCGTATTGTTATTGACTTTACTTAACTTTATTTGTATTTTCTAAAAGATGGAGGGCAAAGTTACAGAAAAATGGCGACTCAAAAGTTTTTTTTGCAGAAAATCCTTAAAATAAGTAATACACATCAGCTTATATTGCACATAAATGTACATGGAAATAATTTATTAAATGAAGAATATATAGTCGTTTTTATTCCTTCACGTCAATTTCACGATCTTATATAATAAAGAAGAGTTCATGGATGAGAAGCTGACACGTCCATTAATTTCATATCCGAGGTTGAAATTAATGGACATGACACGTGTCAGCTTCTCATCGCATGAACCCTTCTTTATTAGATAAGTTAATTTCGGATAGAGAGATTTGGGAAAAGAATACTTTGCAGAAAATCATAGTTGGATTTTATTGGTTAGTATTTTGACCTTGATCTAGAAATCTCCGCCTAGATCCGATTACTTCTCGCCTAGGCGTTAGGCCCTCTCATCCGCCTCGAGTAATGACTAATCTTTTTAAAAAATCATTCATATGATTACTTTCCGCGTAATCCGATTAATCTCCGCCTAATCCGATTAGTCTGTCTAATCTTTATATATTTCGATTATTTTTGAATTGCAAGTATAAAACAAATTCTTTTTTGTTACTCAGACGTCTAGATAGAGAGTTTGTGATGTTAAACAATAACTTATGTTCATAATTTTAATGAAAATTATAAAATTTTGGGAAATTTTCATGTGCTTATTGCAGGTTGCAAAATAATATTATATAAAAGTTTAATTATAATTGATTAACATGTTTTTAAAACATAAATAAGCCCTAAAACTAGTCCCCAATTAATCCTCGTTTAATCTCTGATTTCTTTGCTAGGCGTTAACCCCGCATTGAGCGTCCTACTAGTGCCTAACGATATTTCGAATACTTGTATTTTCTAATTTATAAAGAACAGTTCTTCAAGAACTAATGGATATAATATATAATTTCATCGGATGTAATTCTTAATTAATATATTAATTTAAAAGCAAATAAAATAAAATCTCTATATATATAATAAGAGAGTTTTCTCTCCATCTAGAATATCCACGTCAGCGATGTTTTCTCAATTTTGTGGGATCCATACTTAATTTCATTACTTCATTTATTATCAATAATTTTTTTAAAACTTTTTATTATTTCCTCTCACCAAGAACGTAAACTCTGAATGTTAAATGGTAATTATTCAAAGACTCTCCAGCTTCTTAAAATCTAGAGAATTTTCAGAAACTTGAACCGATGGATCGTATTAACTTCAGTTACGAAGAGAGATAACTTCAAAAATATGTACCGAGGTGAGTTTGACGGCAGCGATGCAAGCGCATAACTCCGCATCGTCCTCAAGGTTTGCTTTCTCTAATTATCTTCTCAATATGAGGAATTCGATGAATCCTTTCCGCGTTTTGTTCAATCCAAGTCTATCAATCGTGCTTTCTCTCTTTATCATGTGTATTGAATTTGCATCCTCTATCAATCGTGTTTTTAGTATCTGATTCTCTATCAACATTTACAGCCTCAAGAGTTACCGCCATTCGTGGAGGAGCTACATTTTTCCCATTTGCGCAAAGAAGCAAGGAGAGTAGAAACGACGATATATTAGGATCTCGATCCTGTTTTTGGTGTTTGGGGCTTAACTGTTTTTATCACAAAGAAGAAGAAGACGATGATAATATCGCTAATGGGACATCTGAATCTGAATGAGGAGAAGCGTCCGGTGAAGAAGACGATGATAGTATCGCTAATGGGACATCTGAATCCGAATCAGAGGAAGCGCCTGCTGAAGAAGACGATGGTAGTTTAGCTAACGAGATATCTGATTCTGAATTCGACAAAGCGTCTGACAAAGAGGCGATGAGAAGGGTTACAAATCTCAATCTTTAGAAGCGTCTGAGGAAAAATATGAGGGTACCGGTGATGATGGTGGCTATGAATCCGTATCAAGGAAGCGTTTGAGGAAAATCTCTGCTCCCATCGATGTTGCTTTCTCTTCACAGCTTAAGGCTCCTTTTACTTTCTCAAATTCAACATTTAGTATTGATCTCGAATTGATAGTTTCTCCAGTTTCCAATGTTTTCGGTATCCAAATCGAGAAACCAATCTTACCTTTGCTCGGATTTGACGTTGAGCTTTCGTATTCATCTGTAATTCTTGGTTTCAAAGAGTCTTTTGATGCACTTTTGGCTCAAGATGAGATATGTTAAGATGGTGTTGACTGGGCTCATCTTTGGTTTTGAAGGTCCTCCTTGCTCTTGCTACTTTTAATCAACAGAGGCTCACAAGGGATATGGTGGAATTGGAACTCTTCTTTTGATCAAGGTTTTGTAATTTCATATGATTAGACTGAATTTTGTTTTTGGCGGGTTTATCAAATTGGCTTCTACGTTTTGGTTTTTAAGTCTCTCCTGAATCGGCCAGCTAATTTGGAGAATTAGTTGCAGATCCAGTTACTAACGAGCTGCTTCATTACACTGAGAAACCTGAAACTTTTGTATGTACATATATCACTGAGATGACTCAATCTTTATGGCATCTTCAAGATTTGACTCTGATGTTTTATATTGGAAACACAGGTCAGTGATCATATTAACTGCGGTGTTTATTCATTACAACTGAAATTTTAATATCGTAGGAGATATTTCTACTCAGCGCCTCAGCGGAAAGATAGAGGTAAAGCAGTAACAAAGATTTAACAAAATATTTTGTGTTTTCATGTCTTAGCATCCACCTTCAAAGATGCTTCTCATCTGTTTCCTCTGTTTTGTTCCCTTTTGTTTGGTGTAGCAACTCTTAAACGTGTTTCCAGTTTCAAAGCTCTTCGACCGACAGCAAGGTTCGTTAATTGTCTATGTCCATAATTAAAAAAAGCCTTGAATCATCTTCTTTAAATGATACGTTTATCTTCTTTAAATAGGATCCCGACAGATTTTGTAAGACTTGATCGAGATATCAAGATAGACGTCGACAATTTTTACGTCTATTAACCCAACGTCTCCATCTCTGCAACTGCTCGTGTCGGACCAGGTGTCAGGCTTATCAGCTGTATTATCCTTGACGATATTGAGATCATGGCATCTTTTCTCTTATAAAAGACTAAAAGAAAAACAAATAAAATTTTCTCGAGGTTGACTCTTTAGTGACTGTTTGCCCAGGAAAATGCAGTGGTGACCAATACAATTGTTGACCAACACAATTGTTGGGTGGAAATCTTCTATTGGGAGATGGTCCCGTGTCCAGGCATGTACACAGTTTTAAAAACTTGTCTTTAAATGTCTCAAGTGTACTTAAGATCTTTTCTCTATTTTGTTGAAATGGTTAAACAAATGTCCCTTTTAATGTAACCTTTCAAAACTACGACTATGTACATGTGATTGAGATTCTCTGTTGTAAAATTCTCAATATATGTTTGTTTGATGCTTTATTAATATTCATTATGCAATGCAACAACCGTAATGATATATCAGTTGTTAATTATGATTTGTAGTCAATATCGTTAACAATTAAAAAAATCTACACATTCTGTTTATTTGTATCATTAACATAAAATATTTTAGTTATAACTCTAATATTTATATTGAATGAAATTTACTCAGATTCTACTTTTCTAATTTTAAAATCAAACAAGAAAATATAATAAGATATGATGTGAATATGATGTAAAAAATATCTCATTTTATTTCTCATTAGTAGTTTTAAGAATGAAAAATTTAAAAGCACAAATCTTTGTGACAGAATTTGTTTAGAAAATTTTTTTAGGAACGAAAAAAATATAAGAAGATAAATATAAATAAATTATAGAAAAAGAAATAGAGTTATATTAAAATTTAATAGAAATTTACATCATAATATGTAGATATATATATATTTAATTTTGCAACCATTATTTCTTTATTCTGTAAATCATATCCAATTGTTTATGTCATAGTTCTTACAAATAAGTGGACTTCATCTACTATTTTATCCACTTTAATACAATACATATAGCCTCATCTCCATTACATGATACGTTTAAAATTTAAAATATAAAAAAATTCATTCATATTATTTCAAAACATATAATTCCAAGAGAGAGAGTTTTAAAGTTTTGGAAAAAAAACTATTAAACTTCTGTAAAGTTAATTTGAACAATGAGTATTTGATAAAAATATCAATACGCCAAATCAATCCAAAGTAGTTTGGTGATGATGTGACGCCTAAGATGACAAATGTGAGTTCAAAATTCTAATTATGTTGTATGAACCCAAAGTAATTTCAATGGAGAACAAATATTAAAATTAAATCGACAAAAAAGTACCACATGACAATAGATTGTAGAAGCATTAGAACTAAGTAACGAAATAACTGTTAGAAGGTCAAGATCTAAAAGGTAAGTGAATATAATAAAATTTACAAATAATATTAGTAATATAACTAAAAATAAGAATTTTTTTTTTAAAGACAATGACATTCAAAATATTGTGCTTGAATTTTCTTAAAATATAAATAAAAATCTTATAAATTTAAATCGTTGTTAACCAGAAATTCAAATTTTGCAGTATATATGAAACATATAACTTATGGTCATTTGATTTGTGGGTTATATGATAAAAAACATATAAAGTTATATGTAATATTTATAATGTATTTAGTCCAAAAAAACATAAAAAGTTATATGTAATAAACTCAAATGTATTTAGTCCAAAAAAATTCGGAGAAACATCAAATTTAAATAAGTGAAGTTCTAAGATAATATCAGAGGTTGCAATACAAAAATGATATTGAAAAAAAAACTATCAAATGTACAGTTGTCTATGAGACTCATTTATGTTTTTTCCTATTATATTGTATAAAAATGAAAGATTTTATTTATTTAATCTTTAAAATATACCAGTAAAACAAATACTTCAAAATTAAAAATCAAATAGATAATTAAATCGTTACATAGTAATAACCCCGCGCAACGCGCGAGTCGATTTCTAGTTAATATTAATGTCAAAGCTTTTGTTGTTGCATTTCTCCTTGGGATTATTTACAGGTCCGACTACATGTTGAAAATCTAGCCACTGTCTAAATGTAATCCTCACCGGCGTTCCAAAGCCAAGATCTTGCATTATATATACTCACAAATTCTTCTAATTTAATGTTGACTATATATACTCACAAAATGACGGATTTCATGTGTCACATTCTTAGAGAAATGAAGTTACAAAATTATGTAATACAATCAATATGATGGATAATGAAATGTGTGTCTTGCTATTTATAAGAGAATATGTGTTCTATATGTTACAAAATAAAGTTATAACTTATATATGTTTAAATGATTTTTAATGGTCTAGTAGTTACTATTGTAAATGTGTATGGTTAAATTATATTGATTGATTTTGAATATGTAATTAAGATAAATTATGGCCTTTATATTTGCTTTTTTAGAAATGCGAATATCAAAGAGGCACAATAGTAAATAGTAAAAGATATGCCAAAATGAGGGATGTCACGTGTCAACTTATTAGAGCTTGAGCCTTACTTTATTATATAAGATTAAAATTTTTTTGATATAATCACGCCCACAAAAAAATATGATTTTGTACTACTAGAATTTTGTTGAATAATTATATTCCTAACCAATGCAATAATCACAAGATGTGTTACAATCATTTTTATCACTTTTTCTCGTATTAGATATTGATATCTCATTTGAAAAGTGCATTTAATCAAATTTAATAAGTTTTTTCTGCAAAAAAGGAAAACTTTCCAAATCACCATTTTGTAACTTTACCCTCCATTTTAATAAAACACAGGTTAATCTTGCGAAGATAAAAATAAAATGCAATATAACATGTCATCATCACCATCAAAATTTATAAAATATTGATAAATAATATATCAAATTGAAGATCTCGCGACTAAGAGTCCAGATCTACATTTAAATTTTGAAAATCAAATATATGTGAATGTAAAAACATATTATAAGATATGTATAAGGTTAATATTGCATATTGTTATTGACTTCACATAATTTATTTGTATATTCTAAAGATGGAGGGCAAAGTTACACAAAAATGGTGACTCAAAAGTTTTTTTTTGCATAAAATCTTTAAAATAAGTAATACACATCAGCTTATATTGCACATAAATGGACATGGAAAGAATTTATTAAATGGAGTTTATGAAATATCTTAATTTGACGAAAAGAGCATACCACTAATTGTAAAAATTGTTAAAGTAAGACATGTATATAAATTTTAAATAAGGTTGTCACTCTTTTTTTCGTGTTTGATTTGATTCAATATTATTTATAGTCCCACTCTATAACAAAATTTATTGTTTTAACTAAGTTTATCAAATAAAAACGTATTTAAAATTATAAATGACGTAAATAGATATAAATTTCTATTTTCACCTACATCTATAAGATGTGCTTGTGTTGGAATACAATTATCAATTGTGTTTTCTTGGTTCTTTGCTAACATCGAATCATGGGAACAAATATGCAGGAGACGAAAACTAGTAGAGAGAAAAAACGAGAGCAAGCTAATGGAGTAATCAAAGAGTCACTTACAATTATTGATAAGGTCTACGATGATAGAAATCTTAAAGAGCGTATTGGAAAAATTCTCCAAAACCATTCATTCTATCACTACAAGAAAACATCCGATTTCCTACGGCTATTATCGTAGGAAATCGAAAATCGTAGGAATTTCGTAGGAAATTTCCTACGAAAATAAGTTGGTAGAAATTTTTTTCGGAAGTTTTGGTAGGAAAATGGAAGGAAATTTTGATCAATTTCCTACCAAAATATTCGTAGGAAAATATTTCCTACCATTTTCTTACCAAAGAGATCTTACCATTATTTTGGTAAATAATTATTTCCTATCATTTTCCTACAAACTTAAATAAAAAAATTAACTAATCTAATATCAAAAATTATATTAATTTCATAAATTCAACTAAAAATTATACAATAATTATTACTAAATAAGTTGGTAGAAAATTTTGTAAGAAGTTTAGGTAGAAAAATGGAAGGAAATTTTAATCAATTTCCTACCAAAATATTCGTAGGAAAATATTTCCTACCATTTTTTTTACCAAAAAGATTTTACCATTTTTCTACCATTATTTTGGTAAATAATTTTTTCTACCATTTTCCTACGAACTTAACAAAAAATAAATTAATTAATCTAATTTCAATAATTATATTAATTTCAAAAATTCAACTAAAAATTATACAATAATTATTGCTATTAATCCAAATATAATAATATATATAAAATCAAATTATTTTATTGAACAAATAATCATTATTAATAATTAGGGGTGTCAAAATGGATAATCCAATCCAATCCAACCCATTACCCAATAGGTTGTTTGTTAAATGGGTAATGGGTCAACCCAACCTATTAAGCAAATGGGTTGGGTCAAACCATGAACTATTAAATTTAATAGGTTAATTAGTCAAATAGATTACCCAATAATCCATTAAATTTAATGTGTTAAATTTCAAACTATCATCATCACCATACCATATTTATAATCATCATACCAAAATTTTCCCGCAAAAAATGAGATTGCACAATTATCTCTAAAATAACACGGTTACAATAATTTCCCGCCAAAAACGTGATTTCGTAATTTTTCCGCCAAAAATTATTGTTTCACAATTTTCTCCCAAAAAACGTGAGTTTGCAATTTCTCCGCCAAAACGTGATTCAGTAACTTTCCCGCCAAAAATATGACTCCGTAATATTCCTGCCAAAAATATGGGTTTGCAATTTTCTCACCAAAACCAAGATTCCATAAGTTTCCTGTTAAAAAACGTGATTCCGCATTTTTCCAGCCAAAAACAAAATTCTATAATTTTCCTGCCAAAAAATGCGGATTCACAATTTTTCCGCTAAAACGAGATTCTATAATTTTCCCGCCAAAACGAGATTCCGTAATTTTTCCGCCAAAAATGCGGATTTACAATTTTCCCGCCAAAACGTGATTCCGTAAATTTTCCGCCAAAATAATACGGGTTTCATAATTTTCTCTCCAAAACTATGGTTTCACAATTCACCAGAAACTCGATTCCACAATTTTTTCGTTAAAAACTTTATTCCGTTATTTTTCCGCCAAAAATGTGAATCATACTTTATATATTTGAATGTTATGGTAAAATATTTATAGAAAAATTATTGGGTAATGGATAAACTAATTTGACCCATTAACCCATTTTAACTCAACCTATTTAACCCATTAATCCATTTGACTCATTAACCTATTTGACCCATTATTTTCAACCCATTAGGATTAATGGGTCGGATTGGGTTGGATCGACCGGTTAACTTTCCCTATTATAATCATGCATTTACATTCACCATTATCATCATTGGGGACGCACATTATCTTGAATCAACACAATTACAAGAATGCTCATAATAGATAATATGAATTGCTTGAGAGGATCTCATCTCTCTTCGTTTCCCATATCGATTTACCATACATTGACAATGCTTCTCCATCACCTGGATTCTCCAGTACTGCTCTTCCATAGTATTCTTGAGCTCTCTCTGCATCTTTCTCCACCTGAAGATTCGATCCCAAATTTAATAATCATAACCTAATCTCCAATTCACAAAACTCAAAATTCAGCTTATACAAATCACTAACCTCATACAAAGTATTGCCGTGGCACACCAGGAGCAAGACCAAAATGCTTCACTGCTTCACGTGAGTTCTTTGGTCCTCTAAGGAGAACGAGTCATACATCATCAACACAGCTCAGTCTCATGATTAAACTTAACAATTTAGAGCATTCAGATATAATAACCACTCAATATTTACTTACTGTGTTCTGGCCCAAAGGAGCTTTAAGAGCAAGCTGGTCAAAGGTTAAGCACTCTCCACCAGCTTTCTCAATCCTAGCTCTCAGTAAACCGCAAGGCTGTAATCTTCATGGCCGGAATCTCATGAACTCTCAAATCATCGGTTATGGTTCCAACCAACACAGCAATCTTGCCCTCCTAAGAGAAGATAAAAACCACAACATTTCAATCCCCACATCATCAACAGATCTAACAAAACAAAATTTGAATCACAGTAAGGAACAAAGTAAGGGGATAAATTTATCTCAGATGCAAGTGGATAACATTATTCTAACATACTAACTTAACAGACCAATATTAAAACTCTATCGTTGTCAAATGAAACTTGAATTTCCAGAAATGGGGTTACATTATATGACTTGGGACAGGCTTTAGATGCATGTATAGAGTAAAAGAGAGAGCTTCAAAGAAACAAACCTTGCCCTTCATGAAACTGACGAGCCTAGAGAGTGAGAGAGGAGCTTTGTTAACTTTGCTCATGAAAAGCCTCTTGAGAATCACAACATTGAACTTGCTTTCAGATCTCCTCACCAAAAACCGGTAAAGCTGCAAAATTTATCATAAAAATATCAAATTTAAATAATCCAATGGAACAAACAAAGAAACAAGCATAAATAAATAGACCTCTTCATGTTTGTTAACTTGACGAGAAGCTTGAGGTAGACATCATCAGACTTAGGAGCAGTCCTCTTGTTCTTCTTACTCTTACCTCCTGCGATAAGATCGATACCCATGGCTGCGTCTGGGTTTGTGCTGCGAGACAAATATCAATGCCGATCTGAGTTCTATATCCCTCAGACGGCCATCCGATCTCGCCAATCTCGCCAATGCCGATCTGAGTTCTATATCCCTCAGCAAATGAAAACCCTAACTTATCTATGGCGGAATAAACGGTATCAAGCTGAGCATCGAGCATGTTTGTGTAGAGAAGCTTCGTGTGTTGATCGAGTAAGAATGGATTTGGTCAAAAGAGAGCGAAATCGAGAGTTTCGATTTGAGTAATCGAAGAAAGGGTAAGGATTCACAACAAACGGTGAAGAAGTAGTTTGGAGGAAGCTGAGGATAGGTTTGAGGATTTGTGTGTTGTAGCCTCGCCTGAACTTAGCAGAAGACGGTGGGGTTGAATCAGAGAGAATTCCTAAAGAATGTGGTGTCGAGATTTGGATTCGACGGTGGAGAGAGGCAGAGACGAGGGCGGTGTGAAGAGATTGCATTGCTGGCACTAAGGTTCTGATGAGGAGGTGATTGGCGGTGGAGATGACTTCCTTTCCGACGAGGATTCGAATGATGTTTGTAGATGGAAAGTGTGGTTGGATTTGATGGGAGATCGATTTTTTGGCGGACGAGTGAGGTTGGTGACGTTGAAAGATAAGTTACCCCTAATATTAGTAAACACAATTTAAATTTAAACGAAGGTCTTTTTTTTTGCTACTAAAAAGTAAAAACTATATAATTTGACTTAGGATTTGTTTTTATTAAATTCTAATTTACAATTTTTCTTTCTAATTTTAGTCACAATGTAAACATTATATAAAATTAATTCATTATCTAGTTAAAATATAGTAAAGCAGTTTTGCTGCCATAAAATAATTTTATTATATAAACAGATTTTTTTTTTGTTAAGACAACATGTTCAAAATATATATATAACATTTATTTTGGTTCGAGAGTTTAGCTTTAACTCGATTTTGGATAAAAATAATTATTTTATGTTATATGACATATTTGATCATATTTTAAATTATATATCTATATTTAATTGAAAATATAAATTAATGAAAATTTATTAGGTTGTGATACACAAATTCATCAGCTTAAAATCAAACAAATTTTGTAACAGTAGGAGCGATATTAAATGTTATACCAAACAAAATATGAATATATATTAATTATCAAACACATTTACTAACATGAAACCAAACCAATTTGTCATCCTAAATTTGAAAAAACGAATTTGTCATCCTAAATTGTTATAGTTTACATATCGTAACTTCTATTGGTAAAAAAATTGATTTTTCAAATCTTAACTAAACATTGAATGAGTTTTTGTTTTTATATCCCAAAAAATAATTCATTAAAAGAAAAGTCGTAAAGTTGAATTCGAAAAATAAAATCAAAAAGTTAATTGTTTTTATTCCGTTCCAGTTTATATAATATTTAATTAGTTTTTGATTTTTTTTTTTTATATCAGGTCTTATTTTACCATTTAATAAAAGGTGAGGGTTTAAAAATCTACAAAAAGATGAAGATTTTTAAAATGTTTTAAAGAAAAGTGAGGGTTTTTTCCCCATTTTTCCGAAAAATTGTTAAGATTATTTCCTACAAAACTCTTACCACATTCCTACGACTTGGATTCGTATTCTATTACGTAGGAATTTGGTAGATTATTTTCCTACGATTTTTCTACCAAATTCTTTTTCTACCAAGTTTCCTACGTCGTCCTGTGTTGTAGGATTTTCATAGGAATTTTCTCTCCATTTTCCTACGATTTTCGTCCGTAGAAAATTTCCTACAATATTCCTACGGTTTATGGTAGGAAATCTACCCTACGAAAATTTTTCATAGGAAAAATCATAGAATTTTCATATGTTTTCTTGTAGTGTATGACCTAAGTTCAAACATTTACACATTTAGATAAAATATGACAGTTTATTAATTTTTTATGTTAACACAAAATATTTGATGTTTGTAATATTTTAAACGAATTTCTAAAATCTAAAAGAATTTTATTTTAGTAATTTTTATAGTATTCGTTATTTAGATAAAATATATTGAGAAATACATATTTCTCGAGAGACAAAAAGGATGATACTGAAGCAAAAACATGATACTACACAAAAAACACAACTAATTAGTGAAGATGATTGAGAGCACAAACTTAAAAATGAAGTTAATTGTTCTTTCATACGCATAAACATTTGAAAAATGCTTGAACCTGGCACAATAAAGAACTGTCATTTCATTGAATTTCACAATCAAGAATTGAATTTTCGTTGTTGCAGCGAATGCTTAAGCCAACAAATAACATGAAAAAATTGAGGTGAAAAGAAGGATGATATAAAAGCCTAAAAGAAAAGTTTCTAACCTTCTGAAGTTTTATAGCGTCGAGAAGTTGTGTTGTTTCATGAAATCTTAAAGCTTGTGCAAAGGGATTTCACATGACCATAGTCTTGCATCATCACGTCGGTTCATACCTTCTAAGAAAAAGCAGTAACTAAGTTTCTCAAGATATAAAGTTCAAATCTCAAATACATCTTTTTTTTAACAGCGAAAGCATAAAAAAAGACTCACCAAATCAAATTAACTAGTTACAAGCTCTAGTCAAGTATAAGCCATATTTAAAAAAAAATTTGAACTCGGCACACTCAATTAAGTACTGTAATTTCATTGAAATTTTACAAATCACAATCAATAATTATTTTTTCATTGAAATTACAAAAAGTCACGAGTTAAAATATAAAAATCTCAAATAAAGTAACCATAATCTCCTGTAATTCTCACCAGATCGGGATCAAAGAGTTGCTAGAAATAAGTGTCCATCTCTGGCCACCAATCTAGGAACAATTAAAGGACGATTTTATAGCAAATATCAAACGAATCGATCTAAATAAATGAAAAAGACGATGATTTCTTGGTTGGAGGAAGAGAAAGTGTGTTTGTGAGTAACTGACTATAATTGAAATTCCGAATAATTAAGGGACGAAGAACTAGTTAAAAAAAAATTAGTCCCTTTTCTGAAAATGATAGACCGATTATCAGATTCTGGATCTTGGTTCAGGAATGATAGACCAATTATTGAATTTAAAATACAAATTTGTCGTATTTCATTAGGTTTATAATCTCGGTCTGATGTTATCTTCAGTTTTTTCCCTAAATTCAATGAACAAAGAAGAACATTGTTGCCTTCTTTTGATCAGAAACCTCCATCGCCGGCGTAACTGTCTTCTTCTTCTTCTTCTTTTTCTGGTTTGTTTTCTCAGTTAGTTATTCAAACTCAATCACCAACATTAAAGGAGATATTAGTGTTAAGATTTGACTTGTTTGATAAAGCAATCTATCCACTTTCCTTTTGCTTTGATTTTCTTAAACTCTCCAATTTGAATTGAACTGAAGTGCAATATACTGCTCGGCATGTTGTATATGAGACAGCCATACCCAAATAAATGATGTGAATTATCTGATCGGATGACATAAGTATACTCCAAATTTGAAAATGATGTTGTTTCTCAATTGACTATCTAGAACTATTATTTGTCAAAAAAAAGGTTAGATTCAAAATTAGCTTTCAAAGTAATGTTAACTAGGATTTTACCCGCGGTACCACGAGTCGATGGAATTTTTTTTTAATGTTTTATTTTGATATTTAATGTATGATCACTTGTATTTGAATATGGACTGTTATATGAATTTATGTTTATTTGTTTACGTATGAATTTTATGAAGGAAAACAATTTTTTTTATTTGTCTTTGGTTTTCTCATACTTAAAATTTATCATTGTATAATCATTTGCTATTGATGTTAATTATAAATCTAATAGTACTTTTATTGTAATGATAATCAAGTTAATATTATGTAATTGTTTATGTTTCAGAAAATAGTTTATGAAGTGCCTAGGTTTAATAATAATATGTACTATGATATTGTGTTGATCGAATTTCTCGGTATGTGATTACTTTAAGTACAATAAATTTACATATGATAAGATACAAATTTTAAATTATACAAATGGAAAAATAAAAAAATTTTAAAATCCTAAATATTTCAACAACGATAATGTCAAATATATGTATATCCTAATTACTGAAAATTAGTTGTATTAAATAGACAATACTTATATAGAGACATCATTTATATTGTATAAATACTATCTTTATCTTTATCTTTATCATTGAGTTTAATTTAATATATTACTAAATTCAAAGACTGTAATCAAAGACTATGGACAAAACTCCGAGTTTTTTTGCTATATTTCCCCTTTTATTCAAAGACCGTAAACCACAGACTCTTCATGTCTTAAATCAATGATCCACTCTTTCCATCTTTGATCTGCTTGATTCGAATCATGTTCCGTATATGAATGATTCATAATATCGATCTACCAAAGCTTTGTAATCGACACCTGAAGTCAATGGACCTCTTGTCTCCTACATCGGATTTAGGTCTCAAAATCAAAATCTCCTTCGAGTAATCAACACTTCGATGCGAAATCATCTTGAGGTATAGAACTTAACTAAATAACTAATATATTGCTTCTATCTAGAGTAAGAAAATGTAGTGAAGTGTTGGTGACTGTAATTGATTTTGGATAGATTGAATGTTGATTTCTGAAACCTATGGTTCTTTTGTTTTTGTTTATAGGTTAAAACTGATGAAGTGAATAGCGAAACGATTCAACTATATCTGGAAAACAACAATTCCAAACAAGAAATAACCTTAATCCTTGCAATGGAGTAGATGTATTGTTCATGACTTGAGATTCACTTAGCTTCATAGTCGGCGTGAAGGCTGTGTTACCCATAAAATCTAGGTATCGATGTTAAATCCCAATAATTGATTTCATAATCATTCATTATGTGTTTGCTACCATAAGCTTTTGTATGGATGCATATAATGATGATGGTTATTGTGTGAAATCACTGTTTGCCTATTATAAATCTATCTAGTGATGATGGTAAACTTGAAATTAGTGCCTTAAAAGATCTTCAATATTTGCAGGAATGTTGCTATATTGATATAATAACAAAGAAAGGCAATCATCTTTATCATAACATATAGTTCAGGATTCCAGGTTCAAAGGTTAGCAATTACCAAGTGTTTGATCAAAGTAACTGTCACCTAATTAATTGGTATAAATGCTGGAATACTCACACGGGTACGGTGTCATACTATAACACTACTCTTAAATGAGAAAGGTCTTCGTGTCTGTATCGCCCCATTCTGAGTTATAACGACACGTACTTGTCAGTGACATAAGTACGATAAATGAAAATAAACAAATAGATGAAAATGTTAAGACATTTTAGTCTCTCATTTTAAAAACATAGGTTACATTCAGGTTAACTTCACTCTTATTGTCAGTATCTAAATATGGGTTTTATTGTTGTTACATAAGCAATGGAGGAATGTCACATTGATGTATAATGTATAATGTATAAAGGGGTACATCAGGAGGTAATTCATCAGCTGAACCATATTTTTGGAAAAGTTTAGTTTACTAAAATATACTGATATAGTTTAATACATTTACATGTTATAACATTATTGACTATTTAAGTAGGTTTTGACATCCTTGCATGATAATAAATGAGTTTGAAAATAAAAATGAAATTATAGATAAGGTTTTTCACCATATATTTGGAAAACATGACAAATTTTAATAAGTAACTAGGATTTAACCCGCAGTATCGCGGGTCGATGGTTTTTTTTAATGTTTGATTTTGATTTTTAATATGTAATTTTCTAGGATCTTTTTTGTCTTTTTTTTTTAACATCGATCCTTTTTGTTTATTTTTTTTTGTTTTAGATATGATATAGTATAAGGACTAACCATTATGCTAACCCATCCTCTGTTAGGACTAATCCATCCTGTGTTATTTTAAAAAATTTATAATATTTTAAACTTTTTCTTAAGTTTATGAAAACCAATATATAAATAATAATATTTAAAATACTTACACCTAAACCTGATCCTAACATAAAAATGTGAAATACTCGAATCCAAACCCGATCCGAATGCCAAACAAAAATAAGAATTTAAGAAAATGTGCACGTTTTTGTTTATATTTGTGATGAATGGCTCCTACATATGAAGCTACTATAAGAGGAATATCATATTCTCAAATCAGTTTCGATGTTTTTTCAAGAAGTGTGTGATTGTATTGAACATATATAAAACTTACTTTGATTTCGATGAGAATTATGCAGGAAGGTTAATTGGCACTTCAAGACCTAGCAAATCGATCAAAGAAACATAGTCAAATATAAAAAATTATAAAACTAAAACACATATAAGATTATGCAGGAAGGTTAATTGACACTTCAACACCTAACAAATCGTCTAAAGAAACATAGTCAAATATAAAAAATTATAAAACTGAAACATAGTTATTTTTCTAATGAAGAATTGATACTATAAATAAATATTGTGCATATGAGCCGATTTACCGTAATGAAGAGAAGTCTAAGAAAGAGATCTAATTTATAGGGGATTAGAAGTTCAATTAGGGTTTCAATTTTTAAAAATTAAGCATAATTATTTTTTATGTAAAATTTCAAGCATATAACACATGAGATTTGATTCTTTTTATTAAACAAAAATGAATGAGTGAAAACTAAATCTGAGCGTGATTAGTGATAAATGATCCCTTTAAAAAGGAATGTTAGCTTGTTTATATGTAAAGTTAATATGAAAAGATTTATAATAATTTTTGTGATTTTATTTTATTTTTAGTTTCCTAAATTTTAGTTAGTTTCCAAACTTAATTAGTTAACTTTTTAAGAAGATGATAAGCATATGTGGAATCAACTCAGTGATTTGTCCGAGTAGATACTTTGACTTTCTCTCGAACATTGAATCTAAAAGGGAATAATCAAGTCGTGTAAACAAAAAAAAGTTTGGATTGAAGATTTTTAAAATAATAACTCTTAAACCACGATTTAAGGGCCAACATTTTTTTTAATTAATTAATATTTAGAGATTCTAAAATATTAATGGTTTATTCCTTTTATTAATACACCCAACCGTAATATTAGTAATCCTAAGATTTTATAAATATTTAGTATATGATAAGGGTCAAAATTAAGGGTCAAAATCTACAATTAAACCCGATTTAAGCGATTAATGGCCAAAATTAAAACTTTATACTTGTGTGTTTATCCGTTTATTAATTCGGATCATCCAGTTGCTTACATGATTAAAAAACCAATTATAGGGAAGGAAAGTTTATAGTAAAAGAAATCTAGTATAGAAACGTAATATGCTAGAATTTAGGAGGTTAGTGTTAATGATAATATATTTTAATTATTTAGATTATGAAAACCGAAAAGCAAAAATCTTGGATTGTTTAGAGGTTACCATAACTAACAGTTATATGAGAATATCAATGGTTTATTCCTCTTATTAATATATGATTCCTTTACATTGGGAAAGTTAAGATTTTAAAAATATTTACAGGTATGAGATTAAGGGCCAAGATTAATCATAAAAATCGCAGTAATCGATCGAGGGTCAAGATTTAAAGGATGAAGCCGCGTGTTTATCCGTTTGATTAGTCGGATAATCTGATTGCTGACAAAGTTAAAATCTCGCTTATACCCTTAATGAGTGATTAACATTTCTTAATAGATACAATGACATTTGATGAAAAAGATTACAAAACAAATGTTACTTTTATAAATGTACCTCAAAAATAATATATTGATATACTCAATTAGTTTTGAGACAAAAGTGAAATACTCAACACCTAACTTGTAATACTTTTATAATTTTAGAACTCTTTATAGTTATTTCTTAAACTACTGTAAAACACCTGAGTGTTTAAACAAATATAACAATGTTCTCAATTCTTTTAAATCTGAAAATACTAGATCTAAAGGTAAACATATATATCTAAAATGAATTAAGATAATGAAACTTTGATTTATGGATACATACTTGGAGTACATTAGGAAAATCAAGTTAAAATGTGATACTATGTGCACGAAAAAAAAACCTTACTATAGCAACAAAACATTCTTTCCTGTTTAAATAACAATAAAGAAATGGGCCATGTGATGATTGGTTACTAATTCCAATAACAATTAACCAATATATATACTTATTCTTCAAGCAATGTGAAAACTGAAGTATTCATAGTATTAGGTCCTCAAATTCTGGAGAATCTCTTTGAAGACCACATTTGTTGTTTGCCTCTCAATCTTATCATCTTTGTTGACAATTAGAATTTTCAACCCTTTTTTTTAAGTCACCTTAGATAGAGCCACATAGAGTTGTCCATGAGAAAACACAGGCCTTGGCAAATAGATCCCTACATTCTCTAATGATTGTCCTTGACTCTTATCAATAGTCATAGCAAATGCAACAGTTAAAGAAAACTGTCTCCTACGCATCTTGAAAGGAAGTTTGACATCAGGTGGTGTAAGACAAATCTTAGGAATTAAAACCTTATCTCCAATCCTATCTCTTGTAATTACTCTTGCTTCTACAATATGATTAGCCATCTGTGTGATCTGCAACCTAGTTCCACTACACAAACCTCCTTTAGGATCAATATTCCTTAGCAGCATAACTGGATCACCAATTTTCAGACGTAAAGCATAGGCAGGAAGACCATCGAGCTTTATACTGTTTAAAAAATCAGGTGTAATGAAAGGGTTTTTCAATGAGTCATTATTAGAAGGATCAATACTATATGCACTTAAATAAATCCTTTCTTCACCTGTTAAAAATAATTAAGGAATTTCAATCAAAAACTCAATGTTATATAAAAGAAAGCATAACATAAAATATTACTCACTTCCCAATTGCTCAAGCATATGATGATTCATTGTGTTAACATCCTCGTTGGTCGGAGCTAAAATGGCTCCCTTTTGGAAAAATGATAGGATCAATATTAAGTTCCAGCAATGTTAAATCTCCATATATTTCCCTACTTATAACATCTATAAGATCACTTGCCTCTATAATAAGAAATTCCTCAGGTATGTCTATTAGTGCCTCACCATCATTAGGTTTCGAAATCTTCCCATTCCCCACTTTTAAAATTCAATCTGAGAACTCTTTGATATCTTTTGCCTCATCAACACTTAAATTATTCCTAAACAGACGCATGTTCTTTGTTAACTTCAACACTTTACAATGTTCCCAAAGATAAGAAGAATTCAAAGCTGCCAACACAATATATGTCCTTCCTGCACCATTAATTACTGGGAGCACTTGCCTAAAACCCCCTCCAAAAACTACAACCTTCCCACCAAAAAAATTTGTTTTCTACATTACCTAAAATATCACAGGAACTTTTTTCCATTGGTTCAAAGCAATATCTGGTCATCATTGGCGCTTCATCCCATATTATCATTGATGCTTCCTTGACTAAGTTACCTAAATCTGAATTGGGGGTAATTGAACATATGCTGAACTCATCAGGATTAATAGGGATTAAAAACCTAGAATGTGCAGTCATACCACCGTCTAATAACAAAGAGGCAATGCCTCTCGATGCAACATTACGTACAATATTTCCTTTAGATCTAATTGCAGCAAATAGTGCTTTCCACATAAATGTCTTTCCAGTTCTTCCAAATCCATAGACAAAAAACACTCCACCTAAATCCTTTAACACTGCCCCAATTATCTCATCATATAAAGCTCTCTGTTTAGATGTTAGCATATGTATCCACTAATCATGTTTTTCTTTCAATTCACCACGATTATATCTCATCTCATCAACAATTAAACGGTTGGAGTTGTTAGTACCTTCTGTATTTGGCTGAGGAAAATGTTCAATTGATTTGAGAGAACTTCCATTGAATAACATTAGCTCCTCAATTTCTTGAAGAGTATAATTCTTCTTCTCAAAATCAGATAGAATCAGATCTGCATTATTATTGGTTACGAAGGGAAATTAGAATCTAGTAAGTATACATCATACTTACACAAATAGAATAAGTAAAGATATTAGTGTTCAAACCTGGATTGTTGAAATCTCGCCTCTTCTTGTACTCTATATCTTCTGATAGAAGGTGCCAAGTTTGTTCCCACACATGAGCTGGTCTTGATAGACAGTCGGAAAGCAGCATCATTGAGAAGAAATTACGCATATAATCTCCAAAGCACCATGCCACTAACTTGCATCCATCAAACTATCAATATAGATTTGATCATCATCTAAAATGCCACGAGCAAAACATGCTTCTTTATAAGTTTCATAGATGAACCCATTGTATGTTTTAATATCAGCAAAACATGTAAGACCTTTGACTTTGTTAAGTAGAACTCTCAGATAGTATAATGCTTCCATTTTCCTGGGCACATAGTTAATCCTCCCTAAAAAAACCCTTTTTCCTCGCATTGAACCTTTTATTTCTCCCATCCCAAGTAAAGTAGGCTGGGATTTCTGCATATGTGAGATCTCTAGCATATTTGTTATTTTTTCCAATAACATTTCTCCTATTCAAAGACATCCAAGCCAAGAACATTGAATCTTCATTAAGTATCCTTTCCAAAACTTCCTCTATCTCATCATCCGAATCAAAATACTATGGTTGCTCCCCTTCAAGATGGAAAAACAGTTTCTGTACAGTAGTTGTTCTATAGTGGATTGGAAACTTAAAATCCTCCATATAGCTTTAGAAGCTGACACATACCTAAAGTAAATTAAAATAATCAATATAAATATACGTATACTTAATTTATTTAAGAATATAGAACTTAAAAACATTGTAAAAGAAGTACCTGCAATCAAATAGTCTTTGATTTCATTCTCCAGTTGATCATTTGTAGTCGTATCATCACTAGTCAAAAATTTAGCATTGTTATCAGGCCACCCACCATAGTTATGCGGTCTGGTTCTTTATTGATATTGAACAAATATTTTATTGAACCATTTTGATTGCACTATTCCACATTTATGTGAGCACGATAACGTAGTGGAAGCTTCTCATTATAAGGCACAACATACATGTTGTCACCCTTGATACCATTCTTCTCAACATAATCTGATGATTGCTGCCTCCGATAGATAGGAAAACCATCTTTACCAACTTTAGTAATCTCTTCATAACTTTTTGGATATGATTTAGAACATTTACCATCAACCATGCATGGAGATTTAGGATTAGCTACACCACAAGGTACATGAATCATGTTATCTTTCAAAACTTCATATAGCTTTGGATTTTGATGTTGGAATTTTTCAATACTAATTATCCTATCAATATCATCTGCAGATGGGAGGCTTCTTTTCTGTTGGAACAATCTCTTAGATTGTAGTAGAGTATGAGATTCATTTTTCCTCTCCTGTATGCGAAATGCAAACCATTGTCTCAAGCTAATACATTTCTTCTTATTCTTGTTGTTTATACCCGTGAAATCTTTCTCTATACCTGACCTCCAACCATCTTCACCATAACATAGAATAAGAGGATACTGTAATGCTAAATAGAATGGATGAGTCTCACTTGTATGTTGAAGTTTTCCACTTATCCTCTCGTGGATAACAATATCTCGTTGTGGCATTTCGTTCTGAAAATCACCGGGAATTAATACTGCAACTTCAGATGCTGTAGGCATGCAGAAATTCCTACCATCTTTACCTACACGTTCACTAACAATTCTTATGTGAAATGTCTCATATTTAAAATTCTTATACCTATCTCTAGCTGATCTGAAATTAACAACATAAAGGTTAACATCATTAAGCATTTTGATATGGCTTCGATGATTTCTGGCCTTAATTTCCTTTTCCCTCCTTCATTATTTGTCTTTTGACTCTTGCTGCAATTGAAATGAGTAAGTTTTATAATAAAAAAAAAAAACTAAGCATTTTATCTTAACAAAATATATTCTACCATTTATAACAGTAAAGAGTGATATAGTTTATTGAGATGGTATAATCTTAATTAGCTTTGTTGTTGACTTCATTTTCAGTATCAACTATGTAAAATTGAGAATACTTAGCATAATCATCTTCCTCTGGTTTCAAACTGCCAATTAAATGGTAATTTGCTTCTTGTGTCTAAACATATTAGGTCCATTACCTTTTGACATAGAATGATCAATTTTACCACCAAGAGAAGTCATAGCAAAAACCATATTATAAATCTTGAGATTATCTCTGAAATGTCTACTAAGATGATCATCACTTGTCATTAACTTTTTGATTAATGTTGGTGACTGTTTCAAATAAGGCAATTTTACTGTTCCTTGTGAACAACATAAAGAAAAAGTAGGATCCTTCTGATTTCTTTTCTTGTTAACACGCTCTGCATACGACATCAAAGCTCTACAATACTTACACTTTGATGTAGGATCACCATGATCTAAATACTCTGAAAAAACAATAGACTAGAATGAGGAATATGGTAACCATGTATGTTCAAACACGAAAACATTAACTAAATGAGTTGAATACCTAATTTGTTTTAACATTTGTTTGATTGTCAATTTTTCTGGACAGTCTATTGTGTTTGGATGAATTTGGAACTCCAAATGACATTTTTAAGTTATGCTCAAATTTAGAAAGCAACTGAAATTTGTTATGATTATAAAGTAAACCATCCTCTAACCCTTCTTCTTGATCAACAACATGAACCTCATTGTCATCATCATCATTACTACTGTCGTAGTAGCCTTGCTCGAGTCTTACACTTTCTAATCCTATAATTTGGAATTTATATATTAAATTATCAGAAGTATTATATAAATCATAGTTTTAGTATGTAAATTAAGAAAGGGAAAATATTAAAGGAATTGATAAGATGGTTATCTTCAGGTGAATCATGACATAGTGAATTTTCAAAATCTATTCCCAAGTTTCTTTGAACAAAACTACTTTCTTTCCCAACTGTTTTCAATGGGTACTGCTTGCTACACGAAGTAGAGACTATACATGTTTGACCTAAAATGATAATCATACTTTTACAACGTAATTAAAAAATTAGCTTAATCGATTTATAATGGTACTAACCCGCTTTCTTTTGTTTTGTAGGTTTCTCGATGAGTGGAATAGAAGAATGTTTATGTGGTATGCATAAATTTGTGATGTCAAGAAGGGATTTCTGGGTAGTTATCTCAGAGCTACCATTGTTGGCTATAAAGGTGGACGTTGACATATAATCTACAGAAGAAATATAGCTTGTGGTAAATAAATATTCGATAAAATATTGTCATATAGTGTCCTAGAACATAGTATAAAAATGAAACTTACTAAAGTTACATTCATTCATATTCTTACTTGAAGATGTAGGCTGCTATCTACCAGCATTTGACAGTTTGGAGGTACTTACAGTGCCAATAACTGATATTTATTAGTAGAATAAATTGTATAAATCAACTGAGTTGACAAAAAAAATATGAATGCACTTAATTAAATACCTTCAAATTGTGTCTTATTAGCAGATGAACATCTAGGAGCTATAAGAGGAGTTTGAAATCTGTCTTGGCTACTTGCTGGTAATTTTGTTATATCTTTCAAAACACTTCCAAAAGATGATTTAAGAGAAACATAACCATCATTTACAAATTCAGTATTTTGAGTAATCTGGCTTTGAGTAGTTATAGATGAACTATGACGTTTTTTTTTCTTCTGAGGACGATTCTCTAAGTCATCAGTTGACAAATTAAGTTTCTTTTTCATGGCTGTGCGATGTTAATGAGGAATAAGGTTTAATTTTATGTGATACTCGTAGTAATGTAATTTAATAATTTATTATGTGAATATCTTTTTCCTAAACAAGAAAGATATGATTGTTTATAATAGTAAACACATATTCAAGTATCAATGCTTTTAATAGAGTTTGAAGATGTATTATTAGACATATAAACTGCTTGAAATATTAGATTTGTTTGAAGTGAAGTAATTAACATGTTAAGAACTAATATTTGTTTGGTTTCAAACAAAAAGGTGAAATCGATTATATAGCAAAGGAGAAAGACCACTATTCTCCAGCAAGAGGTTAGTTAATTAATCTATTATGAAATTCGTTATTTCACGTAGTGTTTTAATAAGCAATAGATACTTAAGTATATAGCAGAGTTACAAATAATTATAACAAAAAATTAGCTTAATAACTAAACCATCCAAACATTGTTACTTAAAACACACAAACCATTATCAAGGTTACACTAAACCTTGTTACTGAAAAGTAAAACATATCAAATCCATATTATATAATATCCAAGATCAATACCATAATAATAACTTGAACTTCCTTCAGTTGGATCCAATGCTCTCCAGCTCCACCAAATCATTATATTCTCTATCTTCTCGATTAATCCGAGACCACACTGAACTCATCCTAGCGCATCTGGAATATTAAATGTAGTCCATTAATAAGGGTTATCTTTAGGAAATATAGGATTTAAATACCATTATTAGGAGCTCAACATTACATGTTCTTAATGTCCACACGTTCTAGATAGTTTAGATTGAAGAAAACTTTTGAACATACTTCACGATGGATGATACATGGGTGACCTATAATAATACAAAAACCCATTAACCTACTATATAGATTGTTTTCAAAACTCATAACTGAAAAATTCTAAACAAAATAAAATATTCAATACATTGTCTTTGACCTGCGTACTAAAACCTCAGCACACGAAAAATAGGATTCTCCCGATAAGTGCGATCAAATCTTCCATCAACCCATAATCTCTAGAATTTATCAGCTAATGGTCCTATTGCAAAGCAAATGAATTTTTCAAACCTGCATAATTTGTTAGTAGAATGCAAATCTATATATTTAAGTTATATAATTGTAGGTAAGTCAATCCCATCCCGTGTTTAATTACTTTGGACTCACAAGACAAAAGTAAAGATAGTTGCATGTAGAATGCTCTTCATTTTCATTTGGAACATAAGGGCAACGCCTGAGATTGACAATATCAACAACAGTTCCACAAAAATCTAAAATAGAAAAAAAAATCAATTACAAAACCTGTTAAAAATCTATATTATAACATAGAGGGAAGATAAAATTTTGCAGGATCTAAAAAATCTAACCAAAAGTCTCATTCTCTGGAACTCTCTGTCTCGAATATCATAGTAACGATGAAAGTCAAAATAAGACAGTGGGGGATGCTTCTCTAGCTTCAGTCATTTTAGTTTCATAGATTAAGTTAATGTGGAAAGGGTGGGGTGTATTTAAAAATCTATTGATGTAGTACCAAGAGTCATCCTTTAGAAGTCTTAGATGATCCTGCTCAAAAGGTCCACCAGTCCTAGTTGCTTCAATCTTAGTACCCTGCATGCATAAGAAACAAACATTAATTGGCCACAACATCATACTAAATAAATGAGTATGTTAAGTAAGTTTCGATTAAAACTTTCATCACAAAATCTGACATAAATTTGTTATGAGAACAAACCTGTCGATCAACTAAAAGCATCTCAATTTTCCTTCCATACTGTCGCGGATTGGAAATCCACCAGCTTAGTACCTTCACCCATATAAAATAGTTCTTTCGTCCAGGTACCTTCACTAGTGGTATCCATGATATTAATGTAAAGCATATGACTATAAGTATAATCTCACATTATATCAATAGATATATACATAGAATACTTTGAATAGATTGGACTAACAGAAAATTAGTCATAACTTTAATACCTAGCAATAACATTAGTCACTACTGCTTTGCAAACATCACACCAAAACTTATGTTTCTTCCCATTTGGTAGAGGTCCAAAGCCATCAAGATAGATACGTGTGACTTTCTTATTGCAGCTAAAGTAATACCATGCCCAATCTGTGTCAATAGCATAGATTGAGCAATGGACCTTCACTTTACCAATCTGAGAATATGTATAAGAATTTTGTTAAAATACCATACAAAGGAACACACATGTAAATGAATGATAAAATTGATTTCATAACCTAAATAGAGTTGATTAGCTCCTCCACAGTTTTTCTGGAATATTGTGAGGAATCATCATCTTTGAGAGTCACAATCTGATACTTAGGGATACTCTTGCGGAATGTGAGAGTAAGACCATCAGTTGGCAACCTATTTAATAACAGTACAATTAACAAATTAATAATATATAGATGTAAACTATTGATTAGAACTATGATAGATATTAGTTTCTTACATTTCAATAAACTTATTAACTTCAGGATACAGAGGATTGATATGAACTTGTGATGCATCAAATGACTTTGAGATACTGACTATGCCTGTAGGAAGCAAAAGTCATTAGTAAGGTAAAGCAATGGCATAGTAATATATGAGAAAGAAATAAATGGGGCTGATAAACTATATACCTTAGAAAGTTTTGATTTTGGCAAATCTTAGTAAACAGACAACCATTGAACCATTAACTTCTTGACATTTTTGGAACACTTGTTCAGCAAAATTCCCCCATAAAATACAGAGAACTCTGTCATCGCTATAAACATATTGCATGATTTAAATAAAGTAATAAAATATCAATAATAAATGTTTTCAACAATTATAGAACCTTACTTTTCATTTCGTAATTCAAATTAAAGTTTCTTTATTGGCATTTGCACAAAAAAAAAAGAAAAAAAAAGTTTCTTTGTTGGCTTGTTGTTAACATGTAGCAGCTCTATCTCTCCAACATTAATAATTTTTCCAAAAACATCTAAGAGATATAAAATAATTAATTTCATATATCTGTTTAAAACATATATATGAAGATAGTTCAGATTCAGTGTCTTACCAACCAACATAGCAGGATTCAGGTCACCCATTAAAATAGGTTTGAACTTAGCTAACGTTAAATAGTTTGAATCAGATTTAGGATCACTTTGCAATACCGTTGTCCCGTTAATGAATATCATCTTATATAAATGACTTGTAGGACCACTTACATAAGTAAGAGCAAAGGTCTCGATGAATCTCCACTGACCAAGAGAGAGTTGACTTCCGTAACGATGAACCAAATCCTTCTTAACAGATGCATGTATCTTGACACCCTAGAAAAAACAACCAATATTAACAGTAATATGTGTTTTAAATCTGAATTAAATATACTATAGGATAGAACTTAACCTGATCATCGGCTAACACTAATTCTAATGTCTCTCAAGTGTTGATTGTGTACTGTCGCCACGAGTGTATGATCTTTACCTGAACTCTTCAAGCAGTCTTGTAAGGATGCAAATCTCGGAGGTAAGCAAATGAAGACGCCATTAAACTTTTGTTTGTTGAATATGAAAGATATGTGTTATTTATGTTAAAGGCTATTGAATTATTCTTGTATTTATAAGATAATGCTAAGGTCAAAGGAAGGTGATGGAATCGCGATAAATTTGGTGAGCAACTAAAATTGAATATTGTGTTTCTATATATTTAAGTTTGGAAAGGAAACAAATCAAAATCTGCTAAATATTGGCGATGTTTATGATTATTATAGTCTTGAAATTAGGAAATTACGATATGATGAGATTAAGAAAGCGCTAAAAAGGGGGCAAAGATTTGGGGAAGAGAATATTATTGTGAGTATTCGAATGTCATAACTATATAGTAGAGATTTTATAAACTGATTAGACGCGATAATAAGGTTTAACGGCCAGGATTGTTTACATGATTTTCATT
This sequence comes from Crucihimalaya himalaica, assembly GCA_004349715.1. Lineage (NCBI taxonomy): Eukaryota > Viridiplantae > Streptophyta > Magnoliopsida > Brassicales > Brassicaceae > Crucihimalaya > Crucihimalaya himalaica. The sequence continues at coordinate 357,757 of SMJT01000025.1, read as the reverse complement.
AATTGTTGAAGGCTATGATTTATTTAGCATACTCGCGTGTTTATTCGATTATTGAATCGGATAATCCGGCTGATTATGTTAAGTAATTGTCATTTGTATCCTTAATGAGATTATTTAAATCTTCGATTATACAATAGCATTTGATGAAAATAGTTACAAACTAAAAGTTACTATTAGAAATATACTTCAAATATTATATATAGTTTATAATTATGTTTGAAATAAATTTGATGAAATATTAACAGTGTTATCAAAGATATAAATGTATGTGAAAGTCAAACGCGAGAAGAAGAAATGAAAGCAGCAACGTGATAAAATGAGGTTCTATTTATAACAGAATTTTTCTGCCTTTTCATTAATTTTATATAGAAAAATTAATTAATGAATAAAAAACTGAATTTTAATTAGAATTAGATTTTGTTAAAATTAATTATCGATTAACACCCAAATAACATAGATCTTTCCAACAACATTTTCGATATTATGGCAAGCAATTATTTCTTTTTTTGGCCAAACCTAAACAAGCAATCTATTTTTATTTTTACCATAACTATCATGAACTTGTTGACTTCTCTTATTCCTCGTTGCTTAAAATGGTCACAATAAATATGTTAACTAACGTCTATCTCTTTCTAACGAAATTGTGCAAAATAATTGTAATCCTAATTCAAGGATTTATAGCTTTGTCCCAAATGTATATACTTAAGAACTATAAACCAAAAAAAAAAAAAAAAAAAAAGATAAGAACTTCTTTATTCAACGAAAAATAAGGACATTAAAACACCAAAGAGGCCACGTGCATTGTCACTTCCCAACTTTAGAAATTTTGTATTTTTTTTTTTATCTAATTAGCAGTTTTGTTATTTTGTCTTCTAATCTCACTTCACCATCTCTCTCACTCAATCTCCGTGATTTTTCTCCGGCGTTGAGAATCCTCGAAATCTCCGGCGATGGGTGGTTGCGTCTCCTCCAACCTCCTATATCCTAACAATGATAACTACTCATCTCAGCTCAACGCCTCCACCTTCAGCCACCATTTCGTCAAGCTAACTTCCACCACTTACGGTCTTCTCAATCTCGACTCTTCACCTTCTCCTCTTCCTCCTCCTTCTTCCTCCGCTACCTCTGTTATCACTCCGATGACTCCGCCTGAGAGATTCACTATCAAAGGTAAGGAGACAATGGTTGTTAAGTCTGAGCCGGAGGTTATAAACTTCTGGGAGTTAATGTCAGGTCTCGACGGCGATACTTGCCGATTCTCTCCTCTTCCGGTGAAATGTAATGTCTCCTCCGGCGGATTTAACAAAGAGAACTCCGATCCTAATTTGAAAAACCCTACAAATTCGAATCTATTGTTGAAGACCGATTACGAGGTTTTCAAACCGTTAGATCCGAAATTAGCGGATGAATCTGAGAAATTGCGTGAAGGTGGAGAGAATCGCGTTGTGATTTATACGACGTCGTTGCGCGGTGTGCGGCCGACGTTTGAGGCGTGTAACGCCGTGAGAGCTGCGATTGAGAGCTTTGGTGTGGTTATCTGTGAGAGAGATGTGTCAATGGATAGAGGATATAGAGAAGAGCTTTCGAATCTCATGGCCGGAGAAAGAGACGGTGATTCGGCGGCTGCGGCGGTGTTGCCGCCGAGGGTTTTTGTGAAGGGGAAGTATATTGGTGGAGCAGAGGAAGTGATGAGTTTGGTGGAAGAAGGTATGCTTGGAGATTTACTTAGAGGGATTCCGAGGAAGAAAGACCGATGTGGCGGCGGTTGCCACGGCTGCGGCGGTTTAGCGTTTTTGCCGTGTTCAGATTGTAATGGAAGCTGTAAAGTGGTGCAAGGATGGGGAAGTGATGCTGTAGTGGTCAAGTGTATGGAGTGTAATGAGAATGGTCTTGTTCGTTGTCCCATTTGCAGCTAAACAACACTAGTTTTAATCTCAAATTTTCGATATATCTAATACTCTACTGTAAGATAAAGTTTCTAATGTCTTTCTTTTATTGAACAATTGTGAAACAATCATGTGACATATGCTATCTTTGGATAAATTTGTTATTTTGCATGATAAGATGGTATGGTTGTAATAGAAAACGGAGCAGCGACCAATCGCAACGATTGTTAAACGAACAATACTAAAAATCGTTGGTCGCTATCACTGTCACTGGCGACCGGTAAACGGACAAGGTAAGTAGAAAAAAAGATAGGAACGGCGTTGCCTTAAGTTTTTGAAATTGCTATGACTAAACCTCTTTTTGTTGATTTACAATTGCACGCTGGTCTATTCTTTCAAAAGTCAGTTTTGGAATTGTACATTAGTGATCTATAAAGATGCAATTTGGATTTTTTTTTTGATTACCTCTTTGCCTTTAATAATTTTACTTAATCAAAATGGTTTGTCATTTCGCTTTAAAATAATCTAAATTTTGTTAAAATCTATTTTAGTATACGTTCTTGGAATCTTAAAGAAAATGTTAAATTTACATTTATATGGAGGTGGAATGTAATATACGGAGGTTATCTGTATTTTTAACATTTGTTTCTCTAATTTTAAATGTGTATTTTCTATATAAAATTTGTTACTATATATATGAAAGTGTTTTTATAGTTTTGAATTAGTCAATATCCAAAATTAAATAATTTTCAAATAATCATTTCTTCAGCCGCATTCTCCAATGAAGTTTCTATTAAAATCTATATAAACGTTAGCCATCCAGTTCTATTTCATGTATAAGCGTATTTTCTCTTGCTACTTTATTTAGGCATAATGGCTTACTTTCTTTCTAATGAAGATATTGATAACTGACAAAGACAAAAATACAGAAAAGTACCAAGGAAGTATTTTAAAACATTTAGATTGTCTTAATTTCTTTTATTTGTGGTGTTCGTAATGTATTTGTTTATATATCGCTTGACTATTCATTTTTTCTAATCATACTCTATAATTAAACTGGTTCCCTTCACCTTTTTCTATGCACTAAGCTATATAATATATATTTATATTAAACATGCGCAAATATGTGGATGTAAGAAATACACGTAAAGTATTGTTGATGATATTTGAATTTTAAGTGGTAGTCCACACACCTTTTTATATTTAATCTGGTAGTTTTTGTTTTAAACCAGGTTTCAACCTTACACATTTCATTTTGGAATATAATTTAACTATCTATTAATCATAAAACCAGATTTTAATTCTATGCACTCCAACTTAATGGATAAGAACTAAATAAAATATCAAAAACATATGTGTATCATATCAAATCTATCTCTTAGTTAATATTAAAAATAATTAAGAAAAAAAATAAGTAAATAAAATAAAAATCTACAAAAATAATTAGAAAACCAACATCGTTTTGAATATAATGTTTCTATATGTCGTAATCTCATAAGTTATAATTTTACATAATGTAAAATGAGTTAAAAGGATATACTAACATTCTAATCAAGTAATTGAAAGTTCATTCCCATACGCTCACACTTTTTTTTAAGTTGGTGGTGTTTTAACATATGACTACATGAGTTAAATTTTATAAAAAACATAAGTAAACTATACTAATATTCTCATAAAATAATCAAAATTCATTTTTATAAGCTCATTACTTTTCACTACAAGAAAACAGGGGTTTTACAACGTTCATATTCGTCGTTAAATCGTTGCAAAACAGTTTTTGCGTTAACTTTGCGACGAAATCCAAAACATCGCAAACATCGTGACGCAAAATCTAAATCGTCGCAAATTTGCGTCGCCACCAAAATCGTCACAAATTTGACGCAAACATATCGTTGCTAAATCGAAGCAAATTTAGCGATGATATAGCGGGGAAAAGACGACGTTTTCTGCAACACCTCATACATCGCTATATCATTGCAAATTTGCTTTGTTTCGGGTTCGACGCTAACTCGTCTCTAACTATTCGATGCAAAAACGTCACTAACTTTGCGTGGTTTATTTTGATGCTAATTCGACACAAAATTAGTGACATTGTTGCATCGAATTCGTAGCAACGAATTAGCGTCGTTTTGCTTTTGTTTCGATGCTAATTCGATGCAAAGTAGCGACATTTTTGCGTCAAACGATTAGCAACGAATTAGCGTCGTTTTGCTTTTTGCAACGAATTTGCAACGATTTTAGGTAATTATTATATTAGTTTAATATTTTTGTTTTTATTTATTTTATAATTAAATTCACATAAAAACGAAAAATAAAAAATTTAAAATATTAAATTTAAAATTTAAATAAATTTTTTTTTTATCAATAATAAAATACTCAAATATTTTTAAGATTAAAAAAAAAAGCAGATATCATTATCATTTCCGAGGTCGAATGCCAGTAGATCCGCATTGGCGCGCTTCGGCTGCAGCCCGTTGCAATTCTATCGATTGTTCCTCATTTGCAGTCGTTGGCTAGGCATGTCTGTTGCGTAATGCATCTGCTAATGTCAGGTTGTCAAATGCAATGATGTCGAACAACTGATCTACCTGAGAGCGCACGTTCCGTCGCTTCTTGTCGTCGTCGCATAACCTCTTTATAGATGGTAAGAGATGGATAACTGAGTTCGCAAGAGAGAAGGATTGTCAACAACACGAGTCCTAGATGATGAAGAACATGCAGCCGGAACGTCTTCTATGAAACCAACTCTGAAAACCCTGTTCGTTTTATTCGGAGCAATCTGATATAAATAATAAAACTTAAAATTAACAATTTTAAACCAAAGTCAACAATAATTTAAAAGACATACCTCTTTATAGATGGTATCCAACTCGTCAACTGTTAAGTCACAAGATTGGACGGAACTACCATCTCGTCGCATAACCTTGTTTGCGATGGATAACTGAGTCCGCAAGAGAGAAGGATTGTCAACAACACGAGTCCTAGATGATGAAGAACATGCAGCCAGAACGTCTTCTATGGAACCAACTCTGAAAACCCTGTTCGTTTTATTCGGAGCTATCTGATATAAATAATAAAACTTAAAATTAACAATTTTAAACCAAAGTCAACAAAAATTTAAAAGACATACCTCTTTATAAATGGTATCCATCTCGTCAACTGTTAAGTCACAAGATTGGACGGAACTACCGCCTGGAGATTTCTGGGCCAATTGGGTCTGATGCTCAATAACCTTGGCATTCACATCGTTGTAGACCTTCCCGAACAACGGATCTACAAATGTGTCATCTTTCTTCTTGTGGGTCTCGACCATGACTTGCACAATAGGAGGTAGCTGACCTCCATTAGCCTAATTAGAAAATACAAAATATTAAATTAATAAATAAAAAACTTCACCAATTCTAATAACTAAATAATTTGATAAGTAATTATTACCAATGTTATTCGTTTTGCGGCAAAATACGTTTGAACAGTAGTGTGCTTAGATGGTCTGTAGTCGTCAGGATCAAAGTTTTATGCCTTAGAACATCCAACGGCTACAACATGCGAATGAGGATCTTCCCAATACTTAACTAAGCCGCGCCAAATATTAGGGTCTTTCGCGGCATAGCGTCATCGCCCTTCTTCTTCCACTCCTTCTTCCAGTTGGAAACCGTCCCAGCAAGGCGTTTCAATGCCTTTGCCTCAAATGCTCGGAGAACGTCTCCGGTTATACCTTCATCCCGATGCCATTTTTGCTAGAAAATAAATTTACAAATTATTTAGAATATCATAGTTAAAAGAAAATTTCAAATTTAAATATGACATAAATAAATTAAAATTTTTACTGCAAATATCTCAAACCAAATATCTTTGATATACAGAGGTGCCTGAGACAAATAGGCATGCAGCTCAACGAAGTAATTCTTGATGCAATCTGCCACGCTCCTATTAACACGATTATCTACTGTAAACCTGCATATAAACAATAATTAATAAATATATTATAAAATTAATTAAATTGTTTCAAATAATTATTAAATTACCAAAATATGTTAAGAGGTCGATTTTTATCCAATCGATCAAGATCACTATGTCCTGATTGTCGCAGAAGGTTCTTGACCCGGGCTATAAGTGTGTCATGGTTTTGTGGTGCTAGAACTGGCACATCAACTGTTGTTGGCGATGACGGAGGTGGAGGTGACATCTGTGAAGGCGTCCGTACGCTAGAAAACTTGGAAGATTCTAGACGAGACGCTCCAGGAGTAAATGATGATGGGCCCGCTCGTGATCCCACAAAATCTGCATAATGCAGAAGATTATGTCGTCTACTCATTTACAAAAATAATTATAAATTTTAAATATTAATTAACTTTCTATAATTTTAGTCAAATATAATAAAATTATTTCAAACCAAAACATTTTAATCCTATTCTAAATATTTCAATCCAATTCTAATATTCCATAACTAATATTTCAAACCAAATATAAACATTTCAATCCTATTCTAAATATTCCAATCATATTCTAAATATTCCAATCCTATACTAATATTCCAATCCTAAGCTACATATATTTCTATCCTAAAATAATATTATACATATATTTCAATCCTAAAATAATAAATTAATAAATATTTAAAGTTTAAAAAACATACCTTTTAGGAGTGGAGTGAAGTGGGAGAGGAAGAGAGAATTCAGAGGAATGAGCGAAGTGGAGAAAGAAGTTTGATCATGTATATATAGATTTTGGGGCCGTTGCAAAAATCGACGCAAAATCGTTGCTAATTTGGCACCAAAAATTTGACCAATAGTGTTTTCCCGTCAGCTTAGCGACGAATTAGCGTCGAATCGTCGCAAATTCGTCGCTATATTGGCGCCATTATGTTGGTTAATTTTGAAATTAAATTAAAATTTTTTGAAACATCAAATTTATGCCCTATATAGCGACGATTTAGCAACGATTCCTCGTTAATTTGTTTCAAAAGTAGCGACGATTTAGAGTAATTTTTCCTCGCTAAATCGTCGCAAACGTTAATAATAATATATACGAACTTTGCGACGACTTTTTGATTTGCGACGATTCGTCGCTAAATCGTCGCTAAATCATTCCGTACCTGAACCACGAATAAACAGTAATTTCGGTTTGTGAAGATTTAGAGAGGATTCCACGCTAATTCGTCGCAAATCCGTGGCACAGTTTCATAATTATCTTTCAAATTTGATGAAACTTCAAAGGCTAGGTATCTGTAAATTACTAATCAAAGTCATTCTTTTAGTATACAGAGAGTTTCTAATGTATTTGTTAATCTTTCTTTTTTGTAGTTGTTTTACAAAACAAGGAGTTAATGTACAAGTATACTTAGTCTAGTTTAAACCTTACTTTACATTTTACAATAAAAACATAATTTGTAGTTAAGAAAACTTTATTCCAAGTTTACATGACACACATGACCATATGCTTAACGTTTATAGTTGATTCATAAATAAAATTCGCATATAACAACTTTTACAAGAACATCTGCAATGGTTTTGCGACGATTTAGTGTCGAAACCTTGTTAAATCTTCACAAAGCCGTTGTAACTGAAAAGTAGAATAGAAGATTTTGCGACATTGCGACGGGGATATGTGCAAATCACTTCTCGAACATATATCAGGCAAGTCATGTCTAGACTTTATGTTGTCTTTAGTTCTTCCTTACACATTCAGAACTATGTGCATGATGTTCTCGAAATTTTTTTTCTTGATATGCATCACATCAAGGTTATGTCTCAGCAGATGATCTTTCCAATAGGAAAGTTCACAGAATATGCTTTTCTAATGCCAAATATGATGCTCGCCATATCCGTCAGGCATGTTAGCTGAAATGTGCCAGTTACCCACCCGATAAGCTGTTTCTTGGGCACCGTAATGATCAATTTGCGCGAACAAATCTTCTCCACTTATATACGGTGGTGGTGGGGCACGTACAACTTTGTTCTTCCTGAACAACTTCTTGTTTCTCCGGTAAGAATGGTTGATAAGAAGAAACCGACGGTGGTAGTCAAACCAACTTGTTTTCCGTCCAGTTGTACGATTAAGATAATACGACATGAAAATCTTCCATGCGTAGACCAACCCGATAACATTTCATAAGCTGGAAAGTCACTTATTGTCCACCTAAGCACTGCACACATCGTAAAGTTCTTTTTCCTTGAGATATCATATGTACGAACACCTGTATATCACAATTGCTTCAACACATATATTAGTGGCTGCAAGAAAACATTAAGCGGCCGATTTGGATGTTTAGGACCAGATACTAAAATAATCAAGAATCAGAACTCTCTTTGCATGCACATATTTGGGGGAAGGTTGTAAAGCGTTAAAAGTATTGCCTTCGAGACATACCAAATGGACTAAATCCATCAGTGCAAAGACCAAAATACACATTCTGAATATATCTAGCAAAAGATGAGTGTACCATCTGAAAGTTTTTCCAAGCTTTTGCATCAGACGGATGAATGAATGAATAAATGAATGTTCTGCATGCCATCTCATCGATGCAGCTGTCCTTTCCGATTGATATAATTGCTTCAGCCTATCTGTTATTGGGAGGTACCACATCCTTTGGTACAGTACCTTATTTCGCCCAGTACCTTGTGGTTTGTATCTCGGATTTTGGCAAAATCTACACTCTTGAACCTTATCATCATCTTTCTAAAATCTCATACAATTATCAATGCAAACATCAATCATCTTCGATGGTAACCCTAGACTGTAGACCAAATTTTGGATTTCATAGTACGACTCTTTAGAATGATTATCTTCTGGCAAATACTCTTTGAAGACCTCTGTCACGCTATCCATGCAAATCTCAGATAAGTTATGATCAGTTTTATTGTTCATCAACCTAGATGCCAATGATAACTTAGACAACCCGTCTCTACACCCTTCGTAGAATGGTTGATTTGCAGCGTCTAACATATCATAAAAATGTTTTGCATCTATGTTTGGTTCCTCATAATCATTATTTTCCATTAATGATGTCATTGTCTCATAGAATGCATCTGTAACCATGTCATGAAACCTATTCTGATGACTACCGTATTGATGATAATCCTCATGATCATGCAAAATATTAGGTTCATCATCCACAACTATAGAATTACTACTACTACCCATTTCATATTTATAACAGTAATGATAACCCTCTCTATGTTGAAACCAAATAAAATAGTGCGCCATAAACCCTGTACTATAGACATGCTTTTCCACCGTCTCTGTATTAATATATGATTTATTTTTACACTTCCGACAGGGACAATACATCATACCAGTTTCCATGGTCGTCGGCATATTTCTCGCCTCATACATGAATATTTGAAAACCTTCCACGAATTCGTTCGTCACCACTTTTTCAGAATCCTTATGCATATACATCCATCTTCTAAGTTCGTATATATCACCTCCACTATACATCTTTTAAATGAATGCATTTTGACTATTTTATGTCTTTATTTTTGTGATATGTTTTTTTTTCTTATACAATATAAATGAAGGAAAGAGGCTTTATATAGGCAGTTTTAAAGAAATTTGCAAAGCTTTTGCAACGATTATACCACGTTCTATTGCAACGAATTTGCAACATTATAAATTGTGACGTTTTAGCTTCAATTTACATAAAAATTTGGAACACTTTTTCCATTGCAAAAAACCAGTATAACAACCCGAAAACGTGTTTTCTAACCACTTTTGGCCATCGCTAAATCGTTGCTATTTTGCAACGAATGAGAATGTTACTAAGTCGTCGGAAAGTTGCATCGATTTAGCGTCGATTGCTTATGTTATTGCTAAATCGTCGCAAAATCGTTCTTTTTATCATTTGATATTCTCATACATAAAAAAACATATAAAAAGAAAATAATTTCTCTTAATTGACTATAACTTAACTCATTAATACAATTGCAATAATAATTACAAATTTAAAATCAATTAATAGAATTTGACAATAACTTAACGCATTAACACATTTGAAAAAAAATCAAACAACATAATTAACTATAATTTTTAATATGTGTCTTTTCAATATTCCTCTATTATATCACTTGATATTCTCAGTCATAAAAAACATATAAAAAGATAATAATTTCTCTTAATTGACCATAACTTAACTCATTAATAAAATTGCAATAACTAATGAATTAACTAGACAAAATTCAATTTGTTTTTCTTTTGAGGTTGATTTTCTTTTCTATATAATTGTTGTAGTTGTGAGCATATAACCTTTAATGAATGAAGATCACTATTACAATATTAAAAAGACACATATTAAAAATTATAGTCAATTATGTTGTTTGATTTTCTTTCAAATGTGTTAATGGGTTAAATTATTGTCAAATTCTATTAATTGATTTTAAATATGTAATTAAGAGAAATTATTGTTTTTATATATGTATCTTTTAGGATTGAGAATATCAAAAAGTAAAATAGAGAAATGGTGAAAATGAAAGATGACATGTGAACCCTACTTTATTATATAAGATAGTCAATTATGTTGTTTGATTTTCTTTCAAATGTGTTAATGGTTTAAGTTATTGTCAAATTCTATTAACTGATTTTAAATGTGTAATTAAGAGAAATTATTGTTTTTATATATATTTTTTTTAGGATTGGGAATATCAAAAGATAAAATAGAGAAATTGTGAAAATGAAAGATGACACGTGTCAGCCTGTGGTTAACTGAACCCTACTTTATTATTTAAGATGTGCTCCAATCCCATTATATTTTCAACAAAAAAATTGTGTAAACCTATTTTTTCCTCCAAATATAGAGTAATCATCTTTTCCACTATATTTTAGAGTTGAAATTTTTTAATTATAAAGTAGTCTTTATAATTTAAGTTATTTAATTTTAAGAGTTATAATACTTTATTCAATAAACAAAATTTCAGAATCTTATAATATTTTTCAAATAGAAAATATAATGACATAAATTCATAAACTGATAATATATTTTAAAAAAACTTAAAAAAAAACTGAAATTAAAATACATAAGATAAATTAAAAACAACAACAATTACTGATATAATGAGTTATTAATCCGATAAATCGCTTTTAGATCTGTCCAAATTACTATGGTTAATTTTATATATTATAATTATTTCTAGGAGTTTAGAAAGAAAAAAATATTAATGTGTTAATTTTTAAGTTTTATAAATAAAGTGTATTATTAGCAATTACTAATAAAATAGAAAATAAGAATATACTTAAAATATTCATTTTAGAGTGAAAAAGAGAGTAATACATTGGAGAGAAATACAACTCTATTTTAGAGTAAAAAATAGGACAATACATTGGAGATGCTCTTACGAATAAAAACTACTATATTATAATGATAAATACAGTTTTTATCCAATTAAGATAATGTTAAATAACTTATGTTGTTATTTTGAACTTTAGTATTCATTGTTTATATCGATGCTAAATGATTTTTTTTTTGTTTGATAAATGTCAAAATCTAATTGACCAATGCACACGTGAAATAAGCATATGTAAGGTTTTAAAAAACAAAATTACATACACATGTAAGTTAGTATCTGTAAATATGTTTATTTTTAAATTAGTTTTCATGTTTTTAAACCAAAAAGGTATAAAAAAAATTACACATCTTATTGATTGATAGTCTTGACACCTGTCACGATCATGTTAATGACTAACTTTGAAACCAAACATTATATAATGAACTATGTGAGTTCTCACGCGTTGCGTGAATTTAAACAAATATAGTAAATTATGTAACATTATATAGTTAAATATATACCAATATGATTGATCTCTGTAGTTGTCGTTTGCACATTCCGTATAGGTAACACAATTTGATATTAAATTTACAACATATTTCATGTTTCTATTTTCTCCCAACACTAAAGTAAATAACGATAGTCACATTATTATTCAATCATTTAACAATAATATAGTTTAATTGTTTTTGTATCTTGTGATCGTCTTCTAATAATCATATTATATCAATATTTCACAAAGTTATTAAAATTTATTATATATTTCAAAACTAAAAATGTATTTGATGAAATTGTGATGATGAAAATAAACATGAATAAATAAACAATTTTTATTCTAAACATGGGTTGAGTCATCGAAGAAAAACTAGAGAGAATTATATGGATCATCCAGAAGTCTTACCTTGCTTTTCACATTACATTGAAAGCAGCAGATGAAAAAATCGAAATTCTACGATGTAAGAAAGAAAAAAAACTAACATGTCCAATGTGAAAAATCATGATAGTTTAGTTTTGGGGAAAATGGTCAATTCCCTCAAGAACTTAGTTGCTTTGGTGAAAACACTCCTCCCCCCAACACTTATGAATTAACATTAATTTTGAAATTCATACGTGAACAAAAAAATCCGGTCCAAACCCACAAATTGCTAAACAGTGTTACTCTTCCGTTAAGTGTGTGCCGACTAGGACACAACATCATCAGTGACTAGGATGCCACATCATCAAATCTTGCTGACTAGGACGCCATGTCATCAGTCTTAAAATTAAAATTTTTAAAAGGTAACTTGTTGGGCTTGAACTTATGACCTCTAACACCAATTTACCAACTAAAAACCAAATGTGCTAACAGAATTCTCATTACAATTTCCAACTGATATATATATATATATATATATTTTTTTTTTTCATTTATTTTAGAAGAAAATATACATATTTTTTGGACTCCCCAAATAATACATGAACTAGAAATAATTTCTTATTTGATACATGAAGTATTGATAAATTCATATTTAAAACACAATGTAACAAATTTGAAAGAAAATATTGGGTTTTACAAAGAAAAAATTCAGATTTTAAAAGAAAATAGTTAAGGGTAATATTGAGTTTTCAAATATTTAATGTGTAAAATCTACCAAATTTGTTACTTTGTGTATTAAATAGGAATTTATAAATAATTCGTGTATTAAATAAGAAATTATTTCTACCTCATGTATTATTTAGAGAGTCCAAAAATATGTATATCTTTCTTCTAAAATAATTAAGTTGAGGTATTTTTAGGGTTTTAACAAACATATGTATATATATTAGTTGGAAGTTGTAATGAGATTCTGATAGCATATTTGATATTGAGTTAGTAAATTTGTGTTAGAGGTCATGAGTTCAACCCCAACAAGTTGCTTTTTAAAAAATTTAATTTTAAGACTGATGACGTGGCATCCTTGTCAGTAAGATCTGATGATGTGGCATCATAGTCACTGATGACGTGACATCTTTATCAACACGCACTTAACGGAAGAGTAACACCGTTTAGCGATTAGTGGGTTTAGGCCAGACTTGTTTTGTTCATGTATGAATTTCAAAATTAATATTAATTCATGTAGTTTTAGGCACACAGTAAAGTGATGGGGTGTTTTCACCAAAGCAACTAAGTTCATGGGGGAATTGACCGTTTTTCCGTTGAAAACCCAGTAATATTTAAATTTTTTAAAAAAATAGTTACTATCAATATATATATTATAATTATTTTGTTGGTGGTAGTGTGTAAATTCAAAAATGTAATACATGTTACAATATAATTAATTTTTTTGGTTTAAAATAACTGTAGATCGGGGATAAAATTACCATATGATAAAAAAAATTATTTATTAATTTGTAATTATATTGTATATTTTAAGTTGCTGGTCATAACTCATAAGTTCCATAAGTACATATAAGAGAATACAAAACATATCAAAGTTTATAAAATAATACAAATAGATTTGAACATGTGATGCCCTTCAGGGTAAACTTTTAACATAATATAGTAATATATATATGTGTGTGTGTATGTGTGTGAATACAATGTATTTTGTTTGAAATAATACAAATGAATAAAGTTTCTATCTTAATTTTAAACGTAAAACTAGGATTTATAACGTAATGGATATATAAAATATGGATTATGGTATTTTTAATACATTATGGTGGGTAAGTATATCTTATATAATAAAGTAAGGTTCGCTTAACCACAAGCTGACACGTGTCATCCTTCTTTTAACCTTTATTTTAACTATTTCTCTATTTTACCATTTCATATTCTCATTTCTAAAATAAACATATATAAGAACAATAATTTCTATTAATTACACATTTAAAATCAATTATTACAATTTGACAATAATTTAACAAAAGAAATCAATTATTATAATTTGTCATCCTTTATTTTAATTATTTCTCTATTTTACTTTTTTATATTCTCATTCTTAAAAAAAACATATATAACAAAAAAACATATCTTATATAATAAAGTAAGGTTCGATTAAGCTCAAGCTGACACGTGTCATCCTTCTTTTATCCTTCATTTTAACTATTTCTCTATTTTACCTTTTCATATTCTCATTTCTAAAATAAACATATATAAGAACAATAATTTCTATTAATTACACATTTAGTTGTGAAAGCAAGCTTGCCCACTACCGGAGGCTTTCCTTTTGTCAAAACCCAAGAAGATTTGTTTCTCTTCTCATGTCCTTCAAACTTGCTTCTTTATAAAATTGAACCAAAGAATGTATACTAATTTTCGTGATTATTATTTATAAAGATAAAAACTGTTGGAAAGTCTTATCAATAACAAAAATATTCTTTTTAATAAATTAAAAATTAAATTCAACTAAACACATAACCCACGCAACGCGTGGGAAACTACCTAGTTTATAATATTTGATAGAATTTTACTACTTTTATGAACCATCAAATAAACAATTGGAATCCTACTCTTTTGTTGTAGTTATAATATTTCTTTTTATCAAGTAAAAAATTATTATATTCTTAACCTTTTTTATCAAAGTAAAATATTTATCTTTCCCGATCTAAAAAAGCAGTGTAACTAAAGAATTAGTTTTTTTATATATATATAAACTTGAGAATTAGATTAAAGTGTATATAAACTTGTAAATTTAGACGAATATTAAGCTGGGTGTTCATACTCTTACAATTTTTTTCTATCATCTTAGTTTTTGGACTACCATCTATTACCCTATGTAGAAGAAGTGTAATGTGTAAAATGATTTAAATAGCAAAAAAGTCAATTTATTTCTAGTTTTTGCAAGGCCCATAACGTGTAGCCCTAAACCCAAATAAAGAAGCCATAAGAAAGTTGAAACTTTTTGAAATTGAAATCAAGAATATGACCGTTTGCTTTCTCAATCAAGAGTCTTGAAAATTATCATTTAGCAGTAATCCCAGCGACAAGATTATCCCCCAGATGATCGACTCACAGTGATGTAGCGATGTAGTCGTTGTTCGTTTATTAATCGCGTGACTGGTCGTGCGACTGGTCGCTATGTTGTTCGTTTAGTAATCGCGCGACTGGTCGCTGCGATTACTCGCTGTGTTGTTCGTTTAGCTTCTTTTAAATGAAAAAATTTGATTTACAATTAGTTTTCAATATTTTTTTTTATCATTTACTACTATTACATACAGTAAAACCTCTATAAATTAATAATCACTATAAATTAATAAATTTCTCTGGTCCCGAGTCGGACCAATGTAAAATTTAACACAATTCGATAAGATAATAAGATAATAATGCTTAATGAATTACCAAAAAGAGTTATTAAAGTAAAAGAATGTCATAGAAGGCAAAACAAAATAAGTAAATACAAAAAGAAATAGAATATTAACAGAATATATATATATATCTTATTATATAAAAGAGGGTTTTCAAAAGTTAGTAACTCATAGGATGGTGACACGTTTCATGTTATTAAATTCAAGATTTCGACACGTGTCAAAGTTGAAAAAATGTCAAAAATTAGAATAAAGAAACTATACAGAAAAATAATTAATTACCATTTTTCAGAAAATAGAAATTCTATAAGAAATTTATACAAATTACTAATCATATTCTATAAAGTAAATTATACAAATAATTAACTTCAGTAATTAAGAAAATTTCTAATCCTAAAAAAAATTGTAAATATTGAACTCTATATAAAGAAATAAGTAGTTTTATGTTTTCTTAACAAACAAAACACTTTTCTTCAAAACCATCATACCTTCAACTTCATTCTATTGGTAAAATTTCTATTCCTTTTATTTTTTTTTAAATATTTTAATTTATTATTATGAGTTAGTCGTAAAAAATATATTTATATAGTTTATGATTATTAATTGTTCTTCTAATTTCGGTTTGTTTTTATTCCATTCTTAAGAAAAATTTATTTTAATTTATTATTATGAGATTGTCGTAAAAATAGTTGATTTATATATTTTTATGATAAAAAAAATAACATTTCCTCTAATTTTGGTTGATTTTTCTTATACTTTTCAGAAAATGTCTATCTTCTAAAAGATATTGAGCAAAGAAATTCAGAATGACAACATTAGATCTTTTTTATGTCGATTTGAAAAAACAAATTCAATATGATTAAAAATAAATAAATATTATTCAAATAGTAATAAATCAATCTATATATAATCAAAATAAAAAATTAATTGTAACTTTGTTAGATTTTATATTGGTGAATGATTTCGTATAGACGTTTTCAATATTTTATTATATAATTATTTTTACGGGTGATTTAATTCTATTTTTCAGATTTTTTATTCAGATTTTTTTCATAAATTTTAAAATATTAAATTATAATCCCGCGTATACGCGGGATTTAATCTAGTATTATATAAAAGAAGGTTTACAAAAGTTAGTAACTCATAAGATGGTGACACGTGTCATGTTATTCGATTTGAGATTTCGACACTTGTCAACGTTAAAAAATATCAAAAATTATTATAAGTAAACTATACAAAAAGGAAAATAAAATCTTATAAAATAAATTAGAGTTTCTAAAGTTACTAACTCACGAGATCGTGACACGTGTCATATCCAACGATTCAAGATAAATAAATTAGAGTTTTCAAAGTTACCTAACTCACGAGATCGTGACACGTGTCATATCCAACGATTCAAGATTTTGACATATATTTAGATTAAAAAAATGTCAAAAATTATTATAAGGAAATATACAAAAAGGATTTTTAGTACGTTTTACTAAAAAGTGAAAAACGAGAAATTTTTTCTAAAAATGAGCTTAAAGGATTGAATTTTTTTCTACTTGATGAAAAGATAAATATTTATTAATTTCAACCCAAATATTTTCTAATTTATTATTTAGTTATTTAAATTATTTATCTAAATTTTATTATTGTTTCTCATAAACTAATAATTTCTGTTTTAGCTTTATGTATTACACTAAATTAAGATAAAATGGTTGGACCCAAACTTATTTTATTACAAAGAAATCTAAAATTAAAACTATAAATACGTATACACTAAATATTATATAAAATATGTTTTTCAATAGTTATAAATAATTAGGTAACCTAAAATATTTACTAAATTCAATAATATAATATTCAAAAAATTTAAATATATAATAAAAAGTAAATAATTTTATAAATTGGCCTAACATTTATATCAAATGATTTAATAACACTTATAACATAATGATAAATATGGTTTTATATTGCATGTTGTGTGAAATATTTATATATTTAGAAAATAATTAACATTGATGTTTTTGAAAATATTAAAACAATTTTTTTTAATTTGTATATTTTATAAATAAATTAAGTATAATAATTACAACTTAAACTCGTGCAACGCACGGGTCCATATCTAGTATATATATAATATTGACAATAATACATAAGAAAGTTAAAATAACATAAAAATTAAAAGATTATGAAGTGAAAATTTTTATCTCTTTTAATTAATAATTTATTTATTTATCACCATAAATTAATAATTATTAATTTATCGATATATTAAAAACTATATAAGATAATAAATTTTTATTAATTTATAAAGGTTTTACTTTATATAAAAAATAAATATTAAAATTTTTATAACAAATTTTTAAGCCAAATATGATAAATAAAGTTATAAATTTATTAATCAAAATATAACAATAACATAAAATAAAATTATTTTGTCAATCGCTGTGTTGTTCGTTTAACAGTCGCAGGATCCAGCGACCGGTCGCGCGACCAGTCGCTGAAAAAAACAGCAACTCAAATTTTCAGTCGCTGGTCGCCGCGATCGATCTCTGGATCCTGCGACTGTCAAACGAACAACGCTTGGTCGCGGTTTCTGGTCGCTGGTCGCGGTCGCCAGCGACTGCCAAACGAACACCCCGTAGTAATCAGGTGGAAGCGTGATTTTGCATTTAAACGAGCAACATTGATGAATTGATAAACTCTGCATTTAAGCCAGCTCGAGAATTTCCCATACTCTTTCTTTTGGAATTCATACGAGAGAAGCTAGGAAGATAGTTTTTTAAAAGGCGAGAAGACGGTTGGTGATTTCACGTGAAGGGAGGACATAGAGATTTTATCGTTGATTTCCAACATCGAACATGTGGATGTGGAGTGTATGATGTTGAGAAAATACCTTGCTCGCATGCTATTGCTGCTGCTCCTGAGCTTAAAATGGATGTTGCCGCCCTCGTATGTCCGTCATACACAAAGGAATATTTGTACTCGACGTATGCATGCAACATTTTTCCCAAAACCGTCGATATCAAAGAGCCCGAGTTTGCCAAGGTTTTCCCTCCACTCATCCAACGTCCTCCTAGAAGGCAGAAGTCGTCAAGGTGGCAAACGTGGCTTGAAATCGCCAGAAAGACTACACCAAAACCGCGGAAGGCTCACAAGCAATATAGTTGTTCAAAATGCAGGCAATCTGGACATACTCGCGCTAACTGTGTAAGTTAAAATCTTTGTTTTGAGGGAGCTCTGTTTTTGAGGAGACTCTGTTTGTGAGGGGACTCTGTTTTCTTTTTTTTTGTTACGTAGAGTTTCAAGGTTGAAGGAAAGTAGAAGTCTATTCTTGAAGTCTCCCATAGAAGTCAGTTCAGGATGCATACGAAGTCTCCAGAAGAAGTCTGTATTTGAAGTCTCCTGTAGAAGTCTATAACAAGATGTTCAGGACGCAGATGAAGTCTCCTGTGGAAGTTTGTGGATGAAGTCTTTCATTGATGTCTAAAATTAGGGGTTTGTACGAAGATGAAGTCTACAACTTTTTTACTTATATAATTATGTTTTTTATACTTTTGCTGTATACAACTTTTTGTATTTTTGCGGTTCTAATTTATCGAGTATTGCAGTTTTAATTGTATGACTAGTTATTTTTGTATTTTTACGAAGATAGAGTCTAAAACTTCTTTACTTATATAAGAGTAATTAAGGATAATAATTAACATAAATAAATTAAAGGCTCTGAACCATAATTAACATAATAAGGTTTGAAGATATAAATTACATAAACCCCCCCACCCCGCTCCGTTTCATAGAGATCTAAAAGATCAGGTGCTCTTTGATCCTCCGGGAAAAGTTCCAGACATTTCTCGTGCCTTCTCATTGAAACGGTCCCGGGTCTTTAATGTAGACTTCAGCAACAGAATCCACAAAATTATCTCCTTCACCTAACTCTCGCTCAGTCAACATCTTTACAAGAGCCTCAAATACTGTGGTTATATTGTAGTCGGCTCTCCATTGCTCAGGGAGGAGCATCTTCAAGTAGATACTCCACGATCCACATTAGGGTGGTAGATCGGGGTCTGAAACAAACCTACATTAACCAAGCCGTCACGATATTTAAGCAATTTCTAATTAGATGAAATGACATATTCTATTACTAATTATCCCTATGTGTTTTACTAACTATTAAACATGCGTGCGTTCCCTAAGTTCCATTTGTGTAACTGGAATATGATCAAAACCTTACGTGTGGGGGTTTAATCGGGTAGAAACGGCGGAAATAATGAACAATCACTTTGAAAATCCCTCCTCATAAGGGGCCAATAGGGTCAATAGCATACCCTCCCAATGGAATATGTCATCGGCCACATGTCCTAAAAAGAAATTGGTAAGTGATATACATGCATTTCATCATGTATATACTTCATTTTAGTTGCATTTAGTGTGTCTTTGAGCATCATTTAGGACATTTTAGTTGCATTTGCATATGCATATCTCTTTGTAGGTTTTTGGAGTTGATGCTTGAAGAATGGAGAAGATTAAGGAAGAAAGGACAAAACAAGCTCAAAAAAACAGAACAGAGAGTGTAGCGATCAACCATACCGATCAACATTGATCGGTACGAAGATTTCGATCACCAATTTCGAGCAACCATGACCGATATAAGTTCCTACAAAACAGAGGATCCACATCGATCAATCATCTCGGACAAGGATGATCGATACAGAGCAGGCGGAAGATGCAACAAAAATCCAGAAGGAATATCGATCACTTGTATCGATCAAAGTGATCGATACAGAACAGAGAGAGAATGACGAACGAACAGAGGTTATACCGATCAAGCATATCGATCAGAGTTGATCGATCAAACCATACCGATCACCCATATCGATCATTCTTGATCGATACAAGTTCTGCGGGCCAATAATTGATTCTTCACCTTTTTCTCTCTCTACGCTTTTAGCCCTTTTTTAGGTTGTTTTCCACTATGACTGGAGATATCACGACCTTAGAACTCTCTCTCTTGTTTCTTGAGAAAGAAAAAGCACAAATGGTATCATGAATCTCTAAGTTTTTATGTTATGAATCACCTTTTCTTTATGAAATCTTGTTCTCCTTTTCATTTCTAGCTTTTCTATGGTTTATTTCTCTTTTTGGTCATGTATTTAGTAGGTTCGTTCCCTGGGTTTGATGTTTAATTCTGATGTTTGAAGCTTGTTCTTAGCTTGTAATCTTAGTTTCCTTTAGTCCTTAGCATATATACATGTTTAAGAGTTGTTAAAATCATGTCTTTGAGTGTAGAATATATGTGTAGTGAGTAGTCTACTTGTGGATTATGGTAGGGTAGAATTGTGATGTTTGATGATTGGTATGCCTTGGTTTAGATGAGATATGCTTAGATCCTTCGATTTAGGGGTGGTGTTTAATGCTTGTATGGTCTGATCATCCATATCTCGAATTTAGGTAATTTATTGATCGAAAGGTGTTCGATAAAATGCCGGAATCAAAACTAAATTGGCTTTTCTTCCCTAGCCAACGAAAGCTGATGTTAGGGTGAATTGTGAACGAAATGGACTTATGTTTAATGCTATTTAGACCAAATTCTGCAAATGAGAGTTTAGCAAGAATAGGTTTTTATGAAGTGATAAATACCATGAGAGTGGGTTTATCTTGTTAAGTGTTCCATGTTCTAAGGAGGTTTAATTGATTATCATCTCATTGCATATAAATTGTCAAGTATTCATAATTCGAAATCCCATCCATAATCCATTGTTTCGTAAAAATCTAAAAACCGTCATCTTTAATTGATTTTCTTTGCTTGCGTCATTTTAATTCTAGTTTTATTACCTGCGTATTGTTATTGCTTTATGTTTAGTCATTCTCTTTTATTGTTAGTTTGCATTTCGATTTTTGGTGATTAACTCTTATTAAGTTCATTACGTTAAAACAACAATTCGTATCGTCTTAGCTTAAGAAGTTTCCTCGCAATACTTAGTGTGTTGGTTTATGTCCTTGTGGTTCGATACCTAGTCTACTACTTCGATTGCCTTGCGCTTGGGGTATTAGTTTGGGATTAAAATTTGAGTCCATCAAGTTTTTGGGCGCCGTTGCCGGGTATAAGCAATTAGCCATTAAGTTTAAGCTTCTTTTTAAGACTAAGACAATTTTTTTACTTTGTTACTAAATCATTCGATTTTGTTTGCTCTTGTTTCATAGGTGTATGAACACAAGAAGTCAAGGCCAAGAAAATCTGCAACCACTTGTGTTAGACATCCAAAGACTTGAAAGAGAAACTGCAAGAGCGACTCGAGAACGAGCTGAACACGCAAGACGGTTAGGAATGGAACCTCTACATGGTGAACCTCCTGGAGCCGAAGCGAGAAATGCTGGAAACCGGAACCCTCCGGTACATCCAGCTAGACCACAGCAAACAATTGGAGATTTTGATCAACCGAAACAAGAGGAACAAGAACTGGAATCCGAGCTCCTCCTTGTGTTAACAACAACTTCGAAATCAAATCAAGCTGATCAACATGGTACAGAACTCGAGATTTTTCGGACTGCCAATGGAGCACCTATTGAGCATCTAGATCGGTTTGAGTTGTTATGTGATACAGTGAAGATGAATGGAGTTCCGGAAGATGTGATTAAGCTCACACTCTTTTCTTTCTCTCTAGGTCGATAAGGCCTCTCAATGGGAGAAGAGTTTGGAATCGCCTCCATCACTACTTGGGAGAGGTGTAAGAGAAGATTCTGTCTAAGTTCTTCTCTAAACAAAAGACTGCTAAAATTCGAGGAGACATAGCCAGCTTCAAGCAAGGATCGAATGAGACCTTATACGAGCATGGGAGAGATTTAAGGGATATGCTAGATCATGTCCTCATCACGGAGTTACAAAAAGCACTCCTCGGAATCTTTCACCGAGGATTATCTTGATGAAGTTATCACAGTCGCTTGAATACGGCAAGCTACGGAGCTTTGCCAATTTGACTGTTGAGCAAGGAGAGTTGTTGATTGAAAATCTCGCCCAAAGCGATCAATGCTATAGTGGGGAGTATGATAGAACCTTGAGGGATCCTAAGATTGAGGATCAAAAGTACAAGGAGCTTAGTGATAAGCTGGATAAGTTAATGCAAGTCACTCAAAGGAGTGTAAATTTTGTTGGAGAACAAGGAGGGTTTCAACATGGACATGTAGAAGGTGAAGAAGGAGGTACCGAAGAGCAACAAGAGGAAGTGAACTACTTGGGGTATCAAGGAAACACTTTCAATCAAAACTACCAAGGGAATCCAAATCTTTCTTACCGAATACCAATGTGGAGAATCCACAAAACCAAGTCTACCCTCCTCAACAAAAATTTCCGAAACCAAGGATTCCAATCGAACTTTTCAAAACCAAGGTTTTAGACCAAAACCCTTCGTCCCTAACTACGGAGGTCAAAGCAACAATATCAACAAAGGTTTCAAGGAAATTCTGGGAACTTTCAAGGCAATACGCAATTCAACTCCAACTATCAACAAGGTTTTCAGCAACGTCCCACAACAAAACTTCCAAGGACAAGGAAGTTCATCAAACCAACCTTCTCAAGACTTTGACATGAAAGCTATGCTTCAACAAATCATAGAGGGACAAGCAAAAGGGCAGATTATGAGTCTAACAAGAAGATGGCTGAGATGAATAGTAAGATAGACGGATCATACAGTGATCTAAACTCAAAGTTCGAGGGATTGAATTCACATGTTAAGGCATTGGAGAATCAAGTAGCGGAAGTAGCTTCTACTTCTAAGAGACCAACGGGAACTCTTCCCGGGAAATGTGAACCAAACCAAAAAGAATATTGCAAAGCCATAACCCTTAGAAGCGGTAGAGAGCTACCAACGATACAAGAAGTGAGCGAAGAGTTTGAGGGAAATGGAGAAAACAAAAAAATAATTGCCAATGACCTTGAGAAAAGAGGAGGTGAAAGCTCCGGAGGAACCACCGAGCACTAGAACATGAAGAAGGCAGCAAAGAACTGATTGAGGAACCTAAGGTAGTTGAGAAGAAGACTGCTCAAAAACCGTATGAGCCAACCTCCTTACGAACCGAAACTCCCATTCCCAGGACGTTTT
Source organism: Crucihimalaya himalaica (assembly GCA_004349715.1). NCBI lineage: Eukaryota > Viridiplantae > Streptophyta > Magnoliopsida > Brassicales > Brassicaceae > Crucihimalaya > Crucihimalaya himalaica. The sequence goes on along the minus strand of SMJT01000025.1, from coordinate 334,264 downwards.
AAGAAGCAAAATTATGAGAAGGAGTATGAGAAGTTTAAGAAGATTGTCAATGAGGTAAAGATCACATTACCTTTGATGGAAGTTATAAAATCAAAGTCCTATCTACTCCAAGTTCTTCAAGGATTTGATTACCAAGAGAAGAGGTTGGAAGAGGGAATGGTCATGGTATCTTACGAATGTAGCGCAATCATCCAACAAACCCTACCCAAGAAGTTGAAGGATCCGGGTAGCTTTACTCTACCGTGTACCATTGGAGAATGTGTATTCTCGAAATGCCTATGTGATTTTGGGGTCAAGTGTAAATCTGATGCCACTCTCGGTATCGAAGAAGTTGGAATCACAAGGTATAGACCATCGAGAATCTCATTGGTACTTGCTGATCAATCCATTCGATTCCTGTCGGTATTCTTGAGGACATTCCTCTAAGAGTCGGTGATTTCTATGTACCAACCGACTTTGTGGTACTCGAGATGGATGAAGAACCCGCCGATCCTCTCATACTTGGGAGACCATTCCTTGCAACCGCAGGTGCCCTCATTGATGTAAGAAAAGGAAGAATCGGTTTACAATTGGGAGATCAAGTTGTGAACTTCGATATTCAAGCCGTAATGAAAAAACCGACAATAGAGGGACAATGCTTTTGGTTGAGACTAATGACGTCCTAAGAAGAAGAGCATTTGAGGAATTGAGTTTGAATGATCCTCTACAAGTAGCCCTTGACCATTGAAAATTCTGACTTGGGACACTTCGAAGAAGAGAGTGACCGTTTTGAAGAGCTACTTGACATGGGTGAGAAATTTGGACAAAAGAAGCAGAACACTTGGAGCTGGGAGAAGTGCAAGAAAACCAATAACGAAATCAAGGACACCAAGGAGGACGTGTGGAGTGAGCTGAAGGCACCAAAGGTCGATCTCAAGCCATTACCTCAAGGGCTAAGGTACGCCTTCCTCGGTCCTAATTCGACATATCCGGTTATATATAATGATCGAACTGAATGAGGAAGAATACTTCTATGCTATTGAAAGAGTTGAGAAAATTTAGAAAAGCTATAGGCTATTCACTTGATGACATTAAAGGAATTTCTCAAACCTATGCATGCATCGCATTCATCTTGAAGATGAATCAATGACTTCCGTTGAGCACCAAAGACGGTTAAATCCAAATTTGAAAGAAGTGGTACGGAAAGAGATTCTAAAACTTCTCTGATGCGGGAATTATATATCCATATTCTCGGATAGTAATTGGGTTTCACCTATCCATGTAGTTCCTAAGAGAGGGGGAGTAACAGTTAATTAAAAATCAGAGAAATGAACTTATTCCCACCAGACGGTAACCGGACATCGTGTTTGCATTGATTATCGTAAGCTGAACTCTTGCACTAGGAAAGATCATTTTCCGTTACCCTTTATTGACCAAATGCTTGAGAGATTAGCAGCCCACTCATACTATTGTTTTTTAGACGGGTATTCGGGATTCTTTCAAATTCCGATTCACCCTAGAGACCAAGAGAAAACAACATTCACATGCCCTTATGGAACATTTTGCATATAGACGTATGCCTTTTGGTTTGTGTAATGCTCCAGCCACGTTTCAACGATGCATGATGTCTATATTTTCTGATCTTATTGAAAACGTGATGGAAGTGTTCATGGACGATTTTTCGGTCTATGGTGGCTCTTTTGGTGCTTGTCTTTCTAATCTATGCAGGGTATTACAAAGATGCGAAGACACTAATCTTGTGCTTAACTGGGAAAAGTGCCACTTCATGTCCCGAGAAGGGTATTGTGTTGGGTCATGCGATTTCGAATCAAGGAATTGAAGTCGATAAAGCTAAAATCGAGTCATGCTGAGTATTGAACGCACCAACAACAGTTAAGGGTATAAGGAGCTTCCTGGACATGCTGGTTTTTATCGCCGGTTCATAAAAAGATTTCTCGAAAATAGCGAGACCGCTCATTAGGCTGTTGTGCAAGGAGACACCATTTGTTTTCAATGAAGAGTGTCATGAAGCTTTTCTGGAGTTGAAAGGAGCTCTAGTGAGTGCCCCGATAGTGCAGCCTCCGGACTGGGATATTCCGTTGAAATAATGGTGCGATGCTAAGCGACTTCGCAATGTAGAGAGCAGTCCTTGTGGCAAAGAAAAGAGAAAAGGTATCAACGACGTATTTACTATGGCAGTCGAACTTTGACGAAGAATAGTAAAGTACGCGGACAACCGAGAAGGAACTCCTCGCTGTGT